>OZ057398.1:78770366-79349134 GCA_964056695.1 Melieria picta | reverse complement strand
CTGCACTATTCTGATACTTCAAATTATTGGGAAGCTTCAATTACAATATTCTAGTTTGGTTTCGATAGTTCACTGTGCGGTTAACTTATCTGAATAGTTTACATAGCATTATAATTGACTACGTAGAAGCTTTATTGATACTCATTTTTGGAAAAAAAAACCAAAAAACTATTTATTTGAATCGCCTGAACTCTTAGAGTTCGTCTCAACTCTTGGTACATCTGAAAGCTCAGACTATCTGAACACTCAGTCCCAGACTAGCCGAACCACTCGGATTCTACAGACTATTGAGACGCTAGACCAGACATACGATCTGCCTGCTTAGATTCAATAATCCACGTTGAGAATGAATATCAATTTAAATAGTATGAATAATTAATAATTGACTGGCACGACAGCCCGCTTACGCGAGACTAGCTTCTCGCAACCACCCGTGTTGTGCGTGTGAATTTGTACGCGGGTGGAAGGGACTTACAGTTTTATGCCGGTTCCGAACGGCAGGTTGGGAGCTTTTTCATAAGCAATTTCTACTCTCAGTAAATAGTATGAACTGCGTTAAAATCAAATGTACAGATTACTAAGAAATTCTAATAAAAATTCAAATACGTCCTACTTGGGCCTTTCCAGCTCCCTCTTTTACTACATTACTTTTACAACAGCCGTTCTACCATTAAAGTCGAAACAATATGCAATAAAAATTCACTTAAAGTAGCATAAAGCACTCCGTCCAAATGTCCCCCAAATATAATAAAACACTTTGAACCATTTGTCAGTGCAACATACCAACTTGAGTTAAGAAAAAAATAAATAACTTGCTGATACTGGCAAAACTGGCGCTTCATAATTTACTTGAAAATTTTGTGCGTTACACTTGCAAGAAAAAGTTCCAAATAAATAAACAGAAGTAGTATTGAGCGTAAGAACTAAGAGCCAAACTTTGAAAACATAAAAATAAAATTTCCGCTTTACTGCGACTATTTAACAAAGTTTCCCCTTTTCACACACACACACATACATACAAAACGAAAGTGCGCCAAAGATGCACTAAATAGCAGCCGCCATCAGAGCAAAAAGAATGTGCGAAAAATTCCACTTAAATATCAAAGAGCAGCGTAAAAATGGGAAAATAGTGCGGAAGCAAAAGGAAACAAAATGAAGGAATAAAATGAGGCAGCGACAAGGCGCGGCAAGTGGCGAGTGTAAAAAGGCGACTGAAGCGCTGATAAGAGATCTTAAAAAGAGGCGAGAGGAAGTGAAGCGCGCACAAGAAATCGGAAACTAAAAAGTAACAATAACACTTAAGTAGCGAAGCGAACCAGCATTCTCACTTAAAAATCGACACAAACACACAGAAACACGTGCGGGCTGACAGAGGCGAGGCGAGCGCACACACATTTGGCACAGACAAAAGGGTTGAAAGGCAGCAGAAAAATGCCTGCAACAGCATGAAATCAGCTAAAATGCGCTCAGAAAACGCAAAAAAAAAACAAAAACAAATAAAGTGCAAGAGATAAGCACAACTTGAGGCAAAAGTGAGGCGACGAGCGGTGAAGTGAAGCGCAATCATAGCGTTGGGTGTTTGAGCTGCGCTCTGCTAAGTGCGGGTTGGTTTTTGTTGTTAATGTTATTGTTGCTCTTGTTGTTGTAGTTGTTGTTGTAGCGATTGTTATGCGGCTGACATTTGCAGCGCTGGTCATTAGCGGCGCAGCATAACACGCAGGCACGCAGCGCCTAATAAATGCTAAGCCATAGTCATGTGAGTGTGTGTGTGTGTGTTTGTGTATGTGAGTTTGTGTTCGAATGCTAGCGTGCAAGTATTAGCAGCCAGACGTCAAGATAAGGCCTAATAAGGGCCTTAAAGTGGTTGCGAGCTGCAAGAACAATTTCTACACACACAAACTTACAAACACACATACACACACAAATGAACAAAAACAACAAATGGCAACACAAAGCCAACATGCTCAATGTCGTTAGCCTGCCCACGTTGCGCCCCAACAATAGATACGATGACGGCAATGAATAGCCACCAGTTGTAGCATGCTTTTAGGCGGCTCAAAGCAAGCGAACATAAAGCAACGCAGCAGCCAGCAATTGTTTTCTTTCTTTACTTCCAAACCAACTCTCGGCACACTGACGTAGTCACTTAGCTGAACAGCAACAACAATAACAATAATTAAAACAACAACAAAAACAGTGCGCTTAGACGCACTAAGAAACGATTTGCTGCAAATCATTTTGTCGACTTGGCAATTAACAGCGACTTCTTGGTCAACCACAACATTGTTGTTAACATACATAATACATACATTTTTTTTTATATTATTTATTTTTCAATTTCTTATTGCATTATACTCATTTTGCTTGCTTTGTTTTGTGTGGAATTTCATAGGATTTAAAATAAATATTTTATGCTTATGTTGCTGTTGTTATTACACTGCACACTAAGCATTCTATTGAATCGGCTTAAGGAAATAACTGTATTTTTTCTGTTTTTTGTTTTGTTTCTATTTTTTCGTTGTTGATTCAACTGTTTCAATTCAATTCAATTGAAGCGATTTGATTAAAGTCTGCCCACAGGCGCCGCCAATACTCGAACGCTTCCTTGACAACACTTGTTGGCAAGTGGCCCAAATGTCGTCTGCCGTCTTTGCGCCTAACACTAATACACTCTGATTGATATTATTACAAGTGGCTGGAATGCTGGCGCACAAGAAGAAAAATCGTTAAAGATAAAATTCGTATGAAAATGGAAGCAAGATAGAACACACACAAGAAGAGAAGAGAGCGAAGCAAAATTTGCAAAATCGATGTGTGAAAATCGTCGCAGCAAGTGTGACACAAACCATAAATCATTTGCGCGCCCACCAACACCAACAACAACACCAACACTAACACCAACACTAACACCAGCACAAGTACCAGGACGCGCACCAGTGGCGCCAGCAATGACAGCAGCACCAGTAACGAGAGCCGCCGGCCGTTTCCCTTTGGCAGCAGCAACAGATTTGATAGCAAAATTATGGAGCACAATGAAACTGCCGCAAATTTCGTTTTCGACAAATTGATGTGGCCAACAAAATGTGCTCGAAAAACGGATTTATTTTTAGGCCAAATCATTTTAGGTGGCTTTGCTTTGAATCTAAAACGGTTTAAGATTTAAACGTGGAGCACTTGAAAATAATTAAAACGTTTTGCCAGTTCTTTTTGAATAATTAGGGAATTTGGTTATATTTTCAACAAACCTTTTGAATAGTTTCGACTGATTAGAAATTGAAATTGAAATTGTTGTTATGGCCAGTTAAGTAAGTAAGTAAGTAAGTAAGATTAGAAATTGAAAAGCACTTGAAAACAGAAGAACTAACTTTTCCATAAGTAATTTTGATGACTACTCGTTTGATTTATAGTTCAGGCGGCTCAAAATTAATTCATTTAAGATTTCTATCATATCTTTTTTGTTATTGTAAACATCTGAAACTGAGTCTAGTTTGCTCTAAGAATCAATTGTTTTTGATTCATGACATCAGAATCTATTCAAAAAACGTGGGAATGTGTAATTTGCATCCATAAGCGCGAAACTTATTCATTGCTTACTTCGAAATTTTTTGTGATTACTCAAGATTCTAAATGATTATTCTGTGGACCAAAATCTATTCACCAAACGTGACAGTTTGAACTGAATCGATAGTTTGAATTGGGACAACATTGCACGTTCTCTTTCACATCCATGCATAATTGCCATTGTTAACTTTAGCCTTGGCCTTTCAATTTGGGGTTATTGTCGTCAGTAAAGTAACAGATTATATAATTAAGTAGGCTTTGTAGGTACTAAGGTGGAATAGACTACCTTCATATGAGACTTGAAGGCACATATACGCCAAGTTTGGCCTATTAGTCAATCATTTCCAATGTTAACTTTGGCCTTGGACTCTGAATTTGAGGTTATTGCCAACAACAAAGTGACAGATTATAGAATTAAGTAGGTTTAGTAGATACTTAAGTGCATATAAGACTTGAAGACACACATAAGCCAAGTGTGACACATTGTGATAGCTCACGACTCGCTGCTACTCCAGTTCAAACCGTTAAGAATTTGAAGCAGAGGTTTTTCAACGTAATTTTTTCCTGGAAAGCCATTCTCTCCTAAATCAACGAAATTCTGTGATAACAACAAACATATTGTAGAATTAAAATATTTGTACTACCTGTCTCTAAAATGTGCCATATCATAAATTTTGTAATATATTTTTTACACAATTAAATACAACAAAAAAAAGCCAGAATCTCAAAAGTTGTAAGCCATTTATGATAGGTCAGTACAATATAAAGTAGGGTTGGCAAGTAGATGAAGTAGAATGCCTTCAAATTATACTTGAAGACACACATAAGTTAGTCATCGAAGTTCGAACCATCCAAATTCTGAGACATATTAACCCATTTATGACATATCATTGCGTAACTAAGTAAGATTTGAGGTATTATCTGGATCTGTACTGACATCTAAAATTTTTCCATTCATATTTTGTCTTCACTTACAGTCTAGAATCTATATCTATGGGATTTATATGGTTTGTAATGTAGATATCTAGAATTGATGGTCCATTCATATAGAGTTCTGGAGTTTTCTCTGTTCCCATAAAGAACCTGCTGAATGTACCCTTCGACAAGACACAGTAACACAGTTGAAGACTGTTTCATCCGGAGTTTCTTCTCTTTTCCATTTTATATCTTTTATCGTCCAGAGTTTTTTCTGTTCCCATAAAGAACCTCCTTCTATAAGACACAGCAACACAGTTGAAGACTATTTGGTCCAAAGGTATCTTTGTTTTCCTATACAACCTGCTGACTGACTCATTTTGCATCCAGATCTTTCTCTATTCTCATAAAAAATCGACTGATTGCCTCCTTCCACAAACACAGCAACACAGTTGAAGACTGTTTCGTCCGGAGTTTCCTCTCTTTTCTTATAGAACCTGCTAACTGGCTCATTTTGCATTCAGAGCTTCCTCTGTTCTCATACAAAATTTACTGATTGCCTTCTTCTATGAGACATAGCAACACAATTGAAGACTGTTTCGTCCGGAGTTTCGTCTCTTGTTTATAGAACCTGCTGACTGGCTCATTTTACAGCAGAGCACAGCATTACAATTGAAGGCTATTTGGCCCGAAGAATTCGTTATTCAGCCACAAAACTTGTTGACAGTTTTCTTTTTTGCTTCAAGACTGCATTACAGTTGAAGACTATTTGGTCCAAAAGAATCTTTATACACCCACAAAACTTGCTTACTGTTTCCTTTTTTGCTGCAGGACTGCATAACAGTTGAAGACTATTCGGTCCGACGATATCTCTGTTCCCCTATGGAACCTGCTAACTGCCTCCTTGAACTGCAAGACACAGCCTTACAGCTGAAGACTGTTTGCTCCAAAGGTATCTTTATTCACCCACAAAACTTGCCTACTGTTTTCTTTTTTGCTGTAGGACAGCAGCACAGTGGAATATTTCATTGTCCGGAATTTCTTCTGTTATCCTACAGAATCTGCCGGCCACTTCTTTAGCTGCAAAGCACAGCAACACATTGGAAGAGAGTTTCGCTCAAAGTTTCATCGGTTCACCCAAAGAACCTGACTCCCATAGTTTCCTATGTCTCCCCACAGAACCTGTTCACTCCCTGTTAAATTTTGCTGCAGGACACAATATCACATTGGATGACTGCATGATCTACTATACTATCTGTTATACTGACTGTTTTTTTTTTTCTTATTACTGTGGAACAACATCTCAGTAGAAAACTCAATTGTCTGGAATTCCTCTGTTCCTCTACAGAACCTGCTGACTCCTTCCATTCCTACCAGACGTAGCATCATAATTGAAGACTTTTTAGGTAGAACAGCATCATGATAGAAAACTAGATCGTCTGGAGCTGCCTCTGTTCTCCTACAGAACTGACTCTCTTCATTTGCTACCGGAAACACAACCGCACAGTTGAGGGCTATTTTGTTCAAAGTTTTCTCTTTTCAGCTTCAGAGCTGGCTGACTATTTTGTTTTCACTAAACAACAAAGCATAACTGTTCGAGAAAGCATAGTTGCCTCTGATGCCCCAATCATAAGTAAAGCCTTAGTCACCTTTTAATGCTGCTAATTTTTGTTCAAGTTGATAGACAATGAACTTCATTTTGGGTCTAAAATCAGAAGCTCTGCAAAAGCTTCAATATTGAATTATATTCGAAATAGATTGTCATATACTTCTCCTTTCTCACAACCCAGCAAACCAAACGATATCGAAACGATATAGAAACGATATCGTTAAAGCGAGAATTTTTCTCGTTTTCGAGTATTGCTAAAGTGTATAAAATGATATCGAGAACGAGAAAAATGACACTATCGTAACAATATCGAGAATTTCGAAAATCGATATCGTTGCGATATTGAAATTATCTTATCCGAGATATCGTAACGATGTCGAAAATTTTGAAAATTTCGATATCACTACGACAGCGTCATTTTTCTTGTTCTCAATAGCATTTTGGATACTATTACGAAAACTTATTTTCTTTCTGAAAATTGAAATAAAACGCATATTTTGTAGTACTGTCGCATGACCAGTCCATTATTCAAATCAAATAACGATTATAAGTACACGTAAACTCGGTTTTAAATGCGCGCACGTTCACGTAATGAAAATTTTTCGTTTGACAAAAAATATTTCATTTGACTTGAAAATATTCAAAATCTTCAAGGCAACAAATTCAAGCTTATCGAGATTATTTCGAGAATTTGTCGCTAAAAATTGATATCGAGAAATTGTTTGTAGGGAAGGCAAATTATAATTTCAAACGTTTCCTAAAAGTAGGCCACACATTTCAATCAAATTAACGCAGCAATTGACAGCCCTCACTATAACTTTAGCTTCTACTATTCATGGCAGCCTGGCAGGCTGTCTGCAATGAAAATTTTCATATTTTATTTAGTTTTCATTTTATACAATGAAATTTTCTACAGTCGCTAAGTAGCATTTTCGCGCCCACTTTATGACGTTCTACATTTGCCTAAATTTATGCATTCTGATTAATCAAATGAGTTTTAATAAAGCCGCAACCGCAGCTGGTGGTTGTTGGTGTTGGTGTTGGCGCATTTGCCAACTGAAACTAATTTTCAATGGAAATGATTTGAAAACCGTTTTGTGTTCAAACTCTTCTTGTGTATTGTACATTTCGGCGAGGGAGAATTTTGTACGCTACTCACTGACTGACTGTTGGAAACTTTGGCAATATTTCGTTAATTGCAGCAACTGCGCCAATTCGCATAAACTAATTTGAAAGTGTGCTTTCACAAAGGCGCAGCGCAAGCGACGGCAGCAAACTTTGAATATAAAATAACAATTATAGGCAAAACCGAAGCGTGGCAGTTTGGTTATTTGGCGCACATACACACACACAATTAGCCGCCACCAGCCAGCCAGCATTTAGCCAACTTTAGTCAGACCCAACAAATTTACATTTCTGACGCTGCGCCTTGCCAATGATTAATATTTAATGTATATTTCAGTAGGTAAACCGAGCATAATAAGCATTTAAAAGCTTCACGCCAGCGCCACCCAGAGGCCCATAAAACGCTGCAGCGCCCATGGCGGCGGCGAAAATACAATAATATAACGGGAAAATTAAGAAGAAGTCAGCGGTAGACCGAAGCAGCCGCAGCGACGAGAATTGAGTAACCGGAAAAGCAGCAGCTGCTGGAAAATTGAAAATTATTTCTGCACGTGTGCATATATATACACACACATAAATATACTATATGTAGATGTGTATGTGTGTGTGTGTGTGAGAGAGCAGCGAAAAAGCGTTACGTTGAGTTGGGCTTCAAATTGCATGCGAAATCCGCAAAATTGATGAAGAGATTTAATAAGCCAAAGTGGTTTTTTTTTTCTTGCGGTTGAATTTGATTTTTCTGAAGTTTGACTGAAAAGTGAACAGCAATCACATAGAAGTGGAGTGTAAACTTGGAGAGTGTGCAGTTGTCTTATTGTCTTCTCTACATGGTATTATTGTCTGTCTTTCTTATTGTCTACTCAACAATGGTTGAGCCAAGATGATTCAGGAAACTTAAAAAGTCAACTCACTGGGCAAACTTAAGTCCATTGCTTTCGACTTTTTTTTTAAGCACATTACGTTAAATGGTTTTTTGAGAGTGTTTCCTGAAAGTTGGACATATGACTAGTAAACTCAGCCACTAAAATCTCTATATAAATTAATTCACAAATTAAAATCTTAAATAAACAAACAAAATATCTCAAAAAGTACTGCAAATATCACTCAAACATTACTTCATTTTTAATTTCCTTTTTTTATTTTTTCTAGCAATCGTTTACTAAATTGTAGGAGTATATTTTTTGTAAAAGTAGAAATAGGTAGATAATTGTTGTCTAAAATAGACGCAAATGCAAAGACCGTCCTAAGAAGAGTAGCTTTTCTTACAAGGACAGTTCCCAAAAATTTATGCTTTGTAAAGATTAATGAGTGAGAGATTTATTGAAAAAAATAAAACAGGCGAATTAAAATAATTATCATTATTTTGATAAGATTAGACTTTCTCAAGTTGGTAGTCTCAATTTATCTGCCCTGGAGTCTTGAGGCTATTATTATTATATAACATGTATATTGTTGGTATAATGCAAGAAAACAGGCACCTAGACATTGCTGTTCATTGTATGCCAGTAATTGACTCTCCTTTGACTAGTAAGTGCCCAGGCTTGCATCTACTCCAAATAGATAGATCCAAATAAATTCACTGTTGAGTGATTCTGTAGCCATCAATACGCAATCCATGACATAAAATTTCCTTTGAATCTCCTTCGCTTTACTAAAGCAACAGAACGGCTTAAGGAGATTCAAAGTCCCTGGGAAATTTTATGTCAAGGATTGCCTATTGAAGGCTGCAGAATCACTCAACAGTGATCTACAACTCAAGTTCCAGTAACTCATTCTCCATTGCAGTCATCCTCCATGAGTGTCTCCAGGTTATTCAATTTAAAAGTATTATCGCAGAAGTTACTTAATGCAATCCCCACTTCAGACTCACAAAAGTCCCATTGCAACCTTCTCTTAGCTTACTTTGCTCAATGTTTTGAGACCTCATCCTATTTCGAATATTATCAATCAACAACACTTATTTTTTGCATTCTCTTTGACACCATGTATTTTCTTTTCAAGTTTTCCTATGAGACAAATTCCCTGTGCGACTTAGCGAATTGGGCATTACTCATACGCCATGTGGTATGGGGTAATTATTTGAGTTTGTATGCGCATCGTAATGCATGCGTAGATATTGTAATTGAATTTGTAGGTTTGTATGAATGTGTACCATGTGCAGGTAAAGCAATAAATGCAGAAGAATAGGAAAATTACTTTGATTTCTGTAAACACATTGAATTAAAAGAATTTATTTATACTTTTTATACAGACGACAGCAAATGTTTAGCATATTACCAAACAGGTGTGTGGATAAACAGGTGTAAAGCATAGATATATAATATTATTGTTATTATTACATTTTGTCGTAATGAACAATTGTGCAATAAATTTACATTTTTTTGGCACATCTGTTTGCATAATCACACTGTAAGGCGTGAAACGACTAATAACATGAAAAGCAAAAATTCTTTTGTAAATATATTTAAACAGTGCATTCCCAAGAATTCAGATGACATTGTGATGTTAAGACACTTGTTATCTGTGAGTATAGTAGAGTAAAATATTTATCTATAATAGAATCTCATACAATATAAACAGTTCAACCATCCATTCGAGTTTGCTACCATTTTCCATATTTTCCAATTTACATTGTGTTTCATAACACCCTGTGCGACCGGAATAAAGTCGACTATCTCACTTCCTTTACTTGGTTTCATTTAATAACAAGAAATCTCGAATAAACCTTACCAACTCCCACACATTGCTAAGCAGATTTCTACTAAAATTATATCCTAGAAAAAGGTTATCCAACCGGAAAACAACATTTCAGCCACAAATTGTGCAATGTGTACAAATACAAAAAAAATTTCTTAAGCACAAATGTCAAGAACAAGTAGAAATGTGTAGGCTGTGGCCAAAAAATTGAGATGTATTTGATTTGCAAATTTTCGTTACAACAATTCGGACGGATGTTGACACAGCTGGGAATGTGAAATTTGCAAGAAATAAAAAAATGTTAAACGAAAAAAATAGTAAGACTTAAAAACAAACAAGAGAAAAGTGGAAGTTTAAAGCAAACGCTCACAAATATTGATTTGAGAAATTTAAATAATGCACTTGGAAGACTTGGTTGGTTGTGTAGGACAAAAATTTAATTTAAATTGCCAAATGGCAATATTTAAGGTCAAACCCTTTGATTTGTTTCGGACTGTACATTTGCCAATGTTAAATATAAAAATATTCAAATATTGATGATATTTAAATGCAATCTTTGCATTTTTTTAAACCGAAACTTTTTGCTTTGGTTAGATTTTTTTAATCGAATATCAATATTCGAGGTGCTCCGAAATTGGTTGTCATTATCATCAGGACAGATAAGGTAAATAAGGTATAAACCAAATAAAAGCTAAACTGGTAGATGAGCACATAGATAAATAAAAAGACAGATCAAGGAATAAAGAAATGAATGAAAATCAGAACAGATCAGTGAACGTATAAATCAAAGAACGAATAGATTAATGACGAAGCAGACCACTGCAAGATCAATGGATTCAATGGAAGAAAAGATCAAGGCACGTACAGATCAAAAAAGGAGTAGGAGGATCAATGCAAGCACAGACCAATGAAAGAACAGATCATAAAATGAACCAATGAACGGACAAGCAAATAAATAAACAAGCAGATCAATAACCAAACAGATCAATGGCGAAATAGTTTTTTGTATGAAAAATAATTGGACCAAAAACTCACAAAAAAATAGATCAACACATACGCAGATTGATGGAGGAACAGATAAATCGAGGAACAAATTATTTTAAATATAAATCGAACAATAAACAGGTCAATGAAGGAACAAATAGACGATTAAATAGATCACTGAGTGAACAGATTTATGGATTAGGAAATCATTGGGCAAATAGATCACAGATTAATATAAACATATAAATGATTAGATAATAGGCGAATAGATCAAAAGACGTATGGATCAATAGACACATAGATCAAAAGACAAATGGATCAATAGACGAATATATAATAGATCAGTATATCAATAGTCAAATGTATCAACATACAAATTGATCAAAAGATAAATGGATCAACAGAAGAACAGATCAACAGACAAATAGATCAAGAGATGAATAGAACAAAGGCAAAACAAAACAATGGAAGAACAGATCAATAGACGAATAGATCAATAGATCAGTAGACAAATAGATAAGCATACAAATCGATCAAAAAGACATATAGATCAAGAAGGAAAATAGATCAACAGACAAATACTGAATGAGTAGATCAATAAATATATAAATCAATACGAAGAACAAATAAATAAAATATGTCTTATTTATTTATTTATTTATATTAAATTTACTATTTACAGTAAAATTGTATTTATCTTTTCATTTACTGAAAAGATAAATAATAAACTTTTGAATTAATGAGAAGATCAATTTACAAACAAGTCAATAGTTGAAAAGATCAATAAATGAATAAATTAATACGAACATCAATGGATGAACAGATCAACGGTTAAACAAATCAACGCGCGAACAGATTACTGAATGAACAAATTAATAAAAGAACAGATCATTAGTCAAAGAAATCAATGGATGAACATTTCAATGAATGAATGCATAGATCAATGGACAAAGAGATCAATAAACAAACAAATCAATAGATGAACAGAATCAAAGGAGGAAAAACCTTTTGGATGAAGAGATCAGAGGTCAAAGAGATCGATAGGTGATCTCTCTCTCAGATCAGTAAAAAAATCAATAGTTAAAGAAATATCAACAAGTCCATAAATTTTAAATACGAACAAGTCCAGCGATTGGTTCCTATTCCAGATCAATGGTCAACCAGATTAGTAGATGAATAGATCAATGGTTAAAAAATCAATGACTGAACAAATCAATAGATGAACAACTCCATGGACAAAAAAATCATAGAACGAAGCTGTTCGTTAATGAACGAATGATAAAAAGAAACAAATTTATGGATAAACAGATCATTCGATGTTAATATTGGTTAACAATTCGATTAGTGGAAGAACTTATGGGTACACATATTTAACACTAGAAAGCCGGGTCAATCAAGTCTTCCTTAATGAAAGTATGCAACCATCCAAAATTTTCATATAGAATGATGTTAACCCTAATTCCCAGAAGTGAGCCTCACTAAAGATTTCAAATAGTGATAAATCCAAAAGATTTTCGATTCCATTATTTTATGTAATCCTCTAATTGAGTATTCGGATTATATTTCATTTAAAAAATTTAACATTTTAGACAGTTTTTGTACTTTTTAAACAAATGTTTTCAGTAATTTAGCTCATATAAGCCTAACAGTCTCACTTCTGGGTTTACGTTACTTTTAAAATTCTGGGAATTAGGGTTAAAAATTTTACTATCTAATTGGATTTTAAAAAGTAGATAATAGACCCATGGACGATTTCCCTTAAAAGCTCGAGGCAATAAAATAAAAAACAGTTGTTCATTCTAGTGTCAAATTGATACCAATTTGCTGTATGTAAATCTAAATTTGTAGATAGGGCCGTAGAAAAAATCCTTCTTCTAAATAATAATATTAAATTTATAATATAAAATAGCTCTAAAATATCGATAAATCTCGTGCATAGAAAAAAACCGCACCCCGTATCTTTTGGTGAGACTATGCAGAATTTTAAACTTCCTTCTCAACTGCCTTCGTACAAAAATATATACTTCAGACTTAATTTTAAAATTATTTGTCATGTCTGACACTTAAGCTGGCACAGTTTTTTGCCATTTCATGCGATCCCCACTATCGGCTTCAATTAAGAAATTTCACGCAACATATACTGCGACACCCTCTTCACACAACGAAGGCCATAAAAATGCAAAATGTCACTCAACCCCTGCGCCCCAATGTCGTTTTTTCAGTCGTTCTTTCATCTTCCTTACGTTCTGTGTCACTCGGCGACAACAGGCAGACCAGTTCACATCGCTTTGCACGCACACAATGTAAGCGTGTTTAATTTTTCACGCTACACCTAAAACTATGCAACGTTTTTATTACCTTTAAAGCGGCACTTAACAACTAATACAAAGAACATTTTTATTTGGCCATAAAATGCGCGTTTGCTTTTATGTTTTTTCGGTATTTCAATGACTGGCATTGATTTTGTTGTTGTTGCTGTTGTTTGTTGTTTTTTTTCTTCTTGTCATATGGCAAAAACCTTCGGCCGGAGACAAAGTGTGCGAACCCGAAATTTAAACAGCGCGTTCTGCGAGTAAAACAGCTCACAGCGCCAAGCAATCAGCGCTGACGAAACACTGTGGCGCCACAAGCTGCCGCACACAGCTCCTTCCGGCAGCGGCAGCCCGCACCACCACACCAACAACAGCACGTTGCGGGGCCGCGAGTGCGAGTCAGAGTCGGTGGCAACAAAGCGAGCAAATGTTATGGCCCTAATACGTGCGGGAATTCGCGCTGACGGTTTCAAGTCTTGCTGCATTGTTTTGTTGCTTTTTTTGTAGTTTGAGTTTTGTTTTTTGCGTTCGGTATTTGCCGGCAACACACAGCAGTCGCACCGAACAGCAACAACAATAAAAGCGCAACGAGCAACAACACACGTGCACGTCCGCAGCGGGCTGTAAAGATTTGTTTCATTTTGTGCAATTTAGAAATTATTTTTATTATGGTGCATGTGTGTGTGTATGTTTGTGTGCATGTTAGTTTGCGTTGAATGCCGTTCGCCATGTGCTGCGGTTTGCCGAAATTGCACATAGCGCAGCACGTTGCCAGATTAAATAAATAAAAAGTTTTTACAAAACGACAATCAGCGTTGAAATAAAGCAACAAAGTAGGTAACTAGATTTTATGACAGATTTCATGGGCGTTAAGCAAGTGTGTGTTTGTGTGTGTGTGTGTGTGTGTGTATGGGTGTACAGGTGCTAAATGAAAGTGGTTGAAGTGGCTGCAGTGCGCACACAATCACCTTTCAGTAATGACATCCTTTTGAGCATTGCTTGAGAATTGCACTGCGACGCACAGCGAATTTCTTTGATAGTAAAAGAAAAATATTGATATTTGTATGTTGTTACGATTTTTATAGAGTACGTTAATCACCAACGATTTTATTTGCCAAGTAAGAAGGAAGTAAGAAGCTGAGAGCAATTGATGAGAGCTCATAAAAACGCTTAGCAACGATGCCATCTTTGTCGACGATTCCCAACTTAGAGAAGGTTACTTTAGCTAAAACAATAGTAAACACTTAACAAATATTAAAGACTGCCTTCCATCTTGGCACCGTTGAGAGATAGATGATATCAATATAGGTACTAGACGGTAAAAACCACATTGGTATACTCGAATAAAAGGGATACACTCATTATTCAAAATGAGTTATTGAGGACTTTTTCTCTGTAACAAAAAACCATCTCAGGGCCTACCTCCCTTTAAACAACAGCCCAGCATCGCTCCAGCCCAGCATCGCTTTTAAATTGTGGTGGCAGCTTGGGGAGCTCACATATATGAAGGCCAAACTAAGGCAGTCGCGTTACTGTAACGCGAAATAGTATCGTATGAGTGATTTTGATTAAGGAGTCGTATGAGTGATTTTTGTTATGAAGTCGTATGAGTAATTTTTGTCAAGGAGTCGTATGAGTTTTTTTTGTTAAGGAGTCGTATGAGTATTTTTTGTTAAGAAGTCGTATGAGTAACTTTTGTTAAGCAGTGAGTAATGTTTGTTAAGTAGTCGTATGAGTGATTTTTGTTAAACAATCGTATGAGTAATTTTTGTTAATTAGTCGTATGAGTAACTTTTGTTAAGCAGTCGTATGAGTAATTTTTGTTAAGTAGTCGTATGAGTAATGTTTGTTAAGTAGCCGTATGAGTGATTTTTGTCAAGTAGTCGTATGAGTATTTTTTGTTAAGGAATCGTATGAGTAATTTTTGTTAACCAGTCGTATGAGTAATTTTTGTTAAGGAATCGTATGAGTGATTTTTGTTAATGAGTCGTATAAGTAATTTTTGTTAAGGTGTCGTATGAGTAACTTTCGTTCGTATGAGTAATTTTTATTAATTAGTTTGTTAAGAAGTCTTATGAGTTATTTTTGTTACGGAGTCGTATAAGAAATTATTTAAGCAGTCGCATGAGTAATTTTCGTTAAGAAGTCGTATGAGTGATTGTTGTTAATCAGTCGCAGTCGTATGAGTAATTTTTGTTAAGGTGTCGTATGAGTAATTTTCATTAAGGCTCGTATGAGTAATTGTTGTTAAGGAGTCGTATGAGTGATTTTTGTTAAGAAACCGTATGAGTAATTTTTGTTAAGAAATCGTATGAGTAATTTTTATTAATTATTCGTATGAGTAATTTTTGTTAAGTATTCGTATAAGTAATTTTAGTGTCGTATGAGCGATTTTCATTAGCGGTCATATGAATAATTTTAATTAAGTGTCGTATGCGTAATTTCAATGAAATATTTTAATGCATTTTAAAATGTAAATGAATTCATTTATCTTTCTGGAAAAACTAATTAAAATTACATACAAATTCTATAAATTGACAGAGTTAGAGATTTGAAAAAATCCCAATACGGAACCAATACGACATCATTAGCTTCCGATAAATAGATAGAACAACTTTAATCATGGAAACTCAAATACCAACGAATTAGTAGGACCCAGTGGTGCTCACAGAATTTCATTTTCGGAGGGGGACGAGAGTGAGAGTGGGTGTTTTGCGTACAACTTTTGAGCCCAATTCCATTCGAAACAATATTTTGTACCAGCAATTCTTGTATTGGGAGGTTTGAACACCCAAAAACCGCCCTATATGCACCGATGGTATGCCAGTTAATTACGATTTAGTCACCTACAAACGTACTCAACAGGCACTACAACAATTTTCCGGCCTTGACCGAATCAAAATAGCACACCAGCTGCTTCTGTTCTGTGCTTGCTGGCGCCAGATGGAAATCCCAAGTGCCTGTAGATTCTGCAACACTTGATCCTATCAACGCAACTGTGGTCGCCCTTTTTTGTTAACGCTTTGTACAGTGATTCTGCATCATCATTGAAAACCATGAAATTTTAAGCAATTAAACTCAAACATGGCCGTACCAACTCGGACAAAAATGTCTTGTATCTTTCTTGGATTGGAAACTTTTCAGACCTCTTTCGAGTCCTGAAAATGTCATACTCAACAAGATTTAATCGTTTATGGTGACGCCTGAAGTTCCCATGTTCGAGTCTAAGTTGGCGCCGGTCTAATTAAGAACCTTTCGGGGTTCTCTGCTCAAGAAGTTTTTAAGATTACTAGACGATTAGTTAGATGCTTATCTGAATTCAACCAGCTCCAACCAAGCTCGATTGATTGAGGACTATCCACAGTTTTCTAGACTTTGTGAGGAGCTCAAAATGGTTCAGTGAGTTAGCGGTCTTTGTGGTAAGTGGACTCCGAATTGGGACAGACACATCTTCCTACCTAGCTACCTAATAAAATTTACTTCTCTACTCTATTTCTCTTTCAATGCTTATCAATTTCGTTTTGCTCTTTATTGCTTTATTCTCATTTGCAGTCACTTTCTCGCTACCATCCAATTATCGTGTAAATGAAATCGTTGGCAGCATTCGAAGCCAACTAATCTCATTACGTAAACGGCTTCTAATGCTTTCAACTAAAAATAGAATCATAGAACCATTTCATCGTTGCCCACCTGTTGGCCCATGCCACAAAATTCATGCAAAGAGTAAGAATGCCATTCATAAGCTGAACGTTGCGCTATAATTTATTTTATTGCTTGGCCCGTCTGAGTGCTCAACACTTGAAAGTTCATTGCACTGACATTGATTTGGCCGGGAAATGGGCTTTCACTAGTATATCGCTTTTTCGTCCTGTGCAGCCCTGTGCATGTCTTGGCACCTTTGGCTGCTGCTTTGCTTTCTCCTGCTGGTGTTGCGTTTTCTTCTCATTTTCTTTTTTCTTCTTCTTCTTCTGCTTGCTATTTTATAGTGTTTTATAAAATTCTTTGACCCACTTTTTATGCAAAAATTGTGCTTAAAGCAAAATTTCCATCCCCTCTACCAAAGTTGTATACACCTGCAAACGGTGCAACCGCTTTGGTGTGTTACCACGTCTTGCCGCACCGCAGAGCAACCTGAATAACGTCGTCAGCGCCAAATAAATGTGAAATTTTGCACCAAAAATTGTGTGTTGGCATTTTGGCATTTTGCCATTTCTTCAACTTGATGTCTTTAACGGCTGCCGCGTTTTCCTGCACTCGACGAAGACGACGACGACGACGCCTTCGCCAGCCTCTTCCGTTCACGCTTTTCCTAATTCTGCCACTGCCCTGCTGCTGCTGCTGCTTCTTCTTATCCTTCTTCTTCTTCTTCTTCTTCTTCCCCTTTCTCTAGCCATGCTCCCACTTTTGCTGCCATTGCGCTCATTGCACGCTTCAAAAGTGTTTGAAGATGGTTTGTTGTTTTTGCATTTCCCTCTTCTTAGTTGTGTGTGAGTGTTTGGCGTTTCGCTCGCTAGCTGTGACTGAGGTATGTGTCTCTGTGTCCGTGCCTGCGTATGTATGTGTGTGTGTGTGTATGGGTGTATGGGTATTTGTGTGTGAGCTTCCAGTAAAGTAAAGCTTGGTAATTCCTTTTGCATGCTTGAGTGGGTGCGGAAATATTTCATCGTAGGCATCGCTTAAAGAGCACTTCAGGATGCACAGTGCCGTCAAGCTGAATGAAAGAAATGCCAAAAAGGAAACGAAAGTGTTAAAGTGCAAATTAATTGAAATTACAGATGCAATGACGGCTCTTGAAGAGCGCACGAAATCATTTAAACTTTTTACATTTGATGCCATTCAACACGACTCGATTTAATTGGGCAACAAACTATAGTTGAGTTAAATGATTTCTAGCTTCATTTGAATAGGTAGGAATATTTATTTAATTTTTTAATTAATGTTTGAGCTTCTAGCCAGCTGCGTTGTGGTGAATGTATAATCCAAAAGACTGCATCTGAATAGAAATCTTATTACAGAACAAGTTTATTTAAAGACAGAGAAGAGTTTTGACACTGTTTTATGTAACCTGAAATGAACTAACTTTCTACTTAAATGCCAAAAAGTTGTTCGATTTTGGACGATCTACAACACAATCAGCGTTTAAATAAAATTTGACGAATTTTGTATATGATTTCTCATACCACTTAAAAGTTAAACTGGTAGAAGAAGAAGCCCACCGATGCAAACGACTAGAGACACACATAGATTAGTTTAGCCCTTTGTGATAACTCAGGACTTAGTTCTATTTAAAATTCAAACCATCTGGAACTATTATAATTACAAGAATTTTAAAGTCATATATTTTGACATTGGAAATGTCGATGAGGTTTCCAGAATAAAAGAAACTTATATGTTCTTTGTGTTTGTGGCAAAGAGCTGGACAGGTCCATAGAAAGTGAAGGAGTGTCTTGTCTTCTTCCTCTCATACCACAAAATCTACATAAGTTAGTTTTAAAAAGCAAAAGAAAACTGAATATGGTAAGGTGTCATCTCTTATTTACGATACTGATAAGCTGAAAATTTTGCAAAACCTGGTTGTTCTCTTAGCTCGGAGCACCTTGAAGCAAGTTCGAATTCCATTGACTACAGTTTGGAAATGAGATCATAGTTGTTGTTGCTCTTTTAACTTGGAAATCATGGAACAGATTCGAATTTAATAGTTTATGGTTGAAAAAGGCGATCATTGTTGTTGTTGTTCTCTTAATTTGTAAACCATAAAACAAATTCGAATTCAATTGATTTCGGTGCCACTGAGACCGAACACCAAACAAGTTCGAATGTAATTGTGTATGATTGGAAGAGGTTGTTGTTGTTTTTTTAACTTGGAAACCATGGAACAAATTCTAATTAAGTTTTTTATGTTTGAAAGAGGTGATCATAGTTGTTGTTGTTCTTTTAGAGATGTTTTGAGAAGAGATTTTGGTTGTTATTGTTCTCTTAACTTGGAAACCGTGGAACAATTTGAATGCAATTGATTTCGGTGCCACTGAGACCGAACACCAAACAAGTTCGGATGTAATTGTGTATGGTTGTAAGAGGTGATCATGGGACATATTCTTATAAAAGCAAACTGCTCACGACAGAATATTTTCCCTTGCATCATATTGAGATCGATTGAGACTGCTTTCAAAGGCCATAACACCAATTATCGTCTAACTAGGATAGATTTAGTCGGATAGATGTAGACAGAATAACGTCGATCTGTACAAATAACTTTGAATACTAAATGGACGTGTACATATAGGCTAAACTTTGCCCTTTGTATCCCTAAGTTTTACTTATTTCAATGGGTTTTTCATCGAACATGTCTGAACTTTAAAATTGCATAAAAAATGTGTGTTAGACATAGTGGATATATAATTTGTTAAGAATTCAAGTTCACTGCATACCATTATGTCTGAAAAACTACATCACTCAAACGACCACTGCTGCTTTGTTCACAGGGCTCTATGCACAAAGTTCAATTTTGTATGACTTTGTGGCGCAGAACTGGAACTGGAATTGGAATTTCAACAACGATTCGAATAATTTTGTTGTTGTTGTCAAATTGTTTAATTGTTATAGGTTTGTTGCCACAAATCAGCGATTTAAATTAAAAGTTTCGCCCCTTTTGCACATTCTTATTGTAAATTCAGCATACGAAAACCATGTAAGCTGACATTTTAGGTATATAATGTGTTCAGCAATTATATGTAAAATATTACGCGGAACTTTTTTGTGGAATATTTTATCCCTCTAGCCACTTTATTTATTGGTCAATTTGACCCTTTTTCTCGAAAATGCCAAAAATTTTGCTTTGAAACTGGACTTTTAAGGAAGAACTGTACCACAAAAATGTTTGTCATTCAATTCTACTATAGGTCACTGAATACACCAAAGCTTCAAATTTAACTTAAACGCCAGAAATAAGTAAAAACTGAAGAAGTCTTTAATCACTGCAAATCTCAAGTTCTGACTTATGTAAGTTTTGACCAATTTTTCAAATTTCAAAAAAAATTAATTTCTATTTTAATATCAGTAATCAATTTCAATAGCAATATTCAATATTAATATTCAATATCAATAATTTATATTTTAATACCCACTCAAAGTTGCTTCATTGTTCAAAAACTAAGCAATTTTCTATTTCAATGTCCATTCAAAGTTCGTTCACATTTTCGTTAACGAAAAAAACGTATAGCTTAAAATAGTCAAAGAAACTACTAAATGATTACAACTTGTAACAGTGAAGAACTCAATTTAAGGCAATTAATCACGAATTGATGGTTTTAGTAGCTTTGAGACTCGACAATAATTGGCCAAACTTTCGTATGGGAAATTGCATTTTTGTTGAAGTTGGCAACTTTATACGTGACAGCGCACGACATACACTTTTGCCAATTGATTCCTGCGTGACAAACGACGCGTTTCGCACTCATTTCACGCACAATGTCACTCGACACTAAAGCGACACTTTGCATGACATTTATACGAATGAATTTCAATACAACAACGAGTGCGTGTTACGAGTGAATTTTTGCATAATTAAAAGAATATTAATCTATTTGTCCATAAAAAAAAATTGCCGCAAGTTAATGACTCGAACAAAGCAGCTCAATAGATAACTTCAACGCATTGCATTGTTGTTGTCTGTCTGGCCATAGACATTCAATACCTTCAAGTACCCGACCCGAAAGCAATTAAGCAACAAAAACACATTTCTAAGATTATTAGAAAAGATTGGCTATCGTCTTAAAGAGTTGCCAGCCATACAGTCAATCAGTTCATTGAGCTCTCAACTCGTCTGTGTCTGTGTGCGGCTGTGTCTGCGTGCGGCTCAGCTTCAGGATTTCTCAGCTTTTAGCAACTGCTCTTTGTGCCGCTGTCAAGCGGTCTTTGTGCCGCTGTCAATCAGTCTGTGCGCGCAGCAGTATTTGTGTGTACCATTTCTTGTGTCAGTGTCACTCGCGGTCAATTCACATACACACACACACAAACACACACATGTGTGCGCCGCCAGTTTTGGCCCATCATGAGCCGTGTTTCGCCAAACATTTTGGCATCATTTAATGCGCCATGGGCCGCACACATTATTCGTTTGCCATCTGCACCGTCGTTCAACTGTCAATCTGGCCGACAATGGACCTAAACGTTGATTGCCACTGCCCCGACCACACGGCTCGCTTTGATTTATCACGTGTCACGCCTTCAACGGCACAGCTTGGCGTTCGGCGCTTTCACCTGCTCGACACAGCTGACGCTCAAATGTTGCTAGCGATTTGCATTTAATTAATTAAATCCCCGCTAAGGTCGAACCAGTGCGCACTCCACCCACCATGACTGACCACAATGCTTTAATGCCACCAACACAGCCTGCGTCCGTCTATTGTTGTGGTTTTTGTGCACATGACACGGCTTCTCCTACACACATTCACATCCATCCATACACAATGGCATTATTAGGGTTAATGTGTATTAAGTGTTGTGTGCACTTGCGATATCGCATTACAAAGTGGGCGCTAATTGAACTTCACTTGAAGCGCGCCGTACGTCAGATGCCGAGCATTGGACTTTAGACGCCAACTGTAACCAACCCAGCATGCAAATTTTTTCAATAGAATTATATTTTCAACAAATTAAATTAAAACTGGCTCAACAGAATTCTATTTCCAACAAATTAAATTAAAACTTGCTCAAGTTTTGCGGTATAGCCGACGGTCGGTGGTTCTAGGAAAAGTTCTGGTATGATGACAGTTCTGGTATGATGACATTGCACAGAAAAATTTTGTCATGTGCAATGTGTACAGTGTGTTCCAATTTGAGTTCAATTCTGTTAAGTAAAACAGTCCCATAATTCTTAAAATTTTTAATACCTACAAAGTTATATGGATCCTAGTTTTTTACACCCCTTGCTATGAACCTTCATCTTATTATGAAGGACTTCTGAAAGAGTTTGCTTTTCTGTAGAGCATATTTCAGAAATTTCAATTATTTTATTATTTTATTTCAATTTCATTTTATTTTATTTCATTTCATTTCATTTCATTTCATTTCATTTCATTTTATTTTATTTTATTTTATTTTATTTTATTTTATTTTATTTTATTTTATTTTATTTTATTTTATTTTATTTTATTTTATTTTATTTTATTTTATTATATTTCATTTTATTTCATTTCATTTCATTTCATTTTATTTTATTTTATTTTATTTTATTTTCTTTTATTTTATTTTATTTTATTTTATTTTATTTTATTTTATTTTATTTTATTTTATTTTATTTTATTTTATTTCATTTTATTTTATTTTACTTTATTTTATTTTATTAAATTTTTTATATCTCAATTGACTTTAAAACTGAACAGTAAAACAACACAGATTCATTGTTTCGACAAAGGTTCGTAAATAAAGTTTAAGTTATAAGTTTAAAGTCTTAAAGTTAAAAGGGCATCGTTTCAGAAAATGAAAAACTGAGTATGCCAAGACACTCTGAATGGCCTCTAGTTTCACTGCCTTTACCAACATTTGGATGGGTCTCAACAAAAGTGATTATTTTTGTCGCACGGTGCAATAGCTCTATAAGTAGGTTTTTAAGGCAGAGTGGCATATCACAACAGCTCACTTCAGACTTCATCTAATATCTGATCACATTCACTCTATCAGCATTGACTCTATAGAAATACTCTTACAATCTTCCCACTTCACTGGCACTTTGGATGAAACTAACAGATTGATTTTTGATGATGTGACCTGTTCCTTTGCTGTTACTTCTATGGTCTTAAAGGTTCTAAGCAGAAAATTAAAAGCTTTACTATGTCCTAACGTTCCACCAGCAGTGCGGTGACCTCTAAAGTATTTGAAATCGAGATTTACAGGGTGGCGCAAAAGTTGTAACCCAGTGTTTTTTGGCTCTAATGTGTTTATAAAAGAATGAATGATTGAATGAGTGAATGAATGAATGAGTGAATGAATGAATGAATGAGTGAATGAAGGAATGAATGATTGAATGAGTGAATGATTGAATGAATGAGTGAATGAATGAATGAGTGAATGAATGAATGAGTGCATGAATGAGTGAATGATTGAATGAATGAATGAATGAGTGAATTAATGAATGAGTGAATGAATAAATTAATAAATGAATGAATGAATGAATGAATCAGTGACAAATTTCATGAATAAGTTAATGAATGAATGAATGAATGTCAAAGCAACATTCACTTTTACCACCATTTGCAAAAGTTATAGCATCTGCCCATAAGGTGATGACTTTTGCGCCACCCTGTATTATCAACAGCGAATGAGTTGAGTAGCTCCAAAGTCGTAGGAAATAAATTATGGTTGAAAATAATGCAACTGTTGTTGTTTTTGTTGAAACTTTAAGCTACACTCGCTGACTGACTGACTGATTCATTATTGCCAAGCTCAAAGCCTAAAGTCTACTATTAAGGGATTTTTTAACAGTCACTTTTAAAGGGTCAAAAGATGGACTAATGTGTCATATGAGAAAATATGTTTTAATGGTCCGATTGATTTTAAATTTGATTGATTTATAATTTCTACTGCAAATAAGAACAAATTCCAAAAGTCTTTATGACTTTTATGATGTCAACAATGGGTTAAGAGTTTGTATGAAGATTCAACATTTTATTGACCTTATGTCTTCACTTGAAAGCACTTCACATGTAAATAATTCACATATAAATAATTAAATCTGACGGGTCAACAATGGGCTAAGAATTTGTATGAAGAAACAAGATTTTATTGATTTGAATGGACTTCAAACTTGAAATCACTTCCCATGTAATATAATTCGAGACATGTTTTTAACTTTTTTAATCAAATTCCAACGAGGTCAAAGACGGGTTAAGAATTTGTATGGAGAAACTGTGAAAAAACAAGAATTAATTTGCTTGATTTGACTTCAAACTTGGCGAAAGCACTTCACATGTAAAATAATTCGACACGTGTTTTTAATTTTTTTTTAAATAAAAATCTCATGAGGTCAAGGACGGGTTAAGAATTTTTAATAAAATATAGCTTATAATTTATTTATTAAAATTAATTAATTAATAAATTAACTAATAAATTGTGGTGACAGCACTTCAAATGGAAATTAATTCGATACATATTTTTTAAACTTTTTTAAAAACGACTGTGATGGACTCAACAATGTGTTTAAAGTTTGTAAGGATAAAGATTATTTAATGGTTCTATTGATTTAAAACTTGGTGAAGGTGTTTAAGTGAGAAATAATCTTTATATGTTTGAAAAGAACAGAATTCTGGCAAAATTTTCAATAACTTCCATGGTACCAAGGACCAACGTGGTTTTTTCATAGCATATCAATTTTTTGTATATAAAACTAACACTCGTGGGATATTACTTTGTATGGGTTTTGAGATTTACAACAAATTAAGGTGAATAGAAAATTAAAGGAGAAACCTGTGTTCCAGTGTTCTGTTTAAGTTTATTAAGCTTATAAGTGTCTGGAGAGTGAAAAGTGTCAAAGATAACAAACCTGGTTCAAGCAAAAGTGGACTTGGCATTTAAAAAGTGATCTGACAATTCGTTATTCTCGCCACAAATTGACAGAGTGTGCTGTCTGATCGATCAGCTATTAGAAGGTCTCTTCTTCCCAAGAAAAACTGAGTCAAGGACCGATCCAAAGAACCAATGTAACAGTGACTTACTTAACTGATCATAATAACTCGTTACTGGGATATGACCTGCCGCAAAAATTGTCTCCGAGCCAGTTGGATGAACCAAGAAAAGATAGCGCGTGATCAACATGGACTTCCTCCAAAGACACGGTCTCCCTCTTCGCCGTTCAATTATTACGTCAAACACTTTTTTCGCCGGAGCTTCGTCTTCCATACCGAAGGTATTGCCTAGCCAGCATAGGAGCTGCATGTTTCATCTGTTATCCTTAACTACTTACATGGCAACCCAGTACCTGGTTTAAGTCTGCCGCAAAGTCCTTTCGCCTCTGCTTTACACGAACCTTCTCCAGTTGGTCACACTAAGAGATAATAGGGCGTCCTCAACTTATTCCTTCCACCGAAAACACAATCTTCCTCTTCACCGTCGACCTAGAACTTCCGCATCGAACCGGAGCTTCCGGAGCTTTTCCCCGGAGCTTCATTGCCCATACGGGGGCCATGGCCCAGCCAGCGTAGCTGCTTAATGTTAATTGGCTGTGCTACATCTTTACATGTCTTTAAATAGATCCCATCTAGCAGATACTATAAATTTTGCCCATCTTCAGCCATTATCAGACTGTCCAGTGCACTTGTGAGCAGACCTATGCGAACTGTTTGCTGGGTCGGTCCTTATTCTGTCCTATGTTAGTTCAAAGCAAACTTTATATAAATCTCAGTTCCTTGTTGACTCTACTTATATGTAAAAAATCAACATAGGCAGGTTTGGAGACTTGACTCAAACAACAGAGATCAATCTTTATTGTGTTATTACAATGTTAATGTAAATAAATTTAAACTGAATCAAACCTCAAACTACTCCTACAGAGATCTCTTTCCTTGAATTTTTTGTAAGCAAAATTTAATCTTCTTTTGTTGTCGCTCGACCGCAATCAAAATCACATAATGGTCAAGTATCTTTGAACATCCTCCAACCAAAAAAAAACATTGATTAAAGTGTGTCGGAAATTTGAGCCCAAACTATTCCCACACACACACATAAATCACTACTGCAAACACACCAACCCCCACACACACACACTCTCATACATAAATAAACACTTATCTGCACTGCGTTGAGCACTTGGCGCAGGCCATAAAACGGCGCATAGTCACAGCCGAACATTTCTACAACTTTCATCAAGCGCTGCTCGTCAAAACAGCGCCAAGTGTGTCAACAATTTCCCTCACAAAAAATAAACCACCGCACTCACGCACACACGCTCACTTGCGCCTGGCAGCACATTTGTCTGCTTTTATTGATTTATATTGATTGCCTGCAATGGCGACGGCGACGACATTGAAGTTCAAATTTAGCATTGCTTATGGATGAGGAAAAAGAATTTTGTCATATTTCCCGCTTTAAAGGAAGTGAATTTCCTTTAACAATTTATGCGGCATTCAAACATTCATTTTTTATGTTCTTTTTTTTTGCAAAAAAATATGGAATTTTATGTTCTTCTATGTTTGTGTTGTGGGCTATTTTTGCAAGTGGTTATGGAAAGAATATTTAGAAGCTGTCTGTAGTGACTTTGGTGTGGAGTTTGTAGTAAAATATACAAAATTAATTTCAGCTTTCGAATTAATTTAAGAAAATTAAATTTAAATTAATTAAATTCATTTTTAAAAATTCTTTACTAAAAAATAATATATTGGCCACCATGTTCCGCAATCCACTTCCAGCGATCAACCAACTTACAGATGCCAGATTCATGGGATGTGCACGATTTTTCGTTGAAAAAGAAGACAATGAAAGTGATGGCCTTACTTGAATGATTTATTTTGCAACTACGGAAAAAGTTAGAAGACTTTTTTCCAGATAGTTTATTGAAGGCATACTGAGGTACACAAAAAAATTCGATTGTGAGTTTTATTCAAAATGGCAGGAGAAGCACCTGGGATGGCCCCGGTGGTTATTTTATGAATAAAAATTACAAAATTCATATTAAAACATGAAAAGAATTTCCAAACAAATATTTGTTCATACTATTGAAAACTATTTAAAAATTTGTTCAGTGAGTCGAAATCATGACTAGATTTAGTAAATACTCTGGCAGATATTAAGAAATAAATATAAAAAAATACCCTGGTGGATATAAATAAACTGAAGGTTTAACTTTTTTCCATTCAAATTGTTCTGCAAGGATCTTAAACAGTGGTAATAATGTCTGACACCGTGCGACAAAAATTAAGAAAATTTTTTACACCGGAAAAAATCCATATAGGCGTGAAACTAGAGACCAAACATAGTAATACTGCGTACTCAGTTTTTCATTTCTACATCCTTTGTGCTTTTAAAAGGACTTCAAAATTTTGAAGGGGATAAAAAAAAAATATAAAAAATACTTAACCTCGTTAGAATATGGCGATATATATATCAAATAAAAGAGGAAAGGCTCAAGAATTTAAATAAAATTATTTGTTTTATCTATTTGTAAAAAAAATATATGAAAAAAGTCCTTTGAAAATTTTAATCCTTTATATCCTTGAAAATAGTAGTGAAAGTGAAGTAGTGAAGTAGTGAAATTCTGACTCGTGATCAAGGAGATTGGGAGATTTTAACATACTTACTTTTCAAGAAAATTCGATGTAAATTTTCAAGGATATAAAGGATTAAAATTTTCAAAGGACTTTTTTCATATATTTTTGTTACAAATAGATAAAAAATTAATTTTATTTAAATTCTTGAGAATTTCCTCTTTCATTTGATATACATATCGCTATATTCTAGCGAGGTTAAGTATTTTTTATATTTTTTTTACTTTTTTTAAATTTTGAAGTCCAAAGGATGTAGAAATGAAAAACTGAGTACGCAGTATTACTTTGTTCGGTCTGTAGTTTCACGCACATATGGATTTTTCCCGTTGTGAAAAATGCTGTCGCACGGTGTTATATACTTCAATTAGGACAGAGTCCCTTTTGCAACATGCGGACTGACCTTGTCATGGTGGAAAAGGACTCCTTTGCGTTTGACCAAAATTGGACGTTTTTCTTTAATTCCTTTCTTCAATTTGGCCATTTTCTGACAGTACTTATTGACAGCAATCTTTTTGTCAGCGCACAAAAGCTCAAAATATTGTAATCCTTGGATAGCCCACCAAACGCACAGCAACAACTTCATTGAATGCAATCCAACTTTTGAGACCGTTTCCGTCCCTCGTATGTCAGTTTCCATGTTCTTTTGCATTTTACATTATTTTAGAGGAACCATTTCTCATCACCAGTTGACAGCCAATTCAAAAACGGTTCATTTTCGATACGTCAAAGCAAGAAAATGGCTGTCACACGATTCAGTTTTTTTTTTCACTCCACTAATGCCGACCTTAACAAATCTTTAACTCAATCAACAATTTACATAAATTTCAATACGCCATTTCACTTTAAGGCAGAAATCAATAAACTAGTCAAAGGTAGATTTTTTTTAATTTATTGCAACTAAATAAAATTATTGTTGAAAATTTTTCTGACTTGCTAAAATCAGCTTTAAACTAGTAAAATTTTACAGCAAAATACAAAATTCAATATTTGCATATTTGAAAATGTTTTATGTGTAGACCAAAAATGCATTCAATGTATGTGAAATTGCAAGTATTACTATAAATGTATATATTTTACATACATAAATAGTTCAAAAAATTCTATGCTAAATATTTTCACGCTAAAATATTGCGCAGCCCTTTGGGTTGTGCACAGAAAACGCCACCAATCAACCAACCAACCAAATCCATTTAAAACTTAAAAAGAATTTTCAAATCTGTTGTGGCACTTCTACCGTGCACACACTTTGTGTTCATTGTTGTTTTTTGTTTCGTATAATTCCTTTTTGTGTTTTGTATTTCATGCATTTAGAGTTAGTCCGCAAATAGCATAAACAAATCCAGCGGCATGCCTGGCAGATATGCGCACAGAAGAGCATAATAAAAAATTCAAAATATGGCACAAAAAGACATTTATGTGTGCATGTGTGTATGTGTGCTGGTTACACACAATGGGAAAGAGAAGCGCAGCGTGTCAGGCGCAACGACAGCGAAGGGATTTTTTTGGGGTGTAGTCATAGTGAAAATTTCATAAAGAATGGTGAAGAGTAGTTTCAAAAAATGGTTATGCAAAAGAGTGTCTAATCATTTTCCCAAATAGAAAATATTTTTTTTTAAAAACTGTCTCAGGAAAGACAACTCTTAAACTTTGAGTGACTAAACTTTTAAAGTGACAGATTAGTTAAGGGTGAATAGAAAATTTAGTAAGATACTTGTGAGTGTTTAGTTTGAATTCTGTTTGTCCGATGCAAAAATGGTCCCAGACAAAAGGTGTGTTTGTATAGAAGACCCTGTTGGGTCCATTGGCATAATTTTACGTTCAAGATTCTATCTGTTGGGTTTCTCGTAGATCCAGACGTCATCTTTTGGTGACCATTTGGTCTTGATCGAGGAAATTATGTAGCTTAGTAATCTGTGCAAGTCCTTCAAAGAACCTGGCTCCAAGAAACCAGAGCCGTCGTACCTGTAATGATGGGCAATGGCGTAGCAGATGCTCGATTGTTTCCACTGCATCCTCATTTTATTATCTAAATAAATCATTGGTCACCAGTTGTCATTTACATAACTCTTAACTCTTCTAATGGACCTAAGTAAAACTTTAGAGTGCTTAAGATTACACTGGACCTAATCAAGAGCAAAGTCTTTAAGAACTTCTTTGCTAAAACCAACATTAGTTGATAGATGATGGGATCTTACTAAATCAGCTGATCACTTTGACAATCTTACAATAAGAAAAGAGCCACAGAGCTCTTAAATATGAGTCACCAGGATATGTCAAGACTAACTCGGCCACTCCAGGCCACTGACCCATCGAAGGGCAATGAACCGCAGTGCAGTGATCCAAGTATGAAACTCTCTGCATGTGAACTGTTTAGTGACATGTGCGAACATTTCACTGGTCGGTGCAACATCTGATGCCGATTGTCGTTAGGTAGCATAGGACACTCGGCCAGCAGCGCATGCGCATCATTTCGAGAATGTTCTGCATTAGAAATTTGACTCAGGTCACTGATTGGACAATGAGAATTGTGCTGGAACGTATGACAGTTTTAAATTTTGGTATATTACTTACTTACTGGCCATAACAACCCCTTACTGGATTAAGTCCTCCTGCAAAATTTCTCCCCAGATTCATCACCACATTACACACACACACATACACATACCTGAGCATCTCTCAGTCATGCTGTCGGTCCCTCTCTCTGCTCCGCTTTGTGCACTCCTTCTCCAGTTGTTCAGAACAAGAGATGATAGAGCTTCCTCAACTTGGTTCTTCCTCCAAAGACATGATCTCCCTCTTTGCCATCCGTCTCCAACCACCGCGCCACTTTGCACCAAAGCTTCTGTGTCCATATGGCAGACACTGGATGTTAATTCGCTATGCTATGTCTGTAAAAAGATCTCTTAGCCGTCGGCGGATGGTGGTTAAATAAATGAAAGGCGCGGAATTGCGGGTGTGCGTGCGCTTTATTGTGTCGTTAATACACGAATGACAATATGTAAAAACGTTGGACAACACAAACGGCCGGAGCCGGTGGGATATGGGAAGTGGAACATGTTTACATTAGGAAACTGGAAGGGAGAGGATTTGAGTGTCGCAGGGTCCACAGAACACTGGAACGAACACATTTAGCCATGGCGGCCCGCGTTGCCTCTGGCAACATTAATGCCGGAGCTGCTCGCTGAGCCGGCCCAATGCCTCCAGAGCCTGCTCGATGAGGGCGCGGGCTCCGACGCGCGGCTCGGGGGTTCCGTCGGTGGAGGCCTCGTCTTCGCTGAATGCGATCAGCTGCCGTTGGTCTGCCACCTCGGCTGCGGAACGGCTGGTTCGTGGTTGGGGCTGTCGGCGGTGGCGTGTAAGCCGATCCGCAAGGGTGGAGCGCTCCACAGAGTGCGGTGCTGGAGCGTGCTGCTGCCGCGGACGTTGCGGCTTCTTGCCGCCCTTCGTTGCGGCCCTGGTCGCTGCTGCTGCGGTTGGCCTCATGCTGAAGTGCAGCATAGTGTGGTGCGCTCGGCCGCACTTGCTGCAGCGAGCGGTGGAGTTGCACCGGTTGGTGGGGTGGGACCGCGCCAGGCAGTTAGTACAGTAGCCCTGGGCGCGGGCCACCTGCTGTCGTTGCTGCGGTGCCATCGCCAGGAAGGCCCGGCAATAGCGTATGCCGTGGAGGTGGTGGCACAGCCGGCATTGCTGGACGACCTTCTGCTTCCTAGTTGCCCTGCAAAAAACCAGAAAGGTGTATCACTAAAAGATCATGGTGATTGGGTAGAGTATGAGCAAGTGAGAGTATGTTGAGTAAGTGTATGTGAGAATACATGCAGAGCAATTAGTCGAGTTTAGGAAGCTATTAGGGGGCATAGCTTGACTACTGGCCTTGTCAGGATGCCAGAGTCAGTGCGGATATCCACGACACGAACGTGATTGTCGGGACCGCGATGTAGCTTATGAATGCGGCCGAGCCGCCATTCATTGGGGGGAAGCAGGTCGTCTTTAATGACGACCATTTCATCTTCTTGCACTTCTCTCTGCGGATGCTTCCACTTATATCGTTTGTGGAGATCCTTGAGATATTCGTCCTTCCATCGTCGGGCGAATTGATGATGGAGGACTTTGAGTTTTTCCCATCGATTTATGAGGGATAGCTCGGAGCACTCGGGTTCGGGGGGGGCGGCGAGAGGGGCGCCTCGGAGAAAGTGGCCAGGGGTCAGAGACACTAAATCGCTAGGGTCCTGCGATTGAGGAGAGAGCGGACGTGAATTAAGCGTCCCTTCAATTCTAGTAAGAAGAGTCGTAAACTCTTCGTATGTGAATCTATGAGAGCCGGCTACCTTTTTAAGGTGGGTCTTGAAGCTTTTGACCGCCGACTCCCATAGTCCTCCCATGTGAGGAGCATGTGGGGGGATGAATTGCCACTCGACGCCCTGAGGACCGTATCGGTCGAGAATATCTTGGGCGATTTCTCTCGAGAATTTGGCAAAGTCTCTGGCCATGGCACGTTGAGCACCGACGAACGTTTTGCCGTTGTCGGTCATGATTTTGAGCGGTAGCCCTCGTCGACCAGTAAATCGGGCGAATGCTGCGCGGAACGCTTCGGTCGTAAGATCCGAGCAGAGTTCCAAGTGAACGGCCTTCGTGGAGAAGCACACGAACACTGCAACATAACCTTTGAGGTAGGTTGAGCTACGGAGCATGGAAGCTTTGATCTGGAATGGACCAGCAAAGTCGATTCCGGTTGTGGCGAATGGGATGGTAAGTGTGCATCGTTCGGGGGGGAGCGCTGCCATGATCTGTGTTCGCAGCTTTTGTTTGTGGATGACACACGTTTTGCATTGAAAAATGCACTTTTTGATTTGCGGCTTTAGGCGCGGAATGTAATACTCCTGCCGAACCATACGGAGCATGAGTCGTTGGTCCGCGTGCAGTAATAGCTTGTGAAGGAAACGAAGAAGCAAACTGCAGTAGCGGGACTCTGGGGGGAGAATGATGGGGTGTCGTTCATTATACGACAATGCCGCATTGGCGAGTCTGCCATTAACTCGCATCACCTTCTGCTTATCTAGGAAGGGATTGAGCACCAAGAGAGAACTTTTCTTGGATATGGGAAGAGAATGAGAGAGCGCTTGGCGTTCCTGGGAATAGTGGGAACTTTGCGCGAGAGTTATAAGGCGATTCTTAACAAATGCCAACTCTGCTTGGGACAACAGTGTTCCGTGTATGGGATTGTGTTGGCGACGGGAGGAGATGCCGTTATTAATAAATCGGAACATGTATGCGATTACTCGCAGGGCTCGAGAGAAGCTGGAGAACCGATCGAGGATGTCGGTCTGCTCTTCGAGAAGGTGGTGGCAGTCAATCGCTCGTTGTTCCGGGATTGGAACTTTGCGAGAGTGACCTTTGGGCCAAGCATCGGAAGCTTGCTGCAACCATTTGGGGCCATTCCACCATAGAATGTGATCTTTGAGATCTTGCGGCTTGCATCCGCGCGTTCCTAAGTCCGCGGGATTTTCAGCGCTTGGGACATGTCGCCAGGGAGCGTTGTGCACATTTTGACGTATTTCGGTCGTGCGGTTGGCAACATAGGTTTTCCATGTGCAAGGTGGTTTTTCCAACCAAGCAAGGACAATTTCCGAATCGGTCCATAAATGGATTTCCGATTTATCGAACCCGAGGTGAGAGCGGAGGGATTTTATGAGCTGGGAGAGCAAAACTGCTCCGCAAAGCTCTAAGCGAGGTAAGCTTATTGTTTGGAGAGGTGCAACTCTTGTTTTCGCAACAAGGAGATGTGACGAGGGGTTGTCACCATTTGTGCTGGTACGGATGTACAGAGCTGCACAGTATGCCTTTTCGGAGGCATCGCAAAATCCATGGATCTGAACATTTCGATTGGGGGTATAGTGAACCCACCGGGGAATTTCGATAAGTTCTATGGCAGGCAAATTCTCAATGAATTGCTGCCACTTTATGAGTGATCCTGGCTTTATGCACTCATCCCACTCAGTGCCTTCAAGCCAAAGCTCTTGAAGAAGCTTTTTGGCAAGAATCATTATAGGCGAAAGCCATCCTGCGGGATCGAAAAGTTTGGCAACAGACGAAAGAATTTGCCGTTTCGTGAATGAGTTTGCAGGAGTAGTGGGCGAGATAGAGTATGAAAATGAGTCCGATAAGGCATTCCAACGGATGCCAAGAGTCTTAGTGGAGCTCGTTGAATCGAACTTGAGGAATTCCGAGTCGAAAAGGTCGTCTTCGGGAATTTCCTCTAAGAGTTTTGCGTGATTAGCCGTTATCTTTTTAAGAGGGAATCCCCCGGAGTTGAGGGTGGCTATCACTTGAGAGAGGGCTTCCTTGGTTGTGGGAAGATCATGACCTCCGGAAAGAATGTCGTCGACATACGTTTCCTCAAGAAGTATTTTTGCCGCTAACGGGCTAGATGGCTGAGAATCGTGGGCCAATTGATGGAGCGTTCTGATGGCCAAATATGGCGCACAGTTAACCCCAAATGTCACCGTTTTCAATTTGAAGTCTTGAATAGGAGATTCCGGGGATTTGCGAAAGAGTATTCGCTGGAATTCCTGGTGATCATTATGGACCCGAATTTGCCTATACATCTTCTGGACATCGCCATTGAAGACAAAGCGGTAAAGGCGCCATCGGAGAATGAGAGCTGTGAGGTCATTTTGAAGAGTAGGACCAGTATGCAGAACGTCGTTAAGTGATTGACCAGAACTTGAGGACTTTGAGGCATTGAAAACCACTCGGACTTTGGTGGTCTTCTTTTCGGGGCGGATGACTGCGTGATGAGGCAGATAGTACGAAAAGTATTTGCCATTTTGGATTATCTCACGGGGATTTGTGAGTTCCATATGGTCAAGGGTGATATATTCCTCTAAGACGTCATCGTAGATGGTCTTGAGGTTTCCCTTTCGGGAGAGATTTCGCTCCATGCTAACGTATTGCTGGAGGGCGTTGGGGCGGGAATTGCCTAACGCTATTGAGAATGGAAATTCTGCCTTGAAGGGAAGTTTGACAGTGTATCTACCGTCCGATCCACGGGTTGTGGTCTTCTGGTATAACTCTTCGCAATAAGTGTCATCCGAGGAGACAGGTGTCGGGAGTTTGACTTCTTCCTGCTCCCAGAATTGCCTGAGTTGCGAACTAAGTTCCTCATTGGAGACTTCTGCAACGTATGTCGAATAAGATGACACCGTATGGGGTACTGGCCCGCTGAGTATCCAACCGAAAATGGTGTTTTGGGCTAATAAACTGCCACACACATTTCGTCGGATACCTTCGAGTAAGATCTGGGGTATCAGATCACTGCCAATAACTAAGTCTATCTGCGCCGACTCGAAAGGACTTGGGTCAGCGAGATTTAGCGTGGCAAATTCTTGCCAATTGGGATGGCTAATTGTGAATGGGGGTAGCAATTTTGTCAATTGGGGGAGTACTATTGCTTGCACATTGAGGGTCGTGCTGGAGTTTGGAACTGCCAACGTCAAATAGCAAATGTGATTCGCATTTTGCACAATTTTACCGCCCATGCCTGAAATTTCGAAGTGCGATCTTTCAATAGGCAATTTAAGGCGTTTTTGCACCTTCGAGGAAATGAAGGTGCGTTGCGAGCCTTGGTCGATCAACGCTCTAACCTTGAACAATTCTCCTAAGTGGGCAATAGACACCAGTGCCGTAGGCAGAAGGGATTGGGTGCCATTATTGGAATGGAGGGCTTGTACTTGAGGCGTACTTAGCCTTGAAGATGTGCTGGGTTGCGCATCTGAAGTGGGGGAATGAGTTGTGGAGTTATTGTTCGGTTGTGGATGAGCTGTTGCGACCTGAGAAGTGGTCGTCTGAGACCTATTGAGAGGCTGCGGGGCTTGCGATTTATTGTTGGGGAAATGAAGCAGGGAATGATGCTTCCTTTGGCAGTAAACACACGTAAAACTGCTTGTGCAATCCTTTATGGTATGCGTTGTCGCAAGACAGTTTTCACATAAACTGTGCTCTTTGACGTATTTCAATCGGCTCTGGGGGCTAAGCTTCTTGAAACTCTGACAAGTTCGAATAGGGTGGTTTGCGTTGCAAAGCTTGCACGCGAAATCTTTTTTCACCTCAGTGTGGAACTGCTGAGATCTGTTTTGAGGCCGATTTTGGGGAGTATGAGAATTGGAGGGTTGTGGTTTTGGCTTAGCGGGGCGAATACTATTGAGCCGTTCCACCACCTCGTACCTGCAGGTCAGGAACTCGTCCATTTGCGACCAAAGAGGCAGGTCCTTACGAGATGTAAGGGATTGTTCCCAGAGAGCTAATGTCTCTTCGGGCAATTTGGTGCAACAAATGTACACAAGCAGCGGATCCCAATTGTCAGTGTCCACGGCCTGGGACCTAAGTATTGATAGACAATTATTTATTGTACTTTGAATCCGCTGTAGCGCTTCGCTATTTTCGGAAGTAGCCGGAGTGATATTTAAGAGAGATCGTATTTGGTTGTCAACCAATATGCGCCTGTTTTCGTAACGGGATTTCAGGGCTTCCCATGCGAGTCCGAAGTTTTCATCGCTTAAGGCAAATTGCTTCACAATTGCACCGGCTTTGCCTTGCGTCTTGTATCGGAGGTGATACAATTTTTGGGCTGGAGTGAGCTTGGGGTGGTTTATGTATACTGCCGTAAACATGTCCCGGAAGGACGGCCACTGCTCATAGCCCCCGAAAAATGTTTCGGTATCGCAAGGTGGAACTTGTAAACAAATATTTGGAGTATTTGTTGGTTCTTGGGATCGAACCTGTTCCGTATGCGCAGCGTGCTGAGTGGGTGGAGGCTGGAGCATCTCAATGATGTCCGACATTTGAGCCATGCACAACTCATACTGGTCTATGCAGGCTTCGTGCTTCTGCCGAGCCGACTCCTTGAAACGGTCGGGCTGGCTACTGTCTTCCGCAATGGAGACTGCCTCATAAGCTTGCATAAGCCTAGTCCATTGGACTTCCAAATTCCTTTGACGAATTTGGACGAGGGACTTCGTTTGTTCCTCAATGGGGGTCGCAGAAAACCTTGTGCATAATTGCACGAGCTGATCGGACTCGAAAATAAATTTGGCAACGCTTGGATCGGTTGCTTTGAGAATGGGAGATTTGGAGCGCGTTTTTGGCGGCTCACGAGTGACAGTGTCTGTCAAAAATAAGTCAGTTGACACCTTGGGGGGTTGTTTGGAGGCGGTTGACTCCATCGCGTCAGATTGCTTCTTAGGCGAACGCTCTACCGGCATTGAAAAAAATAAAAAAGCGAAGCTTGAGAGAGAGGGGGGTCAGGTGCAAAAAATTGAAATTAAATTTCCACCTGAGAATGGGAATAAATGAGATGGTTAAAGTTGGCCGCGTCCGCACGAACGGCTTAAAATTGGAAAAGATCGAAAAATTACACGAATGTGTGAAATTTTTTCGATTGAATGGGAAAATGCCTTTAGTTTGTTGGCCAACTTTATTAAATGTATGGGAATAATACAACAAAATATTAAAAAAATTGTGTAATTGAACCGCGAAATCCGAAATATAGAAATTAGAAATATAGAGATAAGTGTTGTGTTTAATGGAGTAAAAATAGAAACAACAAGTGACAATAAATTTTATTTGTGTATGTGTATTTGTATTTATTTTATTAAAAAATGTATGTAAAAACAAAATAAATATGTATGGGTATGTATGTGTATATGTGTATGAGTGTATGTCAAAATATTTTTTGAATATATAATATTTGTTAATTTTGTTAGTAAATTTATGAAAAAATTTATTTAATTGTATGAGGGAGAAAAATAAAATTTTGTGTACCGGTGGGTTGTGTTTGTCCCACTGTATGTATATTAAGTGTATGTGCAGTGAACGTTTGATATGTACAATTGAAAATTTTCTAAGTCGAAAATTTTCAATGTACTTGGGACGGGTCTTGTTGTCCCACTGTATGTGATAATGAGTATGTAAAGTGTACGTATAGTTACAAGTACAAGTGTATGTATAGTTATATATATGCACGAATGAAAATTTTCTAAGTTGAAGAAAATTTTCAATGTGCCGTGAAAGTGTACAACTTGTCCCACTGTGCCCGCTTTGTGTTTTCTTGTTTATGTATACAAGTATACATGCACTTGGGCCAAGCAGCTGAGTTGCGTGCTGCCAAGTGCGTGCGGATATAGCACAAAGGGAAATATGGAAATATGTGCAGAAGTGGGCGCGCAGAATGTACACAGCAGCTGGGCTGTCGCTGCTGGTCTTATGTACAAGCGCAAAGACAAAGTGCACAAGGAAAAGTACGTGAATATGGCACAAGTGGAAAGCAGCTGGGCAGTTTGCTGCTGATTTTTTGTGCAAAGCACAAAGAAAAGAGGAGGAAATGGGCAATATGTGCGCACAGGGAGAAGCGCGAAAGTGAAGATTGGCGCTAATTTTATGCGCAGGGGAAATGGGCAAAATATTGAAACAGTAGCATTAGCGGAACTGAATTTTGCGGGATTTTCGATCCAGTTGAATATTGTATATATATACAATATATACAATATTCAGGGGCAAAATAATTTGGTGTATATATATATATATATATGTATATGGGAATATGGGTATTCTTGAAAAATGTATTTTAAAGTATATATGGTAATTATATGGTATATGGGTAATTAAAATTGACTACAAAAATAATTTTTTTTTTGTTATTTGTAAAGTATAAGTGTATATGGGTGTTAGTGAATGTGAATGTTAATTTTAATAAATTTTTCGGGCTTATCTTATTAGGGCCCAGTGCCCGAGAATGGTGATTTCCTCTATATGTTATTGATTGTTGTCTGTCCAACGTTGTGATGTGCCGCTGATGTTGTCTGCCCTTTTTGTTTGTTCGCTGTCGCTCGTTTGGTTGTTGATTTTGTTTGTATTGCACTGCACTGCTCTGTGTGCTTTTATGTTTTGTTGTTCTGCACTGCACTTAACTTTTAAATTTGTATTTCGATAAGGGGGGCCGGGGATGGCTTTTTTTTTTTTTTTTTTTAAAAGGGGGGGCCGGGGTTGGCTTTTTTGTTTTTTTTGTAGGGGGCTCACTTTTCACTTTTCCTTTTCTTTTTCACTTGTTTTTTTTTTTGTTTTTTACCTCATTTTTTTTTTTTTCGTTGTTGTATGCTGTTCACTCTTGTGTTTTGTGTAGTTTAGTTTTAATTTGTTACTGTCTTCACTGTTTGTAATTTGTTGTTCACTGGATTTGTCCACTGTGTTGTAATTTGTCACTGTTTTAGTGTTTTGTGTCACTGTTGTGTTTGAATGTTTTTTATGTTTGAACGCGGGTTCGCGGTGGCTCGAAGGACCATGTAAAAAGATCTCTTAGCCGTCGGCGGATGGTGGTTAAATAAATGAAAGGCGCGGAATTGCGGGTGTGCGTGCGCTTTATTGTGTCGTTAATACACGAATGACAATATGTAAAAACGTTGGACAACACAAACGGCCGGAGCCGGTGGGATATGGGAAGTGGAACATGTTTACATTAGGAAACTGGAAGGGAGAGGATTTGAGTGTCGCAGGGTCCACAGAACACTGGAACGAACACATTTAGCCAATGTCCATGTCTTTGAAAAGCTAATGCCGCTCGTTGTTATTTAGTATTCGATAGCAGTCACCAATACAAATATGGCTGAAGATTTTACAAAGCACCGTCCGTCCCCTTGAATACCCCAATTGGTATATAAGCACCCGAAATTCCGCAATAACGTCTGCTTCTCGACAATATGCAAACTTGGACAAGCGTTTTATACTAAAAGCAGACACTGCGGATTCATCTAATCACCAAAAACTGGTACAGTTCGCCGATTGAGTACACCATGCGACAAAAATTAAAAACATTTTTCACACCGGAAAAAATCCATATGGGCGTGAAACTAGAGACCAAATATGGTAATACTGCGTACTCAGTTTTTTATTTCTACATCCTTTGTTCTTTTAAAAGGACTTCAAAAATTTGAAGGGGATAAAAAATAAAAAACAATATAAAAAATACTTAACCTCGTTAGAATATGGCGATATGTATATCAAATGAAAGAGGAAAGGCTCAAGAATTTAAATAAAATTAATTTTGTATCTATTTGTAAAAAAAGGATATGAAAAAGGTCCTTTGAAAATTTTAATCCTTTATATCCTTGAAAATTTATATAGAATTTTCTTGAAAAGTAAGTATGTTAAAACCCAAAATCTCCTTGATAACTTGTCAAAATTTCATTATTCTCGCTTCATTGATTTTGTATCTTTTTATTATTTAAAATACTGATACTCAAATAAATTAGAATTTTTGTACTTCATTACAATTGCAGCTTCCGCCTTCCTTTTTAATAACTTTCGAACTAATAAAGTTAAAGTCCAGTTACCGCTTTTTGTCGTAGATGTATGAAAGAGGAAAGAAATTAACTTTATTTTCTAAGCACTTCTCCTGCATTATCCAGAAGTAGGAAGACTCAGTTGGGCAACATATTCAGCAACAATTTAAGAAATCTAGCCAACAGGAGTGGACTTTAGCTCGTTTAATTGATTCGAATATTCGCAGTCTACTAGGTTTTGTAAGGACTTCAACCTGGTTCAATAAGTAAGCAGACTTAAGCTGAATTGATTGATGACTGTTTGCAGTCTACTAGACTTCATAAAGAGCTCAAACTGGTTCAATGAATGAGCAGGCTGAAGCTCCCTTGATTGATTACTATTCACACTCTTCTAAATTTCGTAGTCTACTAGACTTCATAAAGAGCTCAAACTGGTCGAATGAGTCAGCAGGCTTTAGCTCTAATCGTTGAGCATAATTCATAATTCCATTAGGATTCATAAGGAGCTCAAACTGGTTCAATAAGTAAGCAGACCGTAGCTTAGTTAATGGATGGAAGACAACTTCATAAGAGCTCAAACTGGTTGAAGGCTGGCTGAACAGGCTGAAGCTTGCTTGATTGATTACTATTCACACTCTTCTCGATTTCGTAAGGAACTCAAACTGGTACGATGAGCGTAAGAACTTAACCATTTCCGGTCAATTTCCACATTTCTTGAGATACAAATTGTTCCTTCAAAATATTGACTCTCATTGAACATTTTAGCAATAAAATACAAAAAAATTTCAAAAAAATAATTTAGGTTGAGAACTACAGCTCAATCAATTTTGTACGATATATCGTAAAATGGTCCGCTAAGGAGTAAAAATTCATGAAATTTTGGTTTCGTTTTTTTAAGTTTTATAAACAATTCATTGATTTTTTTTTATAGAAAACATACATTATAACAACCAAAAATCAAAACTTGATTTCATTTTGATCGAAAGTTATATAAATTATATATATAAACAATTGATTCACATTTATTCGGCCTTATATAACCGTTGTTGTAGTTGCAAAGCCCTTTTCCCCTCAATAAAACACAGAATCAATTAAAATTCGTACAGTTTTACAGAAAGATACAGAATATAGCCGATTCTTATTATCGTACTGGGAGTGGCAAGTACGCATGTCTAACTTTACACAACCTGTGTCTGCCCAGTAAAACAGGAACTCGTCTAGTAATTCTTACTTTTAATGGAAAATTGCCGAATAGTCTAATTTTTGTTAGTCACGTGGTTTACAGATGGGCGTGGCAGACATACAAACGCAAAAATTCTGTTACCAAGCCCATAAATAAAAAAAATTCAAACATAACTTGCAACCTTTGCCTTCCATTTGTACGATATATCGTACCCTTGTGGTCATTTGTACGATATATCGTACAATTTTTTTAAAGACTCGAGAAAAATATTTTGATGCAAAAAATGTTAAACTTATCAAGTTTTATAACTAAATTAACATTTCAACTTTGAAATTATTTGGCTTTTTGCTACCTAAAGGTATTCTATATTTAAAAATTTCTTCGCGGAAGCACCGTCACTTGCTGGTTTTTAAAATTCTTGCAAGGAGCTGCTTACAAAACTCACTCATACTGTGTAGCCACTGCAACTATGATTTATATTTTTAAACAGAATGATAGGACACAGTCTACTTAATGAAAATTAAAAAGCCGTTCTATAAAAAATTCGTTCGCTGTTAAATAAAAAATCTTGGAAAAAAGTTTACGATATATCGTAGAAATTTCCGGAAAGGGTTAAGCTCCTTAGTTTGTGGTATCACAATGGGCGTTCATGGCTGCCTTCGGACAGCCATTTCTACCTACTTTCCCAGTTGCCACTCGGCTTTAAATATAATTGAAACTCTATAACCAATCATTCTCTGCACTCCACTATAACTGAAAGCAATTCACAAAGCATAAAACAGCCTTAGAAAACACCATCACCAAAAATGCTTCCATATTATAAAATCTCTTGTTTTCGCACAAATCTCCCTTAGCAAAACATTTCACTACGCCTCGGCGAATGAAAAGCCACAAAACAAAGTGAAAGCCTGAATCTGTTTTGTGGAAATAAAAACGCACGTGAAGTTTTTAAATGTTTGGTTTCTGTGCATATTCGCCAACCAAACACACTTACACACACACACACACAAATGCCATACGATGTGTATGTGTATGCGTGCATGGCACAAGCGACTCGCCGCAAGACAATGCAATAGCGAACGCAACGGGAATCCCATCGGACCAACGAACAGAGGCAGAGAACCGACACTGCAGCTTTCATTTATGCCCATCAGGTATGCAGTAACGAATTCCGCTACTGCAGGTTTTTGTTTACGTTCGAGTTTTTGTTGTTGTTGTTGTTGTTGTTGGTGACTGGATAGAGGGAAATTTATAGTAGCGCCAATGCGCATAGTGACTGCATTAGGCGACCAGATCAGACATATCTGGCAGTGTTGGGCAGATTTGAGCGGCGGCACCGTTTGCACGTCGGTCGCCGTGCGACATAGTCAGTCGATGTACTTTGACCCGACGTGCAGCCATGGCCGCAAGTAAAAAATTAATAGACGAAATGTGCCAGCAAGAGCGGACAACATTTGACAGTCGTTTGTGTGTATTTGTATGTTTATGTGTGAGTGTGTGTTTGTGTGTGTGAGGAGAATTGAAATTGAAATTGGAAATTCAGGCAGCCACAATGAGCCAACAGTTGCTAATTAAAATTTTAATTATGTAAATGCCAAATGGGTCAAATTACCTGGTCGCCTTCACAGCGCACATTTTTCGCAACAAGCACACTGACACAAAAATAGGTACTCGCTTGTGTGTGTGTGTGTGTGACATGGCACGTAATTGGCGTGGCACTGTGGCACACTGATAATCGCTGGTGCCACCCGTTCGCCATACAAATGATGTTGAACAACACCAACAACAACAACAAGCATGACAGCAACAATCGGCCAGTGGGGCAGTGGACACGAAACTGGCAACTGTCGGCAATGGGGTGGAGCCCAATGAACGAGCATATTTCACGTGTTTAACATGACAGCAATTTGCGTTCGGCCACCGCGCCGCATTGATGGGCATTTTTCGGTGTAGCGCATTGGTGCAGTGGCACAACCGCGGCATGTGGCGCACGTCGGCTATGCCGTTGCAATGCAGCACAGACGGCCAACCCGTTTGTAATTGCAATTGTAATTTCGCATTCGGTTTGTGCGTTTCGATTTGTCTTTATTATTCGCGCGCTCTGGTCGTCACGCATTGCCTCCGCACCCTGCAGCCGTTTCCGCTGTAGCTGTGCCTGCAGCGCGCATTTTTGGCGTCGTTGCCGGTTGGCGTTGGTGTGTGTGTGCGCTGCATTAAACGCACTCAATTACGTGTCATGGGATGTTGGCAAATACCCACACTTACACATATCCACAACAACACAAACACACACATAGATATATTCATGAACTCGTATTGATTCCGACTGTAGATCTAATCAGTGAGCTGCTGATTGGTGCCAGCTGGCATATTTGGTCTTTTGTTGCCATCAATTAAGCATCAAAAAGTGCTCAAATGGCTCGAAATATTTCAATGAAGAGATGGAACTTTTATCACGTCCTTAATTTGTGGTAAATCTGATCAACGCAGTCTTTTTGCTACTAAGTTTCCATTCAATTTTCAAGCTCATTTCTCTTTTCAGTTTCACTTACTTAAATAGTTACTTACTTAACTGGTCACAACAAGAACTTACCGGCAGGCTTACCAAGAACTACCTGCAGGCCCTACGTAGAGAAAAAACCCTGACAAGAAAAAAAGGCTGACCCAAAAAAAAAGACTGAGAACAAAATCTAACTTTAAATTCTCGCTACTAACTAAAGTCATAGTTATAGTGTGTTTTTATTTTTCGAACCATGAATTTATATCTTTTTCTCCTAACTCCATTATTTGCACTATGCACTACTCGTTTTATTTCTTCTTTTCTAGTATGTAAATGTGTAAATAAAGATTTTCTTTGATTATTCCTTTTGCTCACTTTTGCATTATTTTAATAATATTTTTTTTTTTTAATTTGTAATAAAAAAAAAAATTATTTCTTCAACCTCCACTTCTACTTTTGGTTTATCTCTTGCTCTGTCTCTTTCTCTACTTCCGCAGCTTCCCCTACCTCTTCCTCTATGTCTTCCTTTACCTCTTTGCCTACATCCATCTCTTCCTCGTCCTTGTCTTTTTCTTTATCTTTACGTCTATATCTGCACATATTTCTCAGAGACCTAAAATAATTATTATCCATATTTTTGGGAATGAAAAAATTGCCCAAATTTAAGAAATTTCTATAATTATTGCTTTATAATAATTATTCCCAATAAGAAATTTTTTACATCGCCTATAATTATTATCATGTAATAAATATTTTTGAGTTGCATAATAACTCTTATACGTAACAAGTACGAAAAACGAAAAATAGTTGTCGATAATTATTATTTTAGGATTTTCTTTTTTACATTGTTTCATAACTTTTATTTATGACTTTTTTAATTTACGTTACCGATAACTATTATTTTCAGACATTTTTTTTTACGTTGCTGCATAACTTTTATTTATGATTTTTTTTCAATTACGTTGCCGATAACCTTTTACGATAACCCTTTAACCATTTACGTTGCCGATCGCCTTTTTCTTCTTTCTCATTCTCATCATTTACTTACCTTTACCTATATTTTTGCTTATATCTTTACTTCTTCCTCGATCTCTGTCTTTACCTGTTACTATACCCCTTCCTATATCTCTTCCTGTACCTCTCCCTATACCTCTTCCTGTATCTCTCCCTACACCTTTTCTTATACCTCTTCCCATACCCCTTCCTCTCCTCTCCCTATACCTTTTCCTATAGTTCTTCCTATACCCTTTCCTCTATCGCTTTTTCTACCTTTTAACTCTGCATTTGCCTATTCATTTAACTTTATTTTGACCTCCACCTTTTTGCATATAAATCTACCTTTTCCTTTTTCGTTATATCGACTTCATCCTTACCCTTCGTCCTCCACCTCTACCACTCCTTATAACTTTACCTACTTTATCTGTTTATATACATATCAACCTTCTTCTCTACCACTCTATCTGCCTATAGCTCGACTCAAACCCTGACCTCACCCTCTCTATCTGCCTATAAATCTACCCGTATCTTTTCCAGTACCGCTTTCGCTACCACTTCCTTAACATCTAAATAGCTCTTCCTCCTCTTCATCCTCATCCTTATTATGTACCTCTTCTTCTACTTTTACCTCTATATGTGCTTATATCTCTACCTCTATCTCTATCTTTTTCTCTACCTTTTCCTTTATATCTACTTTTTCTTCTTCCTCTTCCTTTATATCTACTTTTTCTTCTTTATTCTAATCATTTATCTCACATTCTGCCTTTACCTATATTTTTGCTTATATCTCTACTTCTTCCTATATCTCTTTCTTTACGTCTTTATATACCTTGACTTCTAACTTGTCCTCCGACTCTCTATCTGCCTTTAAATCTACCTCTATCTTTTCTTTACCTCTATCTACCTCTATCTTACGCTACCTTTTCCTTAATATCTAAATACCTCTTCTTCGTGTTCATTCTCATCCTTATTCTCTACCTCTTCTTCTACCTTCACCTCTATATCTGCTTGTATCTCTATCTCTATCTTTTTCTCTACCTCAACCTTTATGTCTACTTTTTCTTCTTCCTCATTCATTTATCTCACCTTCTACCTTTACCTGTATTTTTGCTTATACCTCTCCTTCTTCCTGTATCTCTTTCTTTACCTCTTTACATACCTCGTCTACCTTGTCCTCTCCTTCTCTATCTGCCTATCAATCTACCTCTTCTTGGTTTTGTTAACCTTTTCCTTTACATCTACCTCTTTCTTGTCTTCATTCCCTACCTCTTCCTCAAACTTTACCTCTTTTATCTGTTTATATCTATACCTCTTCCTCTATCCCTTTCTTTACCTTATCTCTGTATCTGCCTATGCCTCGAGTGAGGCATACCTACCTCGCCTCTACCTCTTTATCTGCCTATTCATCTACCTCTTCCTCTACCGCTTTTGCTACATCTACATCTACCTTGACCTCTAAATCCACATCTACCTCTACAACTATGTCTTTCTCATTTTAATCCTTTTTTTCTACCTACCCGTTTACCTATAATTTTGTATCCCCCTTTTCCTCTCTCCTCATCTCACTCATATCTCTCTCATTTCTTTTCTATCTATTTCACCTCTTCAGCGACCTTTTCTCTACCCTTCTCGCTGTATCACTTTCGTCTATCGTCTCCCTTTTGTCTTCATTATCTCTTTAAATCACACGAGCTTCAGCTTCCTTCCTACGCAATTTATTTTATTTATAAAATTTTCCAAGTCATTTGGCTGCTTTGTTCCGTTTCTGTTCATAGCTAACTTTCTGTAATCATTTTCCCCACTGCTAATCACATCCGTGTACAAATTCCTAACAAGATTCTCCTCCCAATTCATTCCCCAATTACATGTAATGTTCTCTTACTAACTTAATTGCGTTTTCACTTTCATCCCAACTCTATCGTCACCTTTTTCTTGCTCTGATAACAACTCAAATTTGTTCTGCTACCTTCTTTCCCCTCCGCACCGCTTGCACCATCTGTTTCTTTCCCTAACTTAAACTTTCTTTAAAATCGATTCCCCAATTTAGTACACTTTCAATTTTTTTCTATCTCGCCCTGCTTTCATTAGTGCTTCAAGAAAGAAAAGTCCTCTTTGAGCAAATAAAATTATTGCCAACTTTATTAAAAAACACAACCTACGAGTACTGCAATCAATTGTCGCACCAATTTGGAAACTTCCACACATACACTCACAAATAGCCAAGGCCCAAAAAAAGAAAATTAACCACTGCAGCACGCGGCCGCTGACAGCTATTGCCGCCGGCATTAAATCATTCAATTCTCTTTAAAGCTTTTGCGTTTTTGTTGTACTCGTACATCTATAGACATCAGCACGGCACTACAACACACATCGATATACAACAAAAAAAAAAGAACAAAGCAGCGGCCAACACAACAACATCAGCAGCTCGCATAGGCGAGTGACCGCACAGGCGACGTGCCAACGGGGCGTATACGCACCGCGACTGGCCGCCCGCATAGAATAGGTCAATGCAATGCATTCATTCAGAAAACGCACAATTTCTTGCCCGCCGCCCCATCACACCACACCCAGCTTCGAATCGCACCGCGTTGTTGCCGCTCACTGGCAGCTGCTGCATTTTGTTTCTTTTTAATTTATTTATTTCATGTTTTCTGGTTTGTTTTGCGTTCGCTTTTTCGACGGCCGCGCGTGTTGCTTGCGCAATCGGCCTGTATGTGCGTGAGTGTGTGTGTGTGTGTTTGTGTGAAAAGAGCTCCGCACCGTTTCTTGTGTCGCTCTTTGGTTTTATATTCGTTTTTGTTGCTGTATTTTTATTCTCATCAAAAGCTGAAATTGTTAACATTATCGATTTTTCTGCTGTCGGCCGCTCTAGTGTGGCCTGCCATCTAACGTCGAGCGAGCGTAAGTGTGTCTATGTGTCAGTGTGTGTGTGTGTGTGTTTGATGTCTTTGTGTACGTGTATGTTGGACTGTATTTATTTGTATCGCGTTATCGCTGTCTGCACTTTAATGGCCATTTATAGTTGAATTTTTTCGCAGAAATTGAAGCGTCAAATTGTTTCAATTTTCATTGCCTAATGGCGAGTGGGTCGAAAGTGGCGATAGCTCAAGCGCCCAGTGAGTTAAATGAGCGCACTGGGATTTATGCTTTGGAGCGTGAATTTTTTTTTAATGTTTCTGACATTTTGGTACCCTTGAGCACAGATATGGGTTCAACTAATGCATTCCGATTCAAGTGAAGGCAATTTTTCATGGGCAAAAGCCCAATTTCATGTTAACAGTGAGTTTAGAAAATATTGTATTTCAATTATTAATAAAGCATGAAAAGGAAAATATAAGAGAATAGAAGAAAACAATGCAAAAGTTAAAGCATTTTTAAATTGTTCAAGGCTAGAGTTTGATTGTGGTAGATGTGAAGTGCCTAAATCACTGTGAAGTACCAATCGGTGTAGGACTGTGACTTGGTGACACGTTTTAAAGATCAGAAAAAGAGGAAGAGAGATGTTGCAGCACATACATCAACCAGTTTATCAAAGACACCAACCTCTGAGTTATCAAATTGCACCTCCCGCCTAGCAGCAGTGGATGCACAGAATTTGTTCTACAAAACCCAGTAAGAAACTTTCACAAACGGACATGTCTCTCCTAGAAGACAATAGGTGGTAGCCCCATCACTTAGGACTACTAGCAATAGGCTAATTACCCATCCTCATAGAACTTCATTCGATTAACTTAACCAACACAGGGCCACATTAAGGTCCTTTGCTCTCATGCGCAGTGAAGAAGAAGAGGAAAAATTGTACTTCTACCTTTAGTAGATATCGAAACATTGCCACTGAAACCAACCAACCAATCATGCTTCGTATTTTCCCATAATATCTACCAAACCTATTGACATGCAGATCCACATATTCCATGTCCTTACGAATTCTAACTTTATGCCTTGACCCAAAAAATTCTGACAAGTTCAACAAATGCAACGTAAGTGTAGATCAGTCAACCTTCATCAGGATATTCTTTACTAAAGTTCATCAGAAACGCTTAAATATTTACTGAGAGATAATGTTGGATGCGCTCTATTTCTATCGTTAGGTTCCTATGATCAAAGCCAGTAAAATATTATTTGACACATTCATTACTCATTGTTTCAAAAAGAGATTTTCGCTCTAAGAATTCTAAAAAGTAAAAATAGTAAATCGGAACTATGAAATTATTAAAAAAGGCTATTGAATTGTGATCCAATCTCCTCCGTTATACATGATATTCATGACATGAATCATAGCTTAAAAAACGAATAATGTATTCTTTAGTCTTTAATTTGTTGCACATTCAGTTGGACTACACTGCGTATAAGTAACGAGATAAGATTCATTGTCGTCCTTTCTCAATTTGTCTACCTGCAGGATGATGCCGAATACTTTGAACTGATGGCAAAGTTATTTAGTCTCTGTGTGATGCCAGAAAGTTTTTATTGATTTACTGCTCTCTTTTTGAACCCTTTTCATACTTTTCCTCAACACTTTTGATATGTTTTATTGCAATGGGTCTCACAATAGGTCAATGGGAGTACAGAAGCAGACACCATAACCCAACTTTTAATGTATTTGATTTGATATACCGAACGAGAGATAACTTTTCTTTTGTTCTCTCTGACATTAAAGCATCTATGTAGATGATTCACAAAGCTGGTAGGTTTCTAATGTGAATAATGGCATCAAACTTAACACTAAATAGAATCTCCAAAAAAGTCAAAAAGATTCCTTAAAGTATTTTAATATTTCAATACAGTGCTTTCTGCACGAGAATCTTCAGTTATTTTCACTAATTTTTAAAGCCAAGTTAAATAAAAACTTAAATAAAAATTGAAAAAATTCACTATAATTTTGTAATACAATTAAATATGGAAACTAAAGGAAGTTTGGATTGGCAGAGCCTTCTAGAGTTAAAGAAAACTAAATGAGTTTTCGGACTGTCCAAACATGTCAGATTTTTTCTGCTCAAGATGCTGGGTATGTTGGAATATATTCAACAGCGTCTTGGAATTCAAATTTAAAATACTTTGTCCCAGCAGATAGGTGGATAGAGTGGCTGCCTATCACCGCTGTGATCAGCACAATTGAACAGAAATATAGGGTGTTTTTTTTAGAGGTTTGTTTTTCGAATAGAGATAAAACTGGCATTTTGTGGTCAAATCTGGCAACTCTAATGTCATTTATGTTCAGTTTGGTTTGCCATTTCATCATGAACAGGTTGACAAAAGAACAACGCTTGCAAATCGTGCAAATTTATTTCGAAAATAATGGTTCAGTTCGCGAAGTTTACCGCAAGCTCCGTCCATTTTATGGTCGACATAATCGTCCATCAGAGCAATTAATTCGGTTAACCATGGGTCGTTTTCGCACTACGTTTACTCTATGTGATAATACGCATCCGCAGAGACGTCGAACAGTGCGCACCGAAGAAACAATTGCCGCTGTAGAGCAAAATGTTGAAGAGGACCCGAATGAATCGATTCGCCACCGTGCACAGCAATTGGAGCTTTGTCCATCAACTTTATGGAAGATTTTGCGCAAAGATCTTGGCTTGCGACCTTACAAGATCCAGCTTGTGCAAGAATTAAAGCCGCGAGACCATGCAATGCGTCGTGATTTTGGTGTATGGGCCGAAAATGAGATTGATCTCGATGCTGATTTTCATCGCAAAATTTTGTTCAGTGATGAGGCTCATTTTTGGTTGAATGGCTACGTCAACAAGCAAAATTGCCGCATTTGGAGTGAAGAGAATCCACATGAGACCCTTGAGACGCCATTACATCCACAAAAACTGACTGTTTGGTGTGCTCTATGGGCTGGTGGAGTCATTGGACCATACTTCTTCCGAAATAATGCTGGAGAGTCAGTTACCGTTAATGGAGACCGGTATAGAGCCATGATAACCGACTATTTTGTTCCCGAATTGGATGGCATGAATGTGGATGAGTTGTGGTTCCAACAAGATGGCGCTACATGCCACACAGCGCACGTCACAATCGATTTATTGAAGGAAACATTCGATGAGCGCATAATTTCGCGGAATGGACCTGTCAATTGGCCACCAAGATCGTGCGATTTGACACCATTGGATTATTTTCTTTGGGATATGTGAAGTCGCTCGTCTACGCCAACAAACCAGAAACGTTAGGGGACTTGGAAGCCAACATTCGTGGCGTTATTGCCGACATACGGCCCCAAATGCTCGAAAAAGTGGTTGAAAATTGGACCTGTAGAATTGGCTTTATTCGAGCCAGCCGCGGCGGCCACATGCCCGAAATCATATTTAAACATTAATGGCATAAAATTATCCTTCCAATAAAGCCAAATTGATGGACATTAAAACGATTTTCTTGTGTTTTATTTCAATTCGAAGTTCTATACCTCTAAAAAAAACACCCTATAGTACCACTTTGATATCAAATCCTCATTATGTGTTACTGCTGGATCATGGAGATTTAAATCTACCCTATATTATTGAGATAATCCAAGCAGTTTGCTAATCTTTAAGGTGAATATGCTGCAGATGTCTTCTAGGAATGGTTTCCCCAGTGAAAGTAGTCTGACTCCTCTTCCGCGTTCACGTTTCTGCAGCTTCGGCAGTGTCGGTTGTGGGTGATTTGCAATCTGGTGGCATACTTCCCAACCGGCCAGTGACCTGCGAGACTAGCGGAGAGTCTTGCCATATTCTTGCAGTTAAATAATTCAAGCTTACTCGTCTAAATTTCAGATAGCAAGCAGATTGATCCCACTAAAATCTAAAGACTCCAGCTACATTTTAAGGGGAATATTTTCAACATAACCATACATATTATTTATTTTTTACATTCCTAAGCATGTTTTCTCAATTAAGCTGAAATAGTTGTCTAGTCCTTAATGAATAATGTAATTAAAAAAAATCTAAAAAGAGGCACAGTTCTAAAATTAATTAATTCCAAATATCCCACTAACACAAATCATTCTAAAAGCACAAAGCCAAATGTTTAAATTTGTATTTATTTATTTTTACTTTTCATTACAACCGTTCTATGTCTCTCCCTCTGCCTAAAATCGCCACAACATTTACCTGAACGCTATTTGCTCAACCTTTATGCTGTTCGTTTAAAATTAAGTGTATTTTTTTACTGACTAAATGTCAGTTAATAATTAAAACTTACTCCACTTTTTTCGCTTTGTCATTCACACTTTTAATTGCTTGTCTGTCACACTGACAGCAAATATGCAATGAAAAATTTAAACCCAACCCAACTACTCGCAGACAGCATTCGACGCTGGTCTCGCATGTCTAACAGCTGTTTTTTTACATTAATTAAATTTTGTATTTTTTCGCACACACAAACTAAATAATTAAACAGCTAATTAAAGCATTTTACAGCTATTGCTCACAGCCACATGGTGTCGTGTCATATCTGACCTCCGAATGCCGCACGCACAGCGGTCTGCTGGCACAGCAAACATAACCTCAAAGTGTGCAAACTGCAATGCCGTTACCTAGTCAATGACACCGCAACGTCACAACGTGACTGCGACCGGAACGGGCTGCATGCAGCTCAGTGCAAAATTGCTGCTCGTCGCGTGCAACCGGCGAGGTGACTAAGCGTTAAGTTGGCAATTTACTGGCGCAATTTTTAAACATATAAATGCAATGAATTTCATTGGTGTTTTTTTTACGATTTTTAGTTTGTTTTATTGTTGTTGTTGAAATTGGTTGTTGCTTGCATTTGCATGCAATGCCAACAAATTACTGCAAGTGCTACTGTTGGTGCATGCCTCAGGCAGCGCTAAAGAAGTTTATGTGCTTTGCAATTGCTTTGGATTTTCTTGCTATTGTTGTTTTAGCTAAATTGTATGCATATTTATTTTAGTCAAGAAATTTCAAATAACCTCTAAAATTATGTTTCCTTCTTTAATTCAAACGTGCTTTTTTCTGTTTATAAACACATGAGCAATCAAAAAGAAAAATGTTCAAATTAAATCAACACGCAATGCATGGAAATTCGTTCCGGAAGCGTTTAATTAATTTGAGTTAATTAGTGTTGCGTTAATTTAATTGCGTGATTAATTACCTGCAATCCAAAGTCGAAAAGTACGAGTTCTGTTCACAACTCGTACGAAAATAGAAAATATGGAAATTAGAGTTGACTTCGATAAATTAACCCAAATGGGCAACAAAGTTTGGGTGTTTGTTAAAATAAATTACGGAAATATTTTTAAGGTGCAAAACCATATTTGTTGTGTCTTAGAGACTAAAGATGTAAGTCTCATCTTGAGATCCGGAAGTCTTGGAACGGGATCAGTGTTTTTTAGTGATTTTTCTTTATTTTCTTAAAGCAAATAACACTGCGCAACAAAACCAAATTTTTTTTAAATAACAAGGTTCTGACAACGGATTCTGGTAGAGGGGACAAAAAAATTATACGTGTGTCGGCGTTTTGAAAGTGTACATCTGAATTTTTTTTTAGAGGGGTCGAAGTTTTCCCCCTTTTGCGCATTCTTATGGTGAATCGGTATACGAAAACCATGTAACCTTACATTTTAGGTATATGATGGGTTCGGCAATTTGATGTAAAATACTGCGAAGAATTTTTTTGTGGAGCATTTTAACCCTGTAGCTACTATGTTTATGGGTCAATTTGACCCTTTTTTCTAAAATGCCAAAAATGTTCTGTAAAACAGGACTTTTTAAAGAAAAAATGTACCACGAAAATATTCACCATAAAATTCTACTATAGGTCTCTGAATACATCAAAGCTCAGAAATTAATTTGAACGCCAGAATTAGGCCTGAAAATGTATTTAAGTGTTTATTTCGTACTTATTCAAAATTGGTACTAAAATGTCCTACACACGTATATTTTTTTGTGGTCCCCTCTACCAGAATCTGTTGTCAGAACCTTGTTATTTTTTTGTGTTGTGCAGTGTAATCAAAGCTGCAAACCATTACACTCTACTATATTAAGATTTTTATAGTAAAATCAAAGGTAGTTCAAATCTATCTGACGTAGAGGCATTGAGCACCACCGAGTTACTGTCTACTGGATTCCGATTCAATCGGGTTTGGCAGGAAACGAAGCAGCCACAAAACGGCAAAAAAGGTAGTCAGTCGTCTTGCCATTACCGAAGCGGATAACTCCCTGCTTACTCCGATATCTGTCCTGTACATGAATATGGACCACAAAAGACATTGAGTCATTTTGACCTAACAGCACCGATTGTTTCATCTACCGGTTACTATGGCCATGTCTTTCCTTGAGATAAGCGTGAGTTGTACCGTCCCTGAGTCGAACATCCATTCAGCAGCTCAATGATGTTATCATCATTGTCATCAGAGGGCTCTGTATTATTAGGTCTATGCTCATCAAATATCTGTAGAAGCTAAGGAGGTGAAGAAGATGTAGAATGAATGCAACACTTCTTGTGCCACTGCCCGGCTCAAGATTATCGAAGGTCCTAACTAGAGCGGCAAAAGTCGAAATCTCAGATCTGCTTTTCTTCATAAAGAGGCAGAACCGGATGTTGGCAGAAGCTGTAGAAATGAAGAAGAGGTAGCAACAATTGAGGCCATCCCGAATTCCGTCGAGGTTCCTGACTAAACGGGCGAAAGTTAAAATCTCGGTTGTGCTTTGGTTCATTGAGAGGCAGAACAGGATGTTGACAGAAGCTGTAGAGAAGAAGAAGAAGCAGAAACAATAAAACACATACTATGCACTGCTCACCTCTGCAAGAAATCGACTCCTTTCAAGAATCCTGACAGAACTGGCTAGAGCGGCGAAAGTCAAAATCTCGAATGTGCTTTCTTTATTAACCCATTTTCGGCCGCTACCAGAAATAGCCAATATTTTTTTAATTCCTTTTAAGGACTTACATTTAGGACCTTAATCAAGAATATTTTTGGATTTTTTTTGTGTTTTTTTTTACAAATTTTTTTTATAAATTAATAAAAATTGAATTTCAAATAAAAACAAATATATATGTATATAGTTTTAGTCCAATAATAATCAAGCATGAAAACAAACAATTGTTGGCTTACATATGTACATACATGACGACTTCTGGCCAATGGTCGATTTTTCGACCACTGAAAAGTACGCGGTGCTGAGAGGTAAAAATATGTTCATAATCTTATGGATATCAATTGATTCTGGTAATTTGGTCTTTATGCTTCGTAAATAATCAATAATAAATCAATAATTTGAAAAGGTTATATATTTTTCAGAATATTCAAAATATGACTAAAAAATGATTTTTTTCGTGCCTTCGCCAACATATCTAAATTTATCTGTTTTAAAAAAAATTATTATTTCGAGGGGTTACCAAAAGACCAAAGCTATTTTATGCATCAAAAGTTCAAAGATATAATGTCTAAGTGCAGAGCTACTCTCCTTCAAAGTGGCTGGTCGAAAAATCGACCAGCGGCCGAAAATGGGTTAAGGAGTCGAACTGATTTGGCCCGAATTGGCACTGTTGCTTAGTCTCCGAAGAAAATAATTATGAAGTCACAATTGACCATTTTGGGCTCCGAGTGGAAATGCGGTCTTAGGCGCACACAATCTCTCCTACTTAACCCAGCCTAAGCTAATCTAGGTACGTTTTTATAATTTTTAACTAACTTTAAGTTCGTTAAAACTTTTCACTCGTCCTTTAACATGATTATTGGTCTTACGGCCAATGAACATAAACTCAGATAGATATGTTATTGCATATGAAATTCTTTACTCTGTTCAGACATGTGAATATCTGCAAAATTAAATGAGTTGAAATCTATTATTTATTTATTTATATTTTTATTTATTTATTTCTATTATTTACTAATGTTTTTGTTGTGAATATTTTCTTTCAATGTCTCTCACCATGCAGCAATGTCAATGTCATTCTAGTCACACAGCCCATCGGCTCAGTGTCTGGCGGCGAGACAACGCAATAAATTCACGCAAAAATGTTAAAAAAAATAGGCAATAATTTTCTCAACCAAGTAATGTTGTTGTTGTTTTTGGGACACAAACTCAAAGTGTCAATGTCAGTGTCACTGTCAAGGCATTTGATTGTCGCATCTAATATGCTGCGACGCTGTCAGACGCGCAGCAGTCAACAGCCAAACAACATGGCGAATGTGTGGCCAAGTGTGGCAATAATCTATAATTTGCAGTACATAAAAATAACATTACAAAGTCTCCGAGACACGAGACCATAACAGTAGCAGTCAGTCAGACAGCACAACGACAACCGCAAATAATGTGTCGCATACACGCAACAATAGCAGCGATAACAATAGCAACATTACTCATACGCCATGTTGGGCAGCAAATTAACTAGCACGCATCAAATGCGTTTCGGTTTTGTTGGTTTTTTGTTGTTCATATACGGTTCGATGAAATGTTAATTTCCATTGTTAGTCATTCAGGCAGACAAAATTGCTTTTGTCATGGTGGATTATTTTCATTTTTCAATAAAAGTTTGTTAATGGTATAGCAGTCTACCTACATAATTTTGTCTGTGTGGTGTGTAGTACAGTGGCAGGATTTGTTTGTATGTGATGAACAAAAATGATTTAGCAATGGTGCATTCTTTACCTTCTTTAAATAAAAGTTTTCAATTTAATATTTAAGAGCAGCTTTTGTTTAAAGAAGTTAATTCAACTAAACTGACTGAAGGATTGTGATACCAAAAAGAAAGTTAACCATAAGAAACATTTTTTGAAAAAAACATTGGTCGCCTAAAATGAGCACTTGATATGTTAGGAGGAAGACTTGTCAAAGCTTACAACCTATTGAATCCCTCTTCGAGAGTCTTCGAGAGGAATGAATGCCTCTTCAAGTAAAATAATGATTCAAACTATTTTGTTCCATCGTTGCTGGCATCTATCTGCTCTACTTCGAAAGAAACTTTTCGCATTTGTACAGCTATGTATTAATAAAAATAATTTCATTCACCTTAACTACTAATTGTGGGAAAACTAGTTCAATTATAACAACTAAAAGAATAAGAAAAACGAATTTTTGTTCACCTAACTTTAATTAAAAACAACCGATACCATCTCTGGTTGCGTCTTTGGAAGACAGTTTAGTTTTATGCCAACGTTTCAATATTGATGAAACTGCCATTTAGTTTGTAAGTGTAGGCAACATGTGACACAATGACAATCAGCCCTTATTGCTTCATGTATGACTTGAGCAGAGCAGTTCTGCTGCTGCTTCCACTTCTCCAAATTCCCCTTTCCACTGATTGTCTCGTTTGCTATCTTCTGCTCAATATTGCAACAGCCACTTGTTGCCATCAACATTTTTCCTCTGCCCACTTGCTTTGTGCTCTTTCTTTCTATTTTCTGTGCCATTTCATGTATTATTTACAGCAAACTTCTTATTAACCCATTTGTGCCGCCCATACCATAAGCAAATTTTGTTTCTTTCTCTGCCCATTTTAGGCTAATACGCGAAACGTGTTCTCGACACTAAATGCGCTGTTTAACTTTTGGCTGCCGTTGGCTCATTTATTCAGTGTTGGTACACCAATTTTAATATCAAAGACAATAAAGACGAAAATAGAAGTAATTAACTCCACTGTATCGGACGCAACTACATCCAAAAAACCAACAAAACATAATCGAACGGAATTGAATATTTTTGGCAAGGCCCATAACAACAAAGCATCCTGCCAGCGATCTTCGGCAACAGTTCATTATATTTTACGATTATGGCAAACGGACATATTCCGCTTGAACAGCACCAATATTTGATTTCGCCAGACTGAACTGGCTGCCTGTCGTGGCCATTAGGCGGCAGTCAAGTATGAAACATTCGGCGCATGTTGCCAATGTGCCGACACAGACGAGTTGAGTTTGTGTTCAAGGACACTTTGGGTTGCTGTGGCTGATGTTCACGATAGGCACAAAAGGTGCTATTGTAATAACTATTAACAACTTTAACGATCTTAGAAAATGCTTCAAATGTGAAAAGATTTTAATGGAACATTTATGTATACTGATAGCTACTTATAAGTTTATATAAGAAGTGAAAAGAAGCCATTTATTTGTGGCATTAGAGACTCTATAAAGTAAAACTGCGTAGACAGTTTTTAAGCTATTTTTTAAATGGCTTTATAGATTATTAAAAAGTGTTCCAAGAATCTGAATACAAGACGTAATGGACGCTGCAAAGAGAAGCAAACAAGGTGATAGAAAAATTGAGAGAGTTAAAAGTTGAGGAAGGACTATGAACAAACCAACAATGATGATGATGGCGATGATGAAAAAGATTTCCAGACCGATTCTACTTTTAACTTTATGTAAATTGGCCAGCAAGAAATTAAAATTCTTTCCTTGAAATATTCCAGGAACTTCAGAAATGAAGTTTTTCATTCCGGACCTGAAGGTCCAACGTGTCATCGGTGAGATGAGCCACATTTTTGTCATAATGTCATCAAAACAAGAAAACGAACAAGAGGACCTTTGACTAAAGCCGCTATGGTCATTTGACGAATATTTTATTCCACACTAAATCGGAACTTGTCTGCTTTGCAATGCAGTAAAGTTATCAAAACTCACTCAACAAATATGCGTTTCATTTTTAAATTAAATAGTTCACTTTTATTGGGAACTGATTTATATTGAAATTTTTACAATACTCATCTCATTTTTTAGTATCTACCAAAATATATACATCCGAGAAATTTACCTTAGAAATGTGTTTTTTTAATATTGCAAAAAATTATCATTTATTTTAAGGTGCACTCTTACCTCACATTGCAATGGCTTTCATAGTCAACGTTAAATTTTAGAAACGCAATCGCTCAGTTTACTTTCATTTATATAAAAGTAAAATTTGTCATGGTGCCAAAATTTAGTGAATCCTATAACATTATCGTTTCTTTGGCACACACTCAAAAAAGATCTTAAACCTGACAAAGCGATTTAAAGCTGTTCTCAAATGTCCACATAAAGTTTCCTTTGTACGAATATAACTCAATTTTCATAGCAGCCATTTATTACTGAAGTAAATATCAAGCATCAGTACATAGCTACCTACGAGTTGTAGTATATATGTAGTACATATATTTATGTCTATAGCTAAAGTATCAGCTCGTCTGCCGTAAATCGCAACCTTCATTGAATGAAATAGCTTCAACTACTTTCATAGTTATTTTTATAACTTGCTCTCAAACACACACACACACCCACACACACACACGTTTTGTGCGCGTCCCACTCGCATTTTCATTCGCTCATTCGCCAGTCATTAGATGTGTTTTCAGCGCAAATATTTATGCAAGTTTTATAGCGCACTCCTTGCACAAATATTTGCCAAGTACTTAGCTGCTGAAGCGTGCGTGATATTTCTTTTATATGGCTGTCCTTCTCTCTGTCTGTCTGTTTGTATGTCCATTTGTCACTGCCACTGGCTGCATGCCGTGTGTGTGTTTGTGTGCAATCATTGCATTTTTATGTTCGTTGAGTTTGCATTGTAATTGCGTTTAAAGTATAGTTTGAATTCAGCATCATTGCAGTTGGCTTTATGGCTGAAAGTTATTGTTGTTGCCATTTGATGAAACTGAATTGATAATTGTACACAAAAAATGGGAAAAATGAAAGTCTCATGAAAATGTTTGCAACTTGATAGCATCCTTCACATGCTGGCTGTAATATGAGAGAGCATACCATTTTTTATTAGTACTAAATAATTGCACATTTTTATCAAAGCCAATGGAAAAAACCCTCATTTTTACTTTTGCTCAGTTAAAATTCATTTAATTTTGTAATTTCGGAAAATATAAAAATAATTCTTTTTTAACGTATATTTTCGGTACAATAAACATTAAAAAAAAACTATTTTTAATAAAGAAAAAATTTCGAAAATGCTTTTTTGATAAAAATCAAAACCTTGTGTGATAAAAACATAAAAACACGTTTTTAATTTAAAAACACTTTTTTTATAATACTAATTTTTACTTTCCTTTTAATTTTATTTTTTGTAATTTAATTTTATAATTCAATAGCTTTTGATTTAAGAATATTTAATTTAAACATTTAAAAATTGTTTCTTCTTTAATAAAAATTCAAAAGTATATCTTAATATTATTAAAATTAAAATATAAATTTTAAAAAAATTTTGTTTATTATTATTTTTAGTAAAAGTGAAAAAAAATGTTTTTTTTACAAACATATCAAAAAAGTTGTTTTCAAAAATAAAAATCAAACAATAGATTTTGAATTTTTCAACTTAATATAAAGAAATTAGTTTCTTTAATTTTTGTTTTTAAAAAATTCTTCCAAAAAGTTATTTTTAAATATTTACATAGTAACTATGTTTAATTTTTTCAAAAACTTTTCAACTGTCATACTCTAATTTTGTTTCCTTTCAATTGCCATAAAATTATTTTTTTAATTTTTATTTTTTACAAAAATAATTTAACATAAAATTATTTTTTTTATTTTTATTTTTTAACAAAAATAATTTAATTGATTGATTGATTAAATTGGTTTGTTGTTCTATAAAATATAATGTTTTTTACATTTAAGTTAATATTTCTTGAGTTAAATTTTTCAAACAATTATTTTGTAATTTGTAGTTTTATAAAAAAAAAAAGTTTGTTTGATTTATATAAATAAATTTATTATATATTTACATTTATCAAACAATTGTTTTGCTTTAAATTGATTAAAACATATTTTGCTAGTTTTAGTTTTGGAAAAATTTATTTTTGTTTTTGGTGTGAATAAATGTATTCCTGTTAATTTTGATTGTTATTAACTTTCATGTAGATTATTATTTTTGTAAAAAATATGCACATCTATTCATAAATATGAAAATATCAAGTTTTAAAAAATATAAAACCATAAAATCAAAACACATATTTTTTTAAAATAGAAATTAAATCATTAATTGTTGATAAATTCATTGTTTCATTTATTTCCTTATCCACGACTTTTATCCATCTTCTCTTTCATTAAACATGACTTTTTTTATTTAAATTAAAAACATTTTTTATAAAGATATTTATATTTTTTGAATCTCTTATTATATATGTATATTTTATATACTATATATCAAAATATCTAAATAATTGTAAAAACAATAACTAGTTTAAAATATTAAAATAATAAAATTTTCAAATAATAGTTTAAAATTCATACAAACAAGAATTGGATATTATTTTTTATCAATTATGTTTTTAGGAAATTAAAATTCAAGAAAAAAAGACTAATTGGCAAAATATTTAAATATAAATAAATATACATAAATATAAATATATTTATTTAAATTCGCCTCCGAATACTTAACACAAATGCACAAAAATTCAACAATCAGCTTCACTTTGCTGTTGCTGTTGTGCCAAATTAAATGTTCGTTCGGTTTTCGTCCTCACACCCGTTCGACGCGGTTCGATTGCCTTCAGCCACTGTCACCAATTACGCGCAATTCGCTTATTTAATTATTTGGCTCCACCACAAATATTTATTTGCAAATATCTGAAATATTTGTCCGGCAATTCAACGAAAATTAAACACACATGCAATGAAAATTAATAAAACAACAGCAACCAGAACGTGGCAATGGCCAACGCCTAAAATCACGCATAACGCTTATTGTGAACTGACTTTACAAATATTTTGTGGTCAACTTTATATGAGCCGCTCAGCAATCGCACTGACAGTGAAGTCAGCGACAACGTTTTAAGTGGTCTCATAAATACGAACAGCACACGGCGCACATGAACCATACCAACAACAAACAAAAACATTATTGCGGTCTGGTTTATAACCAAAACTGTATTTGTTCATTAGCTGTGATTTATATTTTGCTTTGCTGGCGTAAGCCACAGTATTTATTTGTGAAATGCCATCGTCCACACGCACACAATGTGTGTGTGTGTGTGTGCGGTAGAGAAAATAAAAACAGAATTCGGTAAATTAATTTGTATTGCGTTACAATTTGCGTGCATCATTTATTGTGCAACAACACAATTAATACAAACAAATTCGGAATCAGTGTAGTTACTGTGCTCTTTGCTAATGTGTTGAATGCAGTTTTATTGCAACTGTTTAGGGCAAATTACGTTTTGAATTTTTTATTTTCACTTTTCAAATTACAGGTTTCAATTTTTATTTTTTGTTTTTATTTTTAATTTTTGTGTTTTTAATTGTTCATTGTTACTCTTTAATTCTTATTTTCTTTTTGAAATTTTTTTGTTGTTGATTTTTAATTTTTAATAATTAATTTTTATGACTAATATTTAGTTCTTAATTTTTATATTTTAGTAATTTAGTAATTTGTAGGTTTTAGTTTTTAGTATTTCAAGTCTAAATATCAATTTTTAATTTTTATTTATTAAGTTTCAATACATATTTTAATTTTTAATTTAAATGCCTAACTCTTTGTTTTTCAGTTTTACTTCTTTACTTCTTTTGTATGGTTGATTTTTTTAACTTGAAATTTCGAATTTTTAATCAATTTTGCTTCAATTTTTTCTGCATTTTTGCTCTAATGTTTTTAACTTCAAATTTTAAGGTTTAATTTTTTATTTTCGTAAATTTGTTTTCCATTTTAAAATTTTTATTTATAATTATTGAGTTTTATTTTTCAATGATTAATTTCTAATTTTCTGTTTTAAATATTAATTTGGAATTTTACAAGTTTTACAAGTTTATTTATTATTAGCTCTTTATTTGTAATTCCTAATTTTTACTTTTTAATTACAATTATCTAACTTTAGATTTATTTAATTAATCTAATTTATTAATAATAATTACTAATAATAATTTAATTTATTTAATAATAATTTTTCATTTTTTGTAATAAATTTGTAATGCTAAATTTTGAGTTTCTAATTTGAAAATTTTATTTTGTAATTTTTAATTTTTAAGTTAAAATTAAAAAGTTTCAGTTTGTGATTAGAAATTTTGGTTTTTATTATATTCTTAATTATTGTATATTTAAATTGTATTTTTTTTATTTCAGTTTAAAATTCTTTAATTTTTTTCTTAAATTTTTACATAATTTTAAAATTTAAATTTAATTTTTTAAATTTTAATCTGTAAATGTTATTTGTAATTATGAATTTTGAAATTTTTATTTTTAAATTCCAAATATTAAATTTCTATTTTTAATTTTTAGTTTTTAATTTTAATTTTAAGTTTTTAGTTTTTAGGTTTTAATTTTGAGTTTTTAATTTCTAATTTTTAATTTTTATTTTTCAATTTAATTTAGTTTTAATTTAAATTTCGTTTTTAATTTTACATTTTTCAATTTTTAATTTTTTACTTTTAATATATAATTTCATTTCATTTCTTTTCATTTTTAAATTTAATTTTAATTTTTAAGTTGGAAATTTTAATTTTTACTTTTCAACATTTTCTGATTTTGACTAGCACTAAATTTCTACTGAACTTCAACTTCAACATTCACCTCTCCTTCCATGTCCAGTTAATCACAATTCAACGTATTTAATTGCCGTATTCCAATCCAATAAGCAGCCCAGCACCTAAATATAGTCGCTCGTAATTACCGAACATTTTTTCGTTTCTACTCCTCGCAAACGTTCCCCTTTCTGACCCATAAAGCAAGCTAAACGTTTCCTTATAAGTAAAAGCACAATTAATTACACTCGCGCTGTGGCACCCACACTGCGTATGAGTAATCAAACACGAGCACCCTAAGCGTCACGCCGTCGCCGCTGTTGGCATTATCACTAGTTTTGTTGTTGTTGTTGTTCTTATGCAGCATTGAGCGTATGGGCAGCACAGCCAATGAATCGGATGGTCTACGAGCATTGTATACATTTTAGCCTATAATATCACGTGACGCAGCGTTTTTTGCCTTTTGTCTTTTGCGTTTCAAGGCAACAAAAGTATCGGTGTGTGTGAGAAACAGAGAACGACAGATGGGCGGGGAAGAGACACAAAAAATGTGACCAATTTCAAGTCCAGTAATTAACACGTTCACACTAATAAAGCCAAAATTTGTATGCGAAACTGTCGACTCATGGCGTCTCTGCTGTCGGGTGAACGTTGCCATGCACACCCATACACACAGACAAAGACAATGGCACCAACAACAAACACAAGCCGAGTACATATATTTTCGAGGCACACACTGTGTTATTATAGGAGCAACAAAACTATTTACGCAGCATAATTCAGTTTGGCAGCTTTTATGGATGGCGAGAAGGCAGCAGAAGGCCGCCTGGCAACAGCAACAACACACATTAGACGGTCACGTCTAAACAAATGTGACCAGTAATACCAACACAAGTGTGTTCGCACATTTGGACCCATACACACTTACAAATTGTGTGTATGTATATGTGTGCGTGTGTTTGATTCGATGCAGATCGAGTGTTTGGCCAGCACATGAGCTCATTTGCATTTGTATGCGTGTGTGCATATTCACTTTGTTGAATATGTATGGCATGTATGTATGTATGTATGTGTGCATGTACAGCACATCATATTGTGTTTGCATTAATAAGAGCGTTTGTTATCCTTTTGTTATCCATTGATTAGAATTCGAGACATACACGTCTCGTGGCTCATATATGGGATTTTATATATTTGTGTGTGCATGTGTTTGCAGTGTTGCAGCGACTCGAGCATACAAACACGTTCGCTTTGGGCTTATGAATACATTAAGCACTTTTCGCTGCGAGCAAGTTAATTGAATTTCAATGCTGTTCAGATTAGCTGTTTTCATGAATTTGCTGAGCTTGTTTGGTTTGCTGGAAAATTTAACAAATTGAAATATGCGTACTCGTGTGTTTTATGTTAATGAAAGTAATGACACTAAACAACATTTTAGATAAATTAATTGCTCAATGCAATTACGTTAAATTGACCATCCTAAAAGTATGGCATGTTAAAGCGTTTAAGTATATTTACTACTAAAAAGCAAACTTATGTTGCGTACTTTTCGTTGCCTACTTGTAGGCAAAACTTAAAAGTATTTTCTACTATATCTTTGAAGTTTCTCAGTAGACGCCATGCAATTTTCTTTGAGAAAGCCATCTAACAAAATAATGAAAGAGTCATTTTGACTCCTTAGGTCATTCTAATGTTAAGGTTGCAGTTCAAAAAGGCTCATTTAAGTCACACTTGAAGTATTTTTATAATAATTACTGTTTACTGTTCAATGTTTCTTTCTTAAATTTTATTTGTTAATTTTCTCATACAACTTTTTCTCTTTCGCATTTCTTCTTCATAACTTTAACTTTGGCCTTCATTTCTATGTTCAATTAGTCACAGTTCCACATATTTTATTGCCACATTCCATACCCATCTAACAAGCACCCTGGCAACCAAATATAATCGCTCGTAATTAACGAACATTTTCTTGCCTCTGTTCCTTGCAGACATTGCCCTTTCTGACTCATAAAGCAAACTAAACGTTTCCTTATAAACAAAAGTACAACTAATTAGCTTCACGCCGGGGCCCACACTGCGTATGAGTAATTAAACACAGGCACCAAAAGCGACATACCATCGCCGCTGTTAACATTATCACCTGTTTTGTTGTTGTTTGTGAACAACAAAAGAACAGCTAAGATTTACTTTCAGAAAGTCATGCAACAAAATAATGAAAAAGTCGTTTTGACTTCTTGGTCATTCGAATGTTAAAATGAGGTAAGGATTTCCAAGAAGCTTATTTATGACAAACTTGTAGTCATTTTGACTGCCTTGGTCATTCTGGTGTTAGGGCAGTAGTTCAAAAAAGTTCACTTAGGTCACCTTAGCAGGTCTAAGTGGCAGCTAAAAAAGCTCACTTAGATCACTCTAGAAGTCATTTTTAATCCTTTGGTCATTCTAATGAAGCCATAATTGTTTAAAAACTATGCACCATTCTGCTATTAGGGGGTCAGAGAATCAGTTCCATTTCTTCTTGTACGAGAGCAAACAACCCAATGAGAATTTTTAACAGCGCTGTAATAAAGCCTAACGATCTTTACATTCCTGAGTAGTAGAGAGAAGCTGCAAGTTGAGGCATAAAACTGTGAAATTTTTCTGCTGCTCAATCGATCAACAGTTTGGACAGTAAACTTAGGAGTCCAAGATTCTTGGTTGTTTGACCAACTGATTTACATATATCAGAGCTATAAAGGTGTTATTTGACACAACTGTGACTAAATGGCGCTCCAGTATCTTCAAACATCCGGCAGACTTACTGTCTTCTTACTAGCATTTTCATAGAATTTCATACTTAATTATTTTTACAAATAACACCTCTATCAACACCTTAGTCAGCCTCTGTTTTTAACCAACAAAAGACTTATCAAATGTCTCCAGAGACATTTTCAACACTAGTTAAATAGAGCTGAAAGCTAAATAAGTTGTCAAGTGTCACCTCTCTTTCCCTCACTTTACCAGTTTCGCAACAATTGCACATACAGTACATAACTTTATCGCAACTTATTCAACCCCAACTGCACTGCACTCGCGCAATGATAATATTTTGCTGCTGCCCGCAACTACACCAACAATTTGAGGTCAACTCATAAACTCATTTTTATTTATTTTATACTTCTGACTGGTGTATTTTTGAAAACTAAATAACAAGAAATGTTTCATGTAGTTATATATGAACCATTGGCCACAGCACAAACAACAACTAAATAATTTACAATTGAGATTTCCATTTGTTTTGACTTGAGCTTTTCAGAAAACTTGTGTTACTTGGCCACTGTTACACGAACTGTGGAAGCTGGCCGCCAGGTGCAGAGACTTTTTACGAAATCATAACCAACAATGTAAACTACTTGAATTGTTCGGTCGTCCGTTGCAGTAGAGTGATTTTGCGAATTCGCCAAACTTGCATTACAGCTGCTAATTTGCATTATTCAGTTTGTAGCAAACGTATTTTTGCAGCTGCCAGTGCCACTGGCGGAAACTTTTCGAAAATTGTTAATGAGCTGCAGCGAGTCGGTGGCGCAAAAGTCAAATGCACAATCAAGTCAAAAGTGGCCGCTGCAAAGTGTGAATGCTGTGTGTTTTTGGCATTAATGAAAAAATTAATTATAGAACATTGAGTTGAAAAGCACAACTGTTGGCGTCTTTGGGCACAATTCAACTTTGCTGGCTAATGAATTAAAATTGCAATGGCATGCAAAACAGTTTGACTCTTGGCCTAAAAATATGCAGTGAAAGCTGTAGCAACTTTGTTCTGGTCAAGCGAAATTATCGGCCATTTCATGTTTAATATTTTTAGCTTTTACTGTACAATGGTTTGGTTTTAGTTCAAAAAATTTATAGTCTGCAGACTACAGAAATTATTGTATGAAATTGGCTTTACTTGATTAACTAATGTATTCATATTCATTATCACTGCCTGCTGGAACACTAAATGAGTCATAAAGCATGAACCACGCCTGCACATCACCTGTTCTAAAATCTTCTGTTGGTGAAGTTTCTAATGAATCTATATGTAGACTGTGAATGATTGTATAGACCTGATGCCCCAGATTTTCAAAGAAGAACCCACTATAGAAAAATTATGCACACTTTATTTCCTCAACTTCGTCCTTCACTTCTTTAAGAAATTCTTGGAGAATTATTTCAAACTTTTTGCATGGGCACCTATGAGACAATAACAAGAAAAAGGATAAATTGTCCTCCTCAACTGGTCGCTGTTCTCAAAGAAGAACCCACCAAGACAGTACAAAGAAGATGAAGTTCTTTTTGTTACTCTTGCAGAAATCATTGGAAAATGGTTTCAAATGGTTTTTGCATGGGTGCCTATGAGATAAAAGATCCATCAGTTTCAAACTTTTTGCATGGGTACCTATGACACAAAAACAAGTCAGAGCATAAATTGTTTCCCTCAGCCGGTCGCTGGTCTCGAAGAAGAACGCACCAAGAAGGTACAAAGAAAATTAGGTACTGTTTCTTCCTATTTCTTGTTCTTCAGTTTTTGAAAAAATCATTGGAAAAGGTGTAGGTACCTATGAGACAAAGACCCGTCAGATCATTAATCATGGTCCTCAGCTGGTCTCTTAATTGTGAGAGAAGCTCCCTAGAATGAATAAGAAGTTCTCTAGAATGTTGAGAATCGGGTCATTGATTGCATTTTAAAGCCGATTTTAGTTTCGACCTATCTGAGTTAGTTTCTTTTATGATACTTGTATAAGTTCAGAGCTAGTAATGTAATGTGATGTGATGTGATGTGATATGATGTGATGTGATGTGATGTGATGTGATGTGATGTGATGTGATGTGATGTGATGTGATGTGATGTGATGTGATGTGGTGTGGTGTGGTGTGGTGTGATGTGGTGTGATGTCATGTCATGTCATGTCATGTCATGATGTGATGTGATGTGATGTGATGTGATGTGATGTGATGTGATGTGATGTGATGTGATGTGATGTGATGTGATGTGATGTGATGTGATGTGATGTGATGAGATGTGATGTGATGTGATGTGATGTGATGTGATGCGATGTGATATGAAAAAGGACAGGAAGGCCATATCACTCAGTCCATTCGGAAAATTGTACTATCACCAATGGGAAAGACAGAAATGAGGAAAGGCATAGAAGAAGAGGAAAATCATGGAAAGTGTTAAAAGAAATCAAAGCTTATAAGTTGGCTTTAGCTCATTCTAGAAAGTTTGGTTTACAGTTTAGTTTCCTGTCAAACTTAAGCCCAAAAAATTTTGTTTCATCGGAGACTTCCAAGGCAATTCAAGAATCTTACTATTACTAAAGCGAGGTAAAAGGGAAGGAGGAAGAGGGATTCAAATGGGATGTATTTGAGTGAGTTTCACTGTATTAAGCTCAATTTTGAAATACCCCTCCAACATTTATATTTACAGACAAGAGAACTGCACTGTTCAATTACTATAATTTAACAATATTTTCATATTTATTTATTTTCTTTAAATTGGTCTCAATAATTTGCACCAAAAATCTTTCTAACATACAGACTTTTATATACCTAAAGCTGCGTGCATTATAACTAATTAACTTGACATTAATAAAATTATTGCGGTCAGCGCAGCAGCAACAGTAACATCACACCACAATCCTCTGTCACCGGTGCCAAACAAAAGTAATATGGAAAATATCATAGAAACACACACAATCAAACATACATACATAAATACATTTTATGCTGTATGACAGCTTGCCGAGACTGACTGGCCGGTGCTCGCAAAACATAATTACATATCATACACTAACTACACAATAAACACACACACACACAAACACAAAAGCATGCAACGTGTGCGCGTGTGGAGGCGCGGAGGTTTGCGGATGCTTAAAATGCACTTAAATGTCTGCTCAAATATTTAAATAGGATTTGCTGCCATTTGCCATTTATGAAACATTGACCACTAATTAGTGTGATGCGACAGCGCATGTGATGCAAGTGAGGAAGGCAGTCCTAGACAAAGGATGCGAGTGAGGCTGTGGTCAGGTGCTGGCTACAGCTTTTGATGAAGCAACACAACGACACACCAGCTAACCCAGTTGGCATATAATTAAATTGCAAAAACTAAAATAGTTACTAGATGAGGAGCAATGAAGTTAGATCTGCCACCAGGGCAGCGTGTGAGAAGTGCCAGAGGTACAACAGGTCGCGCCAAGTTTAATTCTCTCGAGCAATGTTGCAATAGTTGCATGCAAATATGCCTCGTTTCTTGTGTTCCAATATTATTGCACGACTTTGTATTAGGCTGCAGGCAGTGCTGTTTCAGTTTTCTGGAATTCTGTATGACAAGAGAGAAATTCGAAATTCCTACCATCGCACAATTTGAACTTGTTTCGTGGCGTTGGCGTTGCTGCTGGGTTAAAATATGCGCAAATGTTGCTGCAAAATTATCGACGAAAAGTGGAAATTTTCAATTTTGCAATTTAGCCAAGAAAAGGAATTTAGCGTTAAGATCCAATTGACAGACAGCAGAATGACTTGATGCAGCATTAGTCTCGGAGTTTTGTTCAAATGCCTCAAATATTCAATGAAAATTTTACTTAAGTCTCACTCGACGCTATAATTGCGTGTCGAAGAAACGGCGCGAATATCATTAATATTTTACAGGTAAGTCAGCCAAGGATTATTAAAAAGCCATTTAGCTGTTTAGTTGAAAATCATTTGCCATTTGTATCATCGCAGCTAAGCAACAGCGGTGCCTAGCGTCCGTTTCCAAATCGCCAAATGATTTGTTGGAATGGCCATAATGCGTTAATTGAATTTAAATGCCAAAATGTGATTTAATAATGAAATCATTAAATTAATGCCTGGCACTGCATAAATAAATGGCCCGAACGGCTGCATTCAATTTTGCCTTATTTATGCGCCCAGCTGGCCGAACAGGTAAATCACTTGTGCGGTCTGTAATATGTATTTATAATGTTGGCTAAAGTGTCTTACGGCTTACAGTTTACGCTCGACACATGCGCACACATTTAACAAATTAATTTCGCATGGAAATGGTTTGCAGTTATATGGCTCGTATTTTGCTTATAACGCAGTTACCTTTCTGGGTCATTAGAAATGTTGTTGATGTCGTTGTTGTTGCCATTGGAAACATAAATATTGGCACGTTTGTGTGATATATGGTCATTATTGTGTACCAGCATGTGAATGACTTTGCAAAGTTTGGCCTAAAATATTTAATTCCACATGCATTGGGGCGTATGAGTGATATTTGGAAATTTGTGGTAATTATTGAAATCACCAGGCAGTTTCAACTTTAAGCAAACAAATATTTAATATGAAAAGTTATGAAAATAATAAATTGGTTTTCTGCAGAAAATTATTTTTAATCAGAAATGAATGAATGTCTTGTAGCAAAGATGATAAAATATGAATATAAAAATACCATGGTTGTCCTAACCAATTTTACACACGGAAAAATCGATAAACTGCGTTTTTAGTTTTTCTCCTGAAGTCAAGATTTTTTTCTTAAAGGACTTTAAAATTTCAAGGACCTGAATATTTCAACAAATATCACTCATACGCGCGGAAGTGAATTGTTGATTGAGTGTTGCAGCAAATAATAAAAAAATTAATGTTTCAATTCAAATGTGTTTTAGATTATTATTAATTGTTTTAAAATTTAAAAAAAAATTGGGCGCAATGTGGAACATCATTATGGGTATGAAACAAGAGAGAAAAATCCCTAGACTTAAGAAAATAATAATTTGTTGGTGCACAAGCTCAAATAGGTATTTAAAATGTCCTTTTGAAACTCTATCCTTGAATATGCTCGAAAATTTCCAATAGTTTTTTTTAATGTCTTAACGACCAATGTCTACACTACCACATTACCACTAAAAAATTTTACAATGTAATAGAAGCCCATAAAATGCTCTGGACCAAAATTAACCCATTAAGCCCTGAGCGTTGCGTTTGCGCAACGTTTGGGAATTTCGCTATATTAAGTAATTCATAAAGACAAAAGATTGAAAATGGGTAGAATTGGATTAGAATTGATCGTTTTAGATTCTGCCATACTCAAATTTCAAAATTATTTAAATATTCATACGTTTTTTTCGATCCAAAGTCAAAGGTTTTTTTTGGGGAATTTTTGAAATTCAATCAAAAATACTTATTCTTCACACCTATCAAAATCCCTTAGTGGGCTGCATTTTGCAATGCTAAACTATTTAAAAATAAGTTTTGAACATTTTTTTTTTTATTTTTTCAACAAAAAATATGCTTTACGTTTTGTGTTGCGCGAATGCAACGTTGGGCCTAAACACTGCCAATTTTCATACAACGCAACGCGTGAAAATGTCAAAATCCAAGCAGCTGATATTTTATTGGCACATTTTATTTTCCGCAAATGTTTGATTTTGTTTATTTGTGTAATGTTTGCGAAAAACATGACAAAAAAAAAACATGATATGAATGTTTTGCTTGATTTTTTTTCTTGATTAGGTCAATTAATAAGATTGTGTAAAATTTTATGGAAATCGCACAAGCCTTTCTGGGGTCAGGTTTTAATGGGTTAAGGTAAGATTTATCATAAAATATAGGTTTGAGTACTCTCACAGCTATGAGTACGAAATGAGAAGTTTTGGGAGCGTAAGCATACTTTAATTAGAGAAACTAGAGCCATTCAATAAAACAATTTTAATAGTTAAAGTCTTGGGCTGTCCAAACTGAATCGAAGCACTAAACACTTCAACACAAGTTTAATAAATAAGCAACGAAACATCACTTTGGCATTAAAACAACAAGTTTTTTAATATTTGTCGCAGCTATCAAACAACCAATTCGGGGCGTATGAGTGAAATTTAATATTTAAATACTAAAATACTTATTTAATATTTAAAACTATCATCAAAGTACCAAAAAAAATTCAGCATAATATCAATAAACAACAACAATTAATAACAATCTAAAACACATTTGAATTGAAACATTAATTTTTTTATTATTTACTGCAGCACTTAATCAAAAATTCACTTCAGTGCGTATGAGTGATATTTAATATTTATATATTTAATATCTACTTATTAAATATTTAAATCTATTATCAAAATATAAAAAAATTTAGCACATAAAGAACAATCTTAAACATAATTGAATTGAAATATTAATTTTTGTATTATTTTTTCAAACAATCAAACATTTACTTCAGGGCATATGAGTGATATTTAATATCAAAATATCAAAGTAGCACAAAATCAGCAAACATTTTATAAATAATCTAAAACACATTTGAATTGAAATATCTGTTAATATCATGTTTTTAGTAATTGCAACAATCAATCAAACATCAATCAAACAATCACTTCAGGGCATATGAGTGATACAAAATAAATATTTGGTCTATTTATAAATACACAAAAATTGCAGCAAGCACAATTCAGTAAGCAAATAATATGAAATTTGTATATGCAGTAATATATTTTGTTGTCAATTCCCGTGCGCTGCGCTATCGGCGCGCTAATCTACTGTTTTGCCCTAAAAATAGCCACCGATTTCATTTGCCTTCTTCGATTATTGTCCGTCTTTATGCAATTTTCTTTAATGTATTCAACTGCAAAATTTGCCATATATGCGCGTAATAATAACAAAAACAACAACAAAAACAGCGTAACAACATAACCAAACTTCTATGTAGCGGCACAGTTGGCCGCAACACACAGCGGCGACCACAATTTGCGGTTATTATTGCGATAAGCATCTTTGCGCCACATTAATTTCACTTGGTAAATTGCTGCAAAGGCAAAACGCACCAACACACATACACAAACATGCACAAACAGTAACAAAAAAGCCGCCCAAAACTCTCAGCAACCGCATTGTTGTTGTGCGTGCTGCTCTGATTTATGGTAAAATAAGCGCTCAAGTAATACTCGACTGTGTCGAGCCGTTGGAGTGAAAATTGTGGCATTCGAAGTCATACAAGACGCGCTGCAAACAGTGGGCGACCACGGCGCCGAAATGCTCGATTATTGTTTTGTAAGCAATTATGAATACCTTCAATATTTTCTGGTAATTACTCAGTTTGACAATTTGACAGCGGAAAATTTTGACAACTTGTAGTCATTTAATTTTGTGACAATTGCATGTGGGCTGAGACATTTTGCGCGTGCAACTGAAAATTGTCAGAATGACAAAGCAATCAATTGTATTTATTTATATTGACGCAGGCTACGTTCGCTTGGGACTTCCTTCCCGGAAGATCTCGGAACAAATCAACCGTAAAGATGTGAAACCTTCTACACCTCCTGGATTTCACAAAGTGGATTTAAAGTACCAGCCAATTTCAACACAAATGAGTATGTGGCATCTAGTTGTGGTAGTAACCACTCAACCAACCATTCAATCAATCAGAGTTAATAAAAGACGGGCAAGTGGAGGTGCTTAATGTTTACGTTGGAGGTACATAATATTGTCTTTGAAAACTTCTTACATCTCAGTGTCATTTAATATAAATTTTTTGTTAGCTTAATATTTTCTAAATGTTGTCTTTATTGTCTTTCTGTAATTTAATTTTTTGTGTATTAAAGTTTCCTTCCTTTCCAAATTCTTTATTCAATCTAACTTTAACTGTTGAGCTAAAAAACGTTCTGTGTCGATGCTCATAACTACAGATGTTTCCTCTATTTTCTCAGTTAGATCTCAGCTCCAAATGCAGAAACTGTCCATATTGAACTTTTTAAAAAATTAAAAAAAATCAACCACCAATCAAAAATCAAAACCAACTGCCACTGGTCACCGACTTTAAGTGTTGCAATAAATAATAAGGAAATTATGTTTCAATTCAAATGTGTTCCGGATTGTTATTTATAAATTTTGTGCTAATTTGTTTGGTACTTTGATAAAATTTTTAAATATAAAAAATATTTTTTTAATTTGTTTAATATTAATATCACTCATACGCCCTGAAGTAGTTGGTTGATAGTTGCGTCCTGACTCACTGAATGATTCATCATTGAAGCTAAAGCTCAAAACTTCAAATTTCATAAAGTACAGGTCCACTTTAGATAATTAACTTCCGCTATAACGGGATTTTTTTTAATTTGGAGTCTAAAAGGGCAAAACTTCAATTAGGGTTCATACAAGACCCTGTGAGAAACGTGATTTAATGGGCCTATAGACTACAAATTTGGTAGAAATACTCCAAATCAAAAATAATTCCACATGTATATTTAAATTCTTTCAAAATCGAAATATGACGATATCAACAATGGGTTGAGTTTTGTATTTGGGAAAACTATAAGAACAACATGAACCTATGGGCTTATTGACTTCTAAATTGGTAATTTTTTAATTTAAAACAAAAAAATATATATTAAAATAAAGTCAAAATTAATTAGACAAGTGTTTCTAATTTTTTTTACGTCAAAATCTGATGGGATCCATCGCTGACCATCGTTAAAACGGGACTTTTTTTAATTTGGATTCTAACTAAAGGGGCACTGCATGAATTAAGGTCTTGTATGAAGAAACGTGATTTAATGGGCCTATAGACTTCAAATAATTCCACACGCATATTTCAATTCTTTGAAAATCGAAATTGGACGATGTGAATGTCAGTTTTGTATTTGAGAAGACTATGAAAACAACATGAACCGATTAGCTTATTAACTTCAAAATTGGTAATTCTTAAATTAAAAATAAAAGTATATACTAAAGTAAAATAAAAATTAATTAGACAAGTGTTTTGAATTTGTTTACGTATAAATCTGCTGTGGTCAGCTATGAGTTAAAAGTTTGTATAGAGAAACTGTGAAAATATTAATAGGACTACTGACTTCAAACTGAAACCACTTCAAATTAGAAAGAATTCGATATGTTTTTTTTTACTTTTTGAAAATCAAAAGTGGTTTACAATGCGTTAACAGTTTCTATAAAGAAACATGATTTGATGGGTCTATCAACTTCAAATATAGTGAAATCATTTCAAATGAGAAATAATTAGACAAATATTTTTCATCAGATTCTGACGGGATAGCAAAGAGTTAAGAGAACTACGATTTATTTGCCCTATTGACTTTAGACTTGGAATAAGTAACGGAATTCTTTATGCGCAAAAAAGCTATGGGGTGGCACCTTACCCCATAGCTTTTTTGCGCATAACTCGTTAGAAAATTAACGTATCGCCAATGTGAATATACCGTTGGAAAAAGGGTTCGAAAGGAGATCGACACCCTAAAATTTTTTAATGTAAAGTGCCACCCCTAAAAAAACCGCTAAAAACGTAAAAATCTCAAATAAAAATGCATGATTTAGAAAATGTATGAAAGATTATTGAATTTAATTTGAATTAAATATAAAATGACCGAAAGCAAAATGAAAATTGAATGGTAACGAATAAAACGGTAATTATATGGAAATTAATAAACAAAACTAAACTGAACTTTATTCCTCATGATAGGATTAGAGACAAATTTATTAAGAACACTTTAAATTAATTTTATTAAGTGCCACCCCCTTTTTATGAAAAAAGGGGGTGGCACTTTACAAAGAAAAAAAGGTGGCACTACATTTTCATGCCATTTTGGAAATCATTGTATAATTTTTTGCTTTTTACGATATGCTTGGATATCATTTCGGATTATGAAAAACCATTAAAAATTAAGTCTAATACTGATATTTACCTTAGTTTTTTATAAGTTTTTGGTTACTTTTTCACCGCAAGAAAAACCTTCAGTTTTTATTTTTAAGTTTTTTCTTAACTAAATTTGACACTTTTTTACCCAGACCGTGTTATTGCGTCTGTTCCCTCAAAACCCACATTAAAATTGATTGACGGTAGGAATTTTTTTGCTTGGATTGCTGGAACGTCAAAGTCGAGCAGGGGTGGCACCTTACAAAGAGTGGCACCTTACAAAGAATTCCTCTACTTAAAATCAAAGGAAAAAAATTTGTTAAAAGTTTATGTGAAGACACACAACCTAACATTAGATAAAATCCTAAAGTGAGTAAAGATTACTTCAGTGAAATAAATTATATAAATAAATAAAAAATAAATAAAAAAATTATAAATAAATAAATCAAAAAATAAATAAAAATAAAATAATAAATAAAATAAAATCAATACTATAATAAATAAAAAAATTAAATTAAATAAATAATACTATAATAAATTCAATACTAGAAATGTCACTCGATTAAACACATACAACTTTCTTCATCTTGCATACCTATAAAATATAAACAAAGTTGCTTCATGATTATCACGTTCGGTCCTACAACGATCAAGATGGACACTATTCCATGCTGAGAACCCTCACATCCCACTTTGTGGGTTCAAACTGCTGGCAAGTGTCACTTTGAGTGCTTGCTGCCTTTCTTACTACTTCTGCGCCTGGCTGAGCCAATCCTAGCAGCTGTTTATTACCGTAGCAAAGTATCAATTAAAATTAACTATAGATAAACAAACACACAACATGCACATTCGACTGGATGAATACTTGTTCGGTGCGGCGGCAGCAGCAACAATTGCCTCGCTGACATTAACTACCACAACACGGCAGCGAGTAGTCGCTGTAACATGGCCAATTTCGCCGACAGCGCATGCAGACGCCAATTTCCACATACCGGCCGGCCAACATTTAATTATCCATTAATATTCAAACAATTACAGTCATTACTGAGACATGCAGCTGACTGTCGTGTAGCGCACGCGTGTAGTTTGCAGTCGCTGCACTACGCGACGCGGCTAATTGCTGGGCAGGAGTGTGCAGTGCTTAGCCGTTTGGCGGCAACGTGGAATTAATTTGCATACTGCTGGCACCACCCACGCGCATGCCAGTCGTTCAAGCACTTGTAGACATGTGTTGAAGTGCACTACACACACACACACACGTACTCACACACACACTCGAGCATACTGCGACCAACTGAAACGACTTCAATCCGTTAGATGTACAATGGCGCCAAAACGTTTTGCGTTTTTGTTTTGCACATTCAACTGTCGAGTGCTCATGAATTTTTATTAAATTTTAAACACACAACAGTTTTGCGGTCAGACACGTGTCAATGCAAATCAGTGACGTGCCGCAGGGGCGAAGGAAATGTTGAAGTATTTTCAACATGTTGACTGCACCATAGTTGCGCTGAAAATTAAACATTAAAATACTCAAAGCACTGCACAGCAGTCGCGCTTACTGCCCCACATATAGCCTTGTAGCTGTATCTGTATGTATGTGTGTGTGTGTGTGTGTGTGTTCGTGTAGTGTGCAATTTTATTTTTTAATTAAATATCGCTGCACTTTGTGCTGGCGCGCTTATCGCTAGCGATTTTAATATTCGCCTTTTCGCTCGTTTAGCGCTGACCTCTGCATTTGTTGTTCAGTCGTGTCTGTGTGTGTTCGTGTGGCGCTTTTACTTTGGCATTTTCGCCCTTTTCATGCACTGAATTGCGCTTTAGTTGGTAAATATTGCCGCTCATTTTCGAGCAGATATGATTTACGACTCAATTATATCGCCGCTATCGAAAGTGTGATTAAAATGTAAAATGGCTTACAGCCGCATGCAACACGGCCATTTGTGCTTGTCCTTGTTGCTCTTGTCGTTGTTGTTGTTATGCACTATGCGGTTACAAGGGTCATTGGCTATAAAACGGCAGACAATTTCATATTAAAAAATTCATTTATCAATAAATTCTCCGCTTTATTCATGGTGTGAAAAATAATAGTGGACAACGCCTTTTGACCGACCAGTGTCAGTGCAAATGGCAAATTTTCAGTGCCGCAACGACTGTAAGCATATTGCGACGATAATGTTCTGCGCAATTGCCGGCCTATCAGTATAGGCAACACGACAACATTGCAGCAGCATTGCATACTTTTAGGTGGTATGGTAATTTTGCAGGAATTGCTACAATGTTCGAGAACGAGTTACGCTTCGGGCAGACAAGTATAAAAGGCAGCCATGTATGTGTAACGCAGGAGGTTTGTTTGGTTTTGAAAAGCCACGTTGTGACACGGATAAGAAAATTCAAGTGAAATTAAAGTTACTCTGGAATCTTGTAAATAAAGTGACCACAGTGGTGAACTGTTATATGTTATATGTTTTATTTAGGCACAATCTAGTGATACGAACTGCGCCTGCGTTGGTCAGTAGAACTGATTTTCGTTACGATATTTTGCAGCTTAACATGCCATTCGTTTTCATAGCCACTATCTAACTGTCCCAACTAAAGGTCAGGGTTTACTTGGATAGTAAACTAAAAGTAGGTGCCCCGAAATAGCTCATGTAGGGCATAGGCACTGTTTTTATAGTTTTAAATCGAATCGTACCAACGCTAAGTCAAACGAGTTCTCAATCAGCCCAAAGGATTTCATCTCCATCGATTCAACATCAATGGGATTTGACACCATATGTACTTATACCCGGTACTGATGCGAGATTGTGTTAGTATTAGATTCAGTGATAATTTATATTTGATAATTTATTAATTAATCAATTCTTTAATTGATTGATTAATTAATTGATTGATTGATTGATTAATTAATTGATTGATTGATTGATTGATTGATTGATTAATTATTTGATTGATTGATTGATTGATTGATTGATTGATTGATTGATTGATTGATTGATTGATTGATTGATTGATTGATTGATTGATTGATTGATTGATTGATTGATTGATTGATTGATTGATTGATTGATTGATTGATTGATTGATTGATTGATTGATTGATTGATTGATTTACCAGTATAATTATAGGTTCATTAGATAATGATTCACACATTCGTTAGATAATTCATTGATTTTTGATGAGTCGATTAATTGAGTGATTTATAAATTCCTTAATGAACTTATTAATTAATTAATTCTTTAATTGATTCATCGCTTAATTTATTTACTTCTACAATTATAGGTTAATCAGATAATGATTCACACATTCTTTACATTCGTTTAATTCGTTGATATTTTACTTGATCAATCGATTGTTTGAGTGATTTATTAATCCTTCAATTTATTTATTAATTGATAAATTTTTCATTGATTCGTTTGCAGATTTGTTGATTGATTCACTAGTTCAATTATAAAGTTCATCAGTTAATGATTCACGCATTCTTTACATAATGCATTGATTTTTTACTTGATCAACCGATTGTTTGAGTAAATTATTAATTCTTCAATTAATTTATTCGAATTTAATTTATTTTATTATTTATTTAATTTATTCTTATATATTCGTTTGTTGATTTGTTGATTGATTCACTAGTTCAATTATAGGTTCATCAGTTAAGATCCCCGCATGCTTTTCATAATTCATTGATTTTTTACTTGATCCGTCGATTAATTGACTGATTTGTTAATTCATTGTTTAATTTATTAATTGAGCAATTCTTTAATTGATTCATCGATTGATTGATTGATTGATTTACCAGTATAATTATAGGTTCATTAGTTAATGATTCACATATTAATTACATAATTCATTGATATTTGATTTGATCAACCGATTAGTTGAGTGATTTATTAATTCATTAATGAACTTATTAATTGATTTATTCTTCATCATTCATTCATTCATCGATTAATTGATTTACTAGTTTAATTGTAGGTTCATCAGTTATTGATTCATGCATTCTTTTCACAATTCACTGATTTTTTTACTTGATCAGTCGATAAATTGACTGACTTATTAATTCATTGATTAATTTATTAATTGAGCAATTGTTTAATTGATTCATCGATTGATTAATTGATTGTCATCATTATTGATTGACACATCCTTATCATAATTCATTAATTTTTTTCTTGACCAGTCGATTAATTGAGTGATTTATTAGTTCATCAATGAACTTATTAATTGATTAATTCTTTAATTGATTCATCGGTTGGTTGATTTACTAGTTGAATTATAGGTCAATCAGATAATGATTCACACATTCTTTTCATAATTCGTTGATTTTTTACTTGATCAATCTATTGATTGAGTAATTTATTAATTCATCGATTACTTATCAATTGATTAATTTTTTCAATGATTCATCCGCTGATTCATTGACTGATTTAATAATTTATTTAAACGTTCATCAGTTATTGATTGACACATTCTTTACATAATTCATTGATTATTTACTTGATTGATCAATTAAATGAGTTTTTAATTGTTTCATCTATTCATTGTTTCATTGATTAATCGATTGATTGATTTATTAATTGATGAGTTCGTTCATTGATTCATCGGTAGATTGTTTGATTTACTAATTCATTGATAGTTTTATAAATTGTTGGCTGACATGTTGTTTAAATATTTCATCGATTTATTAGCTGATAAATCAATCAATCGATTCAATAATTGCTTCAATAATTGATTGATTAGTTTATTGTTTTATGATTAACTTATTCGTTGATACAATAATTCTTTAATTTGTTAAACTTATTCATTGACTACTTCATTAAATCATTAGTTGGTTCGTAGATTCATTCATTTCTTATTTATTTAATTCATTCATTGGTTTAAGATGATTTCTTGCTTTCGCTAAAACAAAAACAAAGCCTGTCCTCTGACTTTTTTAAATTACAGAATAATGAACTTTTCCTCTGAATTTTTCATTATTTTATGCTCACATTATGCCAAAAATTTATGTAAATAAAATTTGACTGTGAGAACATTTAAAAAGCGACCATGAAAGTCATCTTTCTAAAGCTGAACGCTTCCAAACCCTAATGATCGAATTATGTTGCTTTTGTGGAACAAAAAACTGGACCGACTAGTCGCGACTACTCAAAGATAAGAAGAGGAAGATACACAAAACTGCATTAATGCCTTTTTTGTCGTATAGCCAGCATGTTTCTATCATGAGAACCTTCACCATGTACACAATAAATGCTAAACGACTATGAGATAGCAGTGGCCATAAGCCTCTGTTTTTTTAATAGATTAGAAATTGTTTTATACGAAATTTCAATTCGCCAATGTGGCAATAACTTAATTCGCTTCAGCACTTCAACAGTTTCAAGATTTTTTCCAACTAGTTGCTTCGAAACTTAAAAAGGAGACACTGGCCTAAGTGTGCTCCCATTCAAAACGCTTTCACGCTAATCCCATTCTATGCTGTCTTTTGAAAATAATTTGCTTGATTTTTCAATTTCTTGAAAACTTGCAACATGCCAAATAACTTCGTCTTTGCATCACCAACACCACTTTGTCGTCGAACTTTTACGATCAATGCTGCTAATTGTTGTATGCGATTTTGCCTCGAATTCGCGTTCAACAAAATTAAAAGCTAGCGAAAACATCAAAAAGACAACCAAAGTATCCACTTAATGCGATGTTCAAACAGTGCATTAATCTCTTAATCCTATTATTTTCCATTTTCTTGCCGCTTTTACAATTTAACATTTGTCGCTTCTTGACGAGTTTTTTGCATCCGGCCGCGGCTGTGCGCGACGTTGGCTGATTTTCAATTAGTCACACTTTAATTAATTTTAATCTGATACTAATTTGCTGTTCGCCCCATAAAACAAACGTCCGTCCGTTTTGTTGCGGGCTGTCAGCTTTTGGCCTAGAAGCCCGACTGGCCGACGGTGTACACTGATACACGCCGCCAGCTGGCCTGCAATGTCCATCGATTTAATTTTCACGCAACAATAACAACAAAAACAACAACATTGCATTGCATCTAATTACCAGTAAGGTCAAGTGTTAATTACCAAAATGTGTACGAGCAATGTTACAACACAACAACAACAACAACCAGAATAGCAACAAGCACCAAGGCGCAACCACAACAAATAACAAGCAACAACAAGTTTGGTGTAGAGCATGTTGCCAGCGGACCAGCGGCCATCGTAGCTGGCAGCCAACAAGACGACCAACCAACCGAGCAGCAAATCAGCTCACAAGCATCCAAACAGCCCCCCGTCCCTGCCCTGCGCCCCTCCAAACAATGGACTATTGATGAAGTTCCGGCTTAAAGTTTGTAATCATTTTAGCAACGGCCGCGGCCGGCGCGGACGCTGTACAAGAAAACAAGTGTAATGCTAATTATGAGTGGGAGTGGCGCCCGAGAGGAGCGGGGCGGGCGCTCTAATTTGAATGACATTCGCTAATTAACGAAATAGAACGAGCCTACATCAAACGACGCGCAAAAGCGAATGTAACAAAAAAGAAACCTGGCCAAAATGCACAAACAAAATTAACAAGTTGAAGACAGTTTAGGGGGGCGAGAGGGGCACGAAAGTGCCGCCAAGAAGGAGCAGATGAAGAAGACGCGCGTCGTATTGCGACAGCGGACACATTTGGACAGGTCAGCGCCGAAGAAAATGTGCACGAAAGCAGAGTAGCAGCAAAACAAAAAATGATGTTCCGATGCAAAGATAGCTGGGCACGTCGCCGTAAGAACCGACGTGAGCAATGCCATTTTAATGATGCAAAAGAAGAAAATGTAAAAGCGGTGCTGCTGAAATCAAGGTCAGTCGGCGGTCACAACACAAGGCAACTGAAGCATTCCCATAATCGTTTGTACTTGTGAGCGACACAATGTGTCGCACTCTGAATCCGGCCGTCGAAATTAATGATTTTCAGTTGAAGCTGTCAGGTCAGAATGTCGGGTAATGTCCGGTGTTTGCGGCTTAAGGGTCGAGTACAAAGTCAAAAGTCAAAGTCAGAATCAAGATTAGAGTTAGGGGACTTGTAAAAATAGTACTAACAATATTAGAGAAATTTGTAAGTAGAAACTGCAAAGAAGAAGAAAGAATTATTAATTTATTTTATTTTCAATATTCGAATTAAGGAAATTAACCCTTTCGACCCCAAAGTTGAGCCTGAGAGCAACTTAACCTTATCTTATAGCAAAAGCTGCGATACATTTATGGGTTTAATTTAAGTAGGCACCAATAAATGTATATTTTTAGAAGTGAATTCAAAGCAAATTGCAAAAATGTAAGAGTTATCCCCAAAAAAATTTCCAATAATTTGCAGCAATATCAGGAAAAGTTTGTGTTCTAATTTAAGTCTACGAATTGGGCGCGTTTGATCAAAACCCTGTTTTTTTAATTAGGGTTAAATAGAATCAAAAAGTGATAATTTTTTATTTGTCCATAAATATTAAGTAATTTTGCTGTAATTCAAAAATATTGATACAAAATTTTGTTAACCCGTTTTAAGCTAAAATTGTTCAAAAGTAAACTAGCTCTAGAACTTTAACAAAGAAGCGTGCAAAATTTTGTTAACCCGTTTTAAGCTAAAATTGTTCAAAAGTAAACTAGCTCTAGAACTCTAACAAAGAAGCGTGGCCACTTCAAATGCCGTGTGAACACTTCTTAGAAAAGTGTTTCATGATTTAAATACCAAAAAGTAATATAGAGACACAGGGTAAAATTCGGGGTCGAAAGGGTTAAGTTAGAATAAAAGATGAAATATACCATTGCGTTTAGTTTATTATTTACAGTGCTGGTTTTGGTTAATTTTTTTTTTTTACAATGACCCTAAAGGTCTTCTGCGGTGGAATGGTACATGTTGAGGTCCTATTCAAATGGTTACCATGGCTATGGATACTTAGTACTCTTCAATTCATATCCATTTGATTGGATGGCTGCATTAAATCTTTATTAGTGGCTCTAAATTTTAAAAAAATTATAAAGTGAATTTTGGAACTGCAAGGCATTGAAATTTCAGTCTGAAACTTTTACCATCTTAAGAAGAATAGCTCGGACACTTCGAACCAATGGAATATAGAGTTCAGTAAAAATGGTTCAAATTGAAAAACAATGGAATATAGATCCAAAGCCAAACTGATCTTCGAATTGCAGCTTACTTCATATAAATACGATTTCAGCATCCTTAAGGGGGAACTACCTTTAGAGGCCGAAAAAAAGGTCATTTTTACAGTCGATTTACAGGGAAATGAAAACAGTTCTTTTCAAATCAATATAATATATATTTACAGTGATGTCTGAGGTAAAAAAAAAAACATTTTTGTAAAAGTGAAAACAGAAATTTAACAAATTTTTCAATGATTCTGTAAGTCATATCGCCGCTGACATCGTAAATTGTGTAAGTGATGCTGGCCGCAATTTTAGTCTGAAATAAAAAACCAAACATTTTCTTACTCGAGAGGGTTTTCTATCGTCGATGAACTAAAATTTTTACGAAATTCGAAAATTAACCCTCTAAAACAGGCTTCACAAAAAAAATTAGGATTTTCACAAGAAATTTTGTTATATATGCAGTCAAAAAATGTCTAAAAATGTTTTGTTTTTTAAATCTTTAGTTTAGATAGAACAATTTTGTATGCTCTTTAAAATGAATGCTAGATAATGAAAATCTGTTCATTAGTAATTTTATTATCACTTACACAATTTTGAAAAACATGGTTTCGAGAAAATGCCGTTTAAAGTTTGCTCGGCGCTCGTTTAAAGCTCGGCGCCAGTCATTTCCAGGATGCATCTCTTCCACAATTTCGAGAATTACCTTTTGAAACTTTGACACGATATTCTAAGGCAATATACCTATCGATTAAAACAATAAAAAAAAAAACCGATTTTTTGAAGTGTCTAAAGGTAGTTCCCCCCTTAATGATATTGAAATCATCCATATCCTATAGAGAGAGGTATTAAATTTTTTTATATCTTAAACTAATAAAGTTAGAAGTACGAAATTCAAGGATGTGGTAGTGTAGATATAAGTCCTCAAGATATATTTTTTTCAAATAAAGGACTTGTCTTCAGTCCATTAATTCTTCTAGTTATCTTTTCATCGGTCTATACTTAATTGCATCTATTTTTCAGTCCACATATTCCTACGTCCATCTATTCTCCAGTCCATCTGTTTATCATCTAATGCTCAGTCCATCTTTTTATCATCTAATGCTCATTCCATCTTCAGTCCAACCATTCTTTGGTCCATATGTTCTTCAGTCTATTTTCAGTACACATATTTTTCAATCCATCTGCTTATCATATATTTTTCATACCATCTATTCTTCAGTTGATCTGTTCTTCAGTTCATCTATGGATTTTCAATCCATCTTTTCTTCAACCCACCTTTCTATCCATCTATTCTTTAGTCCATTTATTCTTCAGTTGATCTGTTTTTCAGGCCATCTATTTTAAGTTCATTCATTATTTAGTTCATCTATTCTTTAGTCCATATATTCTTCAGTCCACCTATTTATCAGTTTATCAGTTCATCCGTTTTTGGAAATAAACATGTCCTTGAAATTTAAAATTATTTAAAAAAAAATCCTGACGTCAGAGAACCGCAGTTTTTATACATTTGGCTCCTGGTTTCGCGAGTATATAGATTTTTTCGTGTGTTTTGAATTTGTTTTTTTTTGTCGCACAGTATTAGAGCCACAACGTTGGCAACACTCTGAGAAATAGGGTTAGGTAATAAAAATAAAAACCATTTATATGGAATGATGTTAATATAATCACACAGAAGCCTAAATCGATAAAATTCAGACTTTAACTTTCTCCAGTAAAAACCTGTAGCGAAAGGGTTAACGACCAGGTTATCACTAAAACCAAATTCTTAGATTCATAAAACTGAAATGAACTAAATCAGAATTGTATAAACATGACAGACTGCAGTGGTTTAGGCATTGATGCTCAACGGGTTGAAAACTGTTTAAGAAAAATAAGAAGAAGAGAAAATAAATGAATGAACTGTGTAATAAAAACATAGTCTTGCAGATAAGATTCAGTTTTCGAAGTTAAATTAGAATCTTTTTCAATTACTTTGCAAATTACTATCACAACAAATCTAAAAGTAGACAAATACTTTCTCAGTCCAGTTACTATATCTCATTGATATCTAGGGGCCAGAATATAAGGCGACTTGGGCCTGGTTTGTATTGCGCCACTGAAGGGCATTGCCAGGTTTGTTCGGCGCTAAGCTTAGTTTAACACTAGTCTGACCTACCTAAAATGCCCATAGGTAGTCATTTTGACTACCATATTGTTTACTGACTTTTTTTTTAATGTTATTGGTTTTCAAGTAGCAAATATGAATAAATGCACATTAGATCAAATTAACATAAGTACTTCATTTTTATATTTTATGGTTTACAAAGAAAATTCACTAAAATACACACATCAATGGGATAAAATGGAATGAAATTTGGAATTTGGAATTTGTGAATGAATTTTGTGAGTGAATTTTTGATTGAAAAACTTGGGAATTGTCACAGCCTACTATGATATTTTTTTTTTTAATATTTGCAATTATTTGAAATTTTCATATTTCGCAATTGAAGATGCATATTTGTCTTTTTATCAGTAAGATTTGCTGAAAATTGTATATAGGTAGTCAAAATGACTGCCTTTGGGCATTTTAGGTAAATTTTGCATAATTCTGGAAAACAATTTTTTTACAATATTTTTCATTTATTTATTCCATTTAGCTTTAAAAACTAATAAAAGTCACGAAAGAAATTTTTTTAAGAAAGCGATGCAACAAAAGTTATTTACAATAAAAGACCTCAATGTAGTCAAAATGACTCCCTTGGGCATTCTAGTGTTAAGACAACATCGAACACAGGATGATCGAACACTTTCTTCGGACATCACAATGAGCTTTTGAGGCCTACGAGTGTACTTGCTGAGAAACCAGCAAGCTGCCTGTCTTACCTAACCTAACTATTTCACAAAATTCTTCACTTTATTCGTCGCTTCCCACAGGTCAGCTGTAACCAATAGAAACGCCTTAATGTTGAGAGTCAAATCAGCAAATTACAGGATTCAGCACATCCAATCAATCAAGTTTAAGTTTGCTCACTCATTGAACCAGTTTGAGCTTCTTAAAGAAGTGTAGCAGACTGTGAACAGTTCTCAATCACTCAACTGAGCTCAAATCTGCTCACTCGTTGAACAATTGTAGACTCCTAATGAACACAAGTAGACTCTAAATAGTCCTCAATTAATCGAGCTCAAGTCCGAGCACTAATTGAAAATGATTTATGCTCCCAAACGAAGCCTAGTGAACTGTGAAAGTTCCATCCTTCTGAATAGATCCTCCAAATTTTCGAAAAAAAAGGTTGCCCAGTCTTCATTCTTCTAGATAATACAGGACAATTGCACACCAGTTGAAGTACATTTTCTAGCTCTTCCGCTTTAGTTATGTATAAGAAAAAACCGCAAAAAACTTTAATCTTAAATCAAAAACAATTTAAACACCAGTTGCCCGCATTCCAACCGCGTGTAGGTCGCCCTTACGATGGCTCACATCGGAATGCCATCCCCAAAAAAAAATGCTGCCTTTGCGCTCCAATGCAGCGACTGTGCACTGTGGATTGATTTTGCTTGCGTGTGAAATCAGCGCAGGCATTTGCACTTTTCGAGCTTACAGCTAACCAAATCAAGTCAACTCCGGCCAAGTGAAGGCAAGTCAAACCAGCAAAGCCCAGGCCAACGGTCACGTGTGGCCTTTGTGAGGCCGACACAGAGAACAAAGCACACAAAACGCACGAAAACAATTGACACATACGCACACGCGCACACACAGTGTGCCGTTAACGTGCGAATTTGGGTACAGTTGCTGTCGCTCCTCGACCGCGCGCCTCGCCTCGGCACAACTCACTTTAGCGGCAAATTCTTGAACGCATGCGAATTGTTCAGCGATGAACATTTGCGTTGCTCTAACTGAAGGTTGGTGCAACAATTTCGTTCGAGTTGACGAGCAGCCGGGCGATGTGGGTGTGGCGGTGGGAGAGGGTGCAAGTGCGGGTCAAACGCAGTTCGCTGCACATTTGAGGTCATTTCGTTTGGCCAGCACTCGGACCGCCCCCAATGTTGGTCAATGCGTAATGACATTTGCAGCTGCCGTAACACTCGCTCGACAGTGAATCGACAACAACAACAACAACATCAACTACAACAAAGACAACAGTCAGCAAATGTGTGGCCACTTGGCCATGCGTTCGTTGCATTTTGCAAGTTTTGATTTGGAGTTTGATTTTAGGCGCCAACACTACGATTTGAACTGTCCAGTGCAACGCGTCCAGTGCATTTGTATGTGTGTGTGTGTATGTGTATAAATAGGGGTTTGTCTGCCTGCTTGGCAGCATATGTACGTGTGTGTGTGTGTCTGCTTGTGACAGTGACAGTCATTCGAATTGTGTTAAAAGGCAGCCGACACCAATTTCTCTGCACCTTTTGTGCGTTTTGTCTGCTGTTCATTGACTTTGTGTTGTTGTTGTTGCTCTAGTTCTTTCTATTTTTCGTTATTGTTGTTGTTGCATTAGCGTGCACTTACCACATTTGCCAGTTGTCGTTTGTGGTGCCATTCAATTGGTTGGCACTGTGACTCTGTAAGCAGGCAGCAAATTTCTACAAAAGAATTTTGCCCAAAACTGGAATCGAAATGCTGTTGCAACGCATTGAAGGCTGAAATAACTGATTGTCTTTGTGAAGCAACCAGAGTGACCGAAAGCGTTGCAATTTCAGCTGCTGATGCACTCAACCAACCTGCTGGTTTCACTCTTCAGATCGACAGAGGAGTCACACAGTGTTTGAAGGAAGTCAAAGATAGTTGAAAATAAGCCGCTTTCCATTTTTGGTTTTCTTAGGTTTTTTATTATATACAACTTAGAGATCAATATGGACCACTAAACCATGGTACACCAACCTTATCATCTTCTCATCTTTAATTTAAAGTTAATAAGGCTTTGGTGGTACAATTTTTTACTAAATAATTTAGGGAAACCAAAACCAGCTGTTGAGCTGTTAAGTTAGTAACAAAGTCCTGACATCTTTTGAGTAAAGGTTTAAGGGAACCTTAAGCCCAGACCATATTGAACTTTGGGTCCACTTTTAGCAATGTTGTAGTTAAGCTATCGAGCTCATATTTCATGATATCCTGTATGACTCAATAGTCATTAAGAATTTTTAAAACAACACCAGAAGCAAGCCAAGACTTGATTAACCCTCTACTGCACCATACGGCCTTAAGGCACAAAAACCTAGAAAAGTCCACATAAATATTAATTTTTTTTAATGAAATTTTTAGGGCATTTGTCATTTGTCATTTCTTTAATGTTGCACGGCTGTAAGCATCACATGTTTCCCAATATTATCAGTTGAAAGTTGAACTTCGTGGAAATTAGTAGAAATAATTTTTTCGTGAAAAGTAAAGAAAAGAAAAAATTATTAAAAATACTTTTCGTTAAAAGATTAAAACAAGAAAATTATGAGTGAGTACCTTGTAACGTAATTTATTGATTTCAAGTGTTTTGTAGTCAAAGAAAAGGATTTACAGTAACTTTTTCGGCTTGGGAAAGCAAACTGCCTTTAGGCAGCATCAGGCACCAAAGCGAAAAGATTTAATGCATTTGGTCACTAAGGTACACTTGTATGTGGTTTCCGTTTTATAGATATCAATCAGCATTTAAAAAACAAATTGTCGGTTTTATGGGACAAAGATGTACAGGAAGTTTTAGAAAACTTGGATTTCGATGTTTTCGAAGAAACTGATGAAGAAACTGATGAAGAAAATGATGAAGAAACTGATGAAGAAACCGTTAATGAAGTGTTAGCTATGTTAGATTCAAAGTTCAAAATAGGAAATTTAGTTAAAAGGAGACATTTTTCCTATTTCATTTGATACCCATATCTTCATCATTGCACAACGGCAAATATTTAAAAAAAATTTTGAAATATGTATGTCCTTAAAATTTTAAAGTCCTTTAAAAAGGACTTTGGGTCAGAAAATGAAAAACTGACTACGCCAGGATATTATAAATGACCTCTAGTTTCACGTCTATATCAACATTTGGATGGGTCTCGGCAAAAATGTTTTTTTTTGTCGCACGGTGTAATAAATGTAAAGTTGGTGTTCACTCACTGCTTCATAACTTTGTCATTTTTCTTTCGATTTTATTGATGTTAGGCTTCGTATTTGCTCAAATAATATATCTTTCATCTTTTATTTTAAAACTAGAGCAGATAATTTACTTTACCCATAAAAAAAATCATTCAAAAATTTATGATATTGAAAACGGTCGGAACATTTTTTACAACTTTCACCGTCAGTAACTTCCCCAAATCTCATCTGATTTGGGCAATCTATATATTGCTGGAAAGGCTAAGGTATTATCTTCTGACCGCCGGAGCTTGTGTTAGTTGGATGATTCGTTTACGAGATATGTGCTCATAACTGAAACAATAGGAAAAAAACTGTTTTTTCGAAGATTTTTTTAAAACGCTTTTTAAAAAAATTTTTGATTTTCAGTTTCGTGTTCAGCGGCCCAAAGTTAGTCTAGAAAACACTTTTATTTTTAGGAGCATTTTTCGTATCGAGTAGTGTAATCAATAAAACATGAAACTGTTCATCAGTTAAATTTTTTAGCTTATGTGCCCAGAACGGCCTTAAGGCACGCAAATTTATATAGGCTTCACGCCCACACAGAAGCAAATTTTTTTATTTTAAACATTTTTCCTTCTTATATGATTCTAAAACTACATGGTGAACAATTTTTCGACTTAAAAAAAATTGGGGCAGTAGAGGGTTATCACCAGGGAAAGGATTTTGTGGAAATTGCCTTTTTTGTTTGCTGCTAGATAAAGCATTTCTGATTGAAAATGAGCACGAATTAGGTCCTCCTGATTAGAAATATACCACTTTTATTTTGCCTTTTTCTGCCTTAAAAAGGCAGTTTGCCTTTTTCACCCATAAATGTCTTTTTTTAGTGCCTATTTTAACTATAAATGCCACAAAATGCCTTTTTCAAGATTTGTCGAGCGCCTTTTTATTTTTCTTTCGTTTTTAATATTTTCCCCCTTTTGTTTCGCAAAAATACCTTGAAACTAAACAAAAATTAAGTGGCAACATTGCAATTTCGTTAACTTATCGATGTTTTTACATTGAGTTGATCATTCCTAAGCCGTTATTTTTTATTGTGCAGTGGAAAATTTAAAGAAAAAAACATGCCAAAATTAAAAATTTCGGTTAGCGCAAAAATTTCCGCGCTGATAGCAGAGTTTGGTGGTGCTGAGAGAGGTGCCGAAATCCTTTCTTTTATTTATTTTTTTGTGATACAAGTACGGCTTTTATGCTTTTATATGAGAAGTTAAAATATGAATTTAAAATATGTGCCTACATTTCAATTCAAATATCTTAGTTTTAGTTTTTAAACTATCTTTGAAAACCTTGATGTTCCTTTTCTTTTACAAAAAACGAGGTATAAATATTGTATGTTGCATACGTCAGATGAAATAAAATACATACCATTAAAAATATATACATACCATATTAAAAAATACATACCATTTCCCCTTTTTTTTAGATTTTCTAGTATTTTTTTCTTATTTTTAAATGCCTGTTTTTGCCTTTTTAACAGTTTTTAATGCCCTATTTTGCCTTTTTAGGCAGTTTTTAGTGCCTTTCCGTGCCTTTTTTGCTATTTTATTTTGCCTATTTTATAGGTTTTTAGGTCCTGAAAATCCTTTCCCTGGTTATCACTATGGCAACTCTGCAATGTCAACTTCAAGGATTATGAAGCAATTTACTGACTTTCGTTGGAGTCGTACTAGCCGAAATGTTATCCAAATTTCAGGTCACCCAAAACAGGTTGTCACGCCAGAAGTTGTCAATAAAAACCATGGAATGATATTGAACAATCTTAGCATAGAAATCTATGAGGTAGCTGAGACTGTAAGCAACTCAACTGAGCAAGTAATGCCCACCACATATTTACTTACTTACCTAACTGGCCGTAACAACTCTTTACAGAGTTACGAACTGACACAAAAGGCTCCCCTGCTTTGCGCGCGTTAGTCACAATCAAGAGACGATAGAATGTCCTCAACTTGGTCCTTCCATCGGACACGCTATCTCCCTCTTCGCTGTCAACCTTCAACTACGGCTGGAACAAATTTTTCGCCGGAGCTTCATCATCAATACAGAAGAAAATGAATTTAATATTCACCAATTCAAACATCCACATACACTTCACCTCCACACACCTCGCGCAAATACTATGCACATTATTCTATATAAATATTTTTATTTTTAATTTCAATGCAAATTTGTTCAAATGCCAAAACATTCTCTGGTTCATTTGCCATAGTTAACAAATGAAAATATTTTTCTAAAAAACCGCAAAAATTGCACTATGCACTAAGCCAAACAAATGCAAACACCAAAACCGAGCGAACTGCATTAAAATACAAGTCGATTAATTATATTTGAGAAAAAATAGAAATTAATACAAAAAATTAGCTGCATTTTGCATTTTAGTGGCAAACCAACAGTGTACACACAATTTTACAATTTACCACATATACAACAAAAATTCGTTTGTTATTGCCATGTGGTGTGAGCTAATATTGTAAAGTAAACACATACCGACAATTTCAAATATATTCAATTTGTTGAACTTAATAAAATTAAATTAAATTAAATTCGAATGCAAGCAGCTGTCGTGTGCGTTCTGTGGACTTGCCGCAATTATGGAATGCAATGTGATTGCTTTAGGAAATTTTTAACAATTCAATCAAATTATTTTACATGCTGTATGCATGTTTTAGTGAGACAATGTTTTTGATAAATATTGGTTTTTTAATTGAGAGAGTTTGCTTAGTCAATGAAGGGACAACATAGAAAATTAAACGGAATTGAATTTAAGACAGAAGACAGACAGAAGTCCGATAAAGAACTTTCAGAAGACTTCAAGGTTTTTCGTTTTCTTAGGCACTGCAGAGTCTCTGTGTAAGTTTTGCATTGATGTGTTTTTACTAAGTTCTACCAGCCGTTCGTCCAAACCCACATATTTGGCATGTCGACTCCTTGAAAACTTATTGCTTGTGACAGCCATTTGAACAACAAACTCACAGACAAAAAGACGATTCTTCTCAGATAGATAGGTAATAGTAACTGACTGGCCACGAAGGAGCACACATTCAGACTCTTATTGGGTCCTTAGCGATACCAGTTGGAGACCAGCTTATGCTTTATAGTAGTAATCCGAATACCAGTGTCCCTTCTGATAATTCCTTACGCAATCCAAATCTGATGCTGCTCACCCATCTAACAAAACTCTAAAGGCTTTTCTATATTTAGCATGTCCACTTTTGGACATTGCAATCTTCATATCTTCATGACTTTATGACTATATCCTGTTTCTCTGCTGCTAGATAGAAACATTTCAAAAATTTCGCATACATGACAGACTTGTCACATGTACATTTTTTGGACTTGCAACAGCAGTTGCAATTTTTCCTTTGACAAAATATAAAATACCTACAATTCTGTAGCCGTAAACAGAGCGGAAAATTATGAAATGGCATGCGGCAATGGCGTCAGCTGTGACGGTACATGCCTGAGCTCCTGTGTGTGTGTGTGTGTGTGTATGTGTGCAGAAAAAAAATTGTTCTACATCAAGCGTGCGCTTCTAGCTAAAAATTCACATACACATACATATATAAATAATATACATATTTATGTAGAAATTATACGATTTAAATGCTGCGTGGACACCTGTTTTTTGCATCATGCCAACTTATGTTATGAAAGTGAATTTCGCTTAAAATAATTTTTAAGCTGCTGCAACATTCATTAACAACATTTCAGCGCACATAAATATGCTACACATTTTTATGATACTTACACTAATTCATGTGAAGCGCACGTCAAAGAGTTCACGAATTGCAATTATATAATTTTTTCCCACAGTAAATCGCAGTTACATGCAACTAAGGGTTAAAGTGAGGTTGCCTAAATGGGAAACAAATCGATATTTATCAATTAGAATGATGCGAATATTGACTTTATTGAAAACAGTATCTGCGTAATTTTGACAGAATTGCCTCTACGGTCCAAAAACTGTTATTAATTTTGATTTTTTTTAGTTTTAAGTTGACTTTGAATATAATATAATATTTCTGAATGAATGACTATTTTGTATTTTTTAATTGCAAATGAGTCGACATTTCGCCGCTTCAGAAAACGAGTGTCGTATGTTTCATTGAGCTTAGTTGCACATACGACGACTGTTTTCTCAGTTGCCTGAAATTGCCTGAATTGCCCAAAAACATAGAGAAGATGAACTTAAGGACCTCAACATACTCTGTTCGTGAAAGCAAATATTTTGAAACGTGTAAATTATGAATTTTTAATAAGTATTTTAAAAATATTTCTTGTAAACTAGAGAATAATAGATGGAACTGTGAAAGTTTCGAGTTTATTTACCTGTTGATATTTTGGATATATAAATAGTGATAGTAATAGTGATAGTGATAGTGATAGTGATAGCGATAGCGATATTGATAATGATAATGATAGTGATAGTGATAGTGATAGTGATAGTGATAGTGGTAGTGATAGTGATAGTGATAGTGATAGTGATAGTGATAGTGATAGTGATAGTGATAGTGATAGTGATAGTGATAGTGATAGTGATAGTGATAGTGATAGTGATAGTGATAGTGATAGTGATAGTGATAGTGATAGTGATAGTGATAGTGATAGTGATAGTGATAGTGATAGTGATAGTGATAGTGATAGTGATAGTGATAGTGATAGTGATAGTGATAGTGATAGTGATAGTGATAGTGATAGTGATAGTGATAGTGATAGTGATAGTGATAGTGATAGTGATAGTGATAGTGATAGTGATAGTGATAGTGATAGTGATAGTGATAGTGATATTGATATTGATAGTGATAGTGATAGTGATAGTGATAGTGATAGTGATAGTGATAGTGATAGTGATAGTGATAGTGATAGTGATAGTGATAGTGACTGTGACTGTGATTGTGATTGTGATTGTGATTGTGATTGTGATTGTGATTGTGATTGTGATTGTGATTGTGATAGGGATAGTGATAGTGATAGTGACTATCACTATGATAGTGATAGTGATAATGATAGTGATAATGATAGTGATAGTGATAGTGATAGTGATAGTGATAGTGATAGTGATAGTGATAGTGATAGTGATAGTGATAGTGATAGTGATAGTGATAGTGATAGTGATAGTGATAGTGATAGTGATAGTGATAGTGATAGTGATAGTGATGGTGATAGTGATAGTCGTAGTGATAGTGATGGTGAAAGTGATAGTGATGGTGATAGTGATAGCGATAGTGACTATCACTATGATAGTGATAGTGACTATCACTATGATAGTGATAGTGATAGTTAGATAATTTTAGGTTAGGTAGATAATTTTATCTTTTTCATGTATGAAGCGACCTCGAAATATATTTCGTATTACTATTCATATTCATTTATTCAAATTGAATGACTAGTCCAACGAAATTTAATTCCCATTCTCTCCACTTGAAAACCTCTACTCAAAAAAAAAACAAAAGTCCTCGAATATTTCTGGGATTTGTTGCACAGTGTATCACTCACATGTGCACATTTCGTTCGCTTAAATTTTCAATGATTTATGCACATTTTATTGCATAACCATTTGAGTTGAACGTAACATAAAAATGTCCAGCATTTTACCGCACGTCAGCACTGTCAGCGTTGCCATCGCTACGCTGTCAACTGCACGACAGCCACTTTCGAAAGTTGCCTGCAAAAACCGGGCCAGGCCAGCGCAAAGAAATTATCATATTCACTCGAGCACATCATTCAATTTGTGTTTTCGCTACTGTTGCGCGCCAACGCTAAGCGTTTGTTTGGCTCGCCAACACTGACTTGCCACCTGAAAAAACAATGAAAAGCATACAGAAAATCAAATAAAAAACGAACACAACAAAATAAAAATGCAATGAAATTTAATAAAAGCAACAACGTATGGCAATTTGCGGCATGCTGTCAACAACGATTTTTTTCCATGCATTTTTTATGCACTTTTTTTGCGAGTGTTTTTGTGTTGGTGTTTTGGTTTTGCTTTCATTTTATTAAACCGTCAATTAAAGCTTTTATGCCAACAATGCTGAAGCGGTGAACGGCAAATTTCGAAAAAACAAACAACGAATGCGGCAAAAATGTAATGGAATTTTCTGGTACTTGTTTTGCTGCTAGACGATATTAATTACACTTCAATGAGCATCGAAGTGCTGTTGATACTTTTTACCATTGTTGTTGTTGTTGGTGTTGTTGCGTTAAGGCCGCATACAGAGCTAAAGGTCTGTTTGATGTGTGTCTGTGTGTGTATATAGGATTGTGTGAAGTTTGTGTGGGACGTTGAGCGGTGGGTGTGCGAGAGATTTGTGTATGTATGTGTGTATGTTGGTTTTGCGGCTGTACTAAAGCGCATGACAACAATTAAGCAAAACCAAAGTTCTCCAAAGCGTCAAGTCAAGTGTCGGCTGCAATTTTGCGACGCTTGTGCTCAGTTCAAGCATTTTCAATTTGCATAAAAGTATTTAAGCATTTAAAAGGCTCATGCAAATTTGAAAATAAAATTACTTCACATTATTTTTAATATTATTTAGAAAATAATAACAATAGTAGAAGAAATGGGTTATTATCATTTTTAAGTAAAATTAAACTTAGTTTCTTATGATGAGAATTTATTTTAAAAAAATTTAAAATTAAAGATTGCAATAAAAATTAAAGTTTGCTTTGTAAAAAGTCAATCATCTCATTAGACTAGTTAAAACCAAAATGTTGAAATGATTAAAAACTGCGTCTTTAAGTTTACTTTAATTAACATTGTTTTGATAAAAATGCTAGGAAGCAAGCATTTTCAATTTACAAAACATAAACATTTAAAATGCTTATGCAACATTAAAACATAAAATTATTTTAAATTACAAATATAATATTGTTTAGAAAAAAATCTGCAAGTAGAAGAAATTATTATAGTTTTTTAAGTATAAATAAAATTAGTTTATTATGATGAGAAATAGTTAAGGCTATCAAATATTACAACATGCGAAAAAAATTTAAGTTTGCTCATTAGATCTCATTAGACCAAAAACAAAATGTTGAAATGATTAAAAACTGCGTCTTTTAGTTTACTTTAATTAAAATTGTTTTCATACAAATTATAAGTTCAAGCAACTTCAATTTACAAAATATAATTTAAGCATTTAAAATGCGTATGCAACATTAAAACAAAATTTTATTACAAATAATTTTAATTATTATTTAGAAAAAAGAAACAAATAATTACAAATATTATTTTAATTTTTATATTTTAGTTTTATTTATCAAAAATTACTAAAGGCTAATTAAATTGAATTTATTAATTCCTAAGGGCCAATTTGGAAAAAAGCCGATCATCACGTTAGACTAATATCAAAATGTTTAAATATTCCAAAACTAGCTCTTTTAGTTTCATTAAAACTTTGTTGAAAAAAAGCGAATTTCAAGCATTTTCAAGTTATTATTTTTTATTATATTAGGGGAAACTGGGGTACATTTGACACCTTTTTTTAAACCTACATTTCTCGAAACGTGATAGATTAATTTTAAAAATCAATGCTGCTTTCTCGAAAGTGATTATTAAATTTTGGAAATTTCAAGTTATTTTTTATACAGAAGATTTTGCTCGTTATAATTTCATATTTTTTGAAAAACGTTATTTTGTCAAATGTACCCCAGTCAAGGGGCACATTTGACTTTGGGGGGGAACATTAAATTGATTGCGAAGGTGAATATGAAACAGCTTTGGACCCAGAGCCAAGTTAGAAAAAAATTTAAAACATATATTCAGAAAAAACAGAAGTATACATTTTTATATTTCATTGTAAAGGGAATTTCACTGGCTACAATACGGTAGCAACCTTATTGTACCTTAGTAATGGATTTTTTCGAGAAAAAAATCCGTTAAAAAAAAATTTTTATAAAAAAATGTTTTTTATATTTTTTATAAAAAAATGTTTTTTTCGTTTAAAACTTTTTATTAGTACATCTTACGTATCTAATGTTGAACATCAAAAGAAAGGTATGAAAAATACCTTTCGTTTGATACCCATATCGTGTAAATCAGTTGGAGATTAATTGAGTTTTTTTGATAAAAACTTTGAACTTTGACGCCGAGCCACGCCTTTTATGGGCGTTTCCCAGTAAAAATTTTTAGTTTGTTAGATGCAGGAGCCAACTCTCTATATAAAAGCATACTAATTTATTTTTTTCACGCGGGTTCGCTATACTGTTTTAATGCCTCGACGAAAGTCGGGTTTTTGGGACATTTTTGTCGAAAACACAGTTTGAATGTATTTTTTTTTGGATTGGTGTCTTAAGCAAATTTGTTGGTCGTTAAAATATCTACAAACTTGCCGAAGACAGTAAAGCGATATTCGGAACGATTTAGGACCTATTAGCATTTAAACGTTCGAAGACTTAAGCGACGAACTCGACTAAAATGAGCAAACTTCAAAGTCGGATTTCTCTTAAACTAGAGCCAATCCAGCCAAACGGCTGGTGGATCTGAACTCAGTATACCTATAAAAAGTTACTGAGGTCCCCCCAGGTCTGATTTTTTGAGGGTAAATATCACGCACAGTGTTATTAATTACAAATGCGACAAAAACTAAATTTTGCTTCGTAAAAAGTCAATCATCTCATTAGACTAAAAATGTAGTTTGCACATTAGATCTCATTACACCAAAACCAAAATGTTGAAATGTTCAGAAACTTCGTCATTTAGGATTCCTCAGTTAACATTTTGTACAAAAGAACTTTGAAATTAAAATTATGCTACAACTACATCAGAATTTTACAGAGAAAGGACTTTAAAATCTAAATTACATTGATACGCGTATGTACTAAAGTACTGAAATACATTTAGATGTTACGTCTACCTAAAGGTTTAGGTTTTTGTTGGAGTGACAGCCTTTTTCTGAAAACAAACTTAACCACAGAGAAACAAAAACCATATCTACATTTTATCAGAATTTTTTACAGAGAAAGGACTTTGAAATCTAAATTACACTAAGATGTACTAAAGTACTGAAATACATTTAGTTGTTCCAAATTACCATTCATTCAAAAAAATACCTATATGCCTTCCTAGGTTTAGGTTTTTGTTGGAGTGACAACCTTTTGATAATAACTCAGTTTGTCTACTGTAGAACGAGTCTAACTAAGAACGCCTGAATTTTCCTGAACAAAAACTGGCAAATGCCCACTTACTCACTCTTAAACATCATCACTGGTATTAACTGAAAGCATAAAATCTCTCTTCTCTCAGTAAAATTATTATCATAAAAATAACAACAATAATTTGTTCGCCATTACATGACCTAACAAGCAAATTATTTCAATGTCTTTCTGCAGTAAATACAAACATAAATGTTTAAGTCTCCCCCCCCCCCCCAAAAAATAAGTATGAGCTGATATGGATGCACCACAAATTTTGCTGCCTTCGCAGGCGCATAAATATGAGGTAGTAAAATTGTGTAGCAACAAGCCATAACAGTTATGATTATTGCACTGAAAAGCGGCCAAATCGTAAATTCGAATACAGTTGCACAGGGACGAGCGTTGCTTGAGAAGGGCTCGGCTGTGCCAAATGAGCGTAAAAACATTTTGAAAAAAAAAAGGTTCAAATGGACATTTGAGCTGGGTTTTTCACTAAAGTTAAAGGTGGTTGGAACCATTACCAATGCATACGATGAAATATTTTATATACTCGTATATGTACAGTAGACATGATTAAGTGCACGATTTTTCGATTTCGATGTTGCGCAACCTCTCGTTTGATGCGGTTGGGTGAAAAAATGCCTGAGCTAGAAAATTTTGCGGCTAGAGTGTGGCTAAATGGCGTCGCATCGAGGTTAAAGTTCACAAAAAAGCTGGGAAATTCGAGAAATTGCTCCACAGCTGGTCAGAAGTTGCTCTTAGAGGGTTAAAATCTATGACTGACCCCCACTAGTTTTCTGTACTGAACATTTCTTTTAAACATACTTATACCCCATCCCCAACCCTTAATGGGGCTCCCATACAAAATGGTCGTTTTTACAAAATAAGCTCCCACTGCTCCCAGGTTGCCCCTAGATGTATCAAATGTATGACCGACACTCATTTATTTTCCCTTCCAAATGTTTCTTCCAAACATACCCACCCGCTATCTTCAAGTCTTAAGGGAGCTGCCATACAAAACTGACCATTTTCTATGCAATTGGCTCCCAACTTGTAAATGTAGTAGTTAAGTAAAAGAGAAAAGATTGTATCTCGGAAACTACTGAACTGATTTGAATGATTTTTTTGAACGATCTTCAACATTCTTGAGTGCAAAAAATACAAAATTAATTAAGGTTCAGAAATTCACCACCAGAGGGCGTCTCCCATACGATCGGACGGGATTGGAAGGCCAAAAAATCCAGTGTTCTATCAACATGAAAACCATTGAAGCAAAGATGTTATGAAGTCCTGAACTTCTTCCTTTTTCTTTAACTGTAGTAATTTTAGGAAAGAAAAATCCAGCGACCTATTGACCAACACTGTTGAACCATTTAAGCGAGAATGTTGCAAAGTGCCAAACTTTCTTTCTTCTTTAGCAATAAAATTCAAAGGCAGGTCAAGTCTCTGAACTGTCAATACCGAAACCATTGAAGCGAAGCTGTTGCGAAGTGCTGATCTTGCTGTTCTTTCTTTGGCAATGGTCATTTCAAAAGAGACCGCGTGACCCGAGCAGCGGTGCACACATGTCGGTTTTGGGGGTCAAATTCTTCCCTCCCCTAAATACAAAAATTTCTGGTACAAAATATGGTTTCAAATGGTAACTATTTGGCTGAAAATTTGTATACAAAACACCCCTAAAATGAGTTTCTATGTGCGCCAGTGGACCTTAGAAAAGAAAAAAAACATGGATTTTAATGCTTTTGAAATATTAATTCTAAAAGAAATCAGAAAATTTTGACACAATTATTTGTATGAAAACCCAACTATGGGCAGTCTTTTTCTATCACATTTTACTTAACCTAAGCTATTTTAACCTTACATGGCATATCCCAACCTAACCGATCCTAATCTATCGAAATCGAAACTAATCTAACCTAATCTAACCTAAAAAAAATAATCTAACTTAACATAACCTAACTCAATCAAATCTAACCTCAAAATTCAGATAACATCTACAAGCAGAGGAAAAAATCTAACCTGGGCTAATCTAACCTAACGTAGCGTATCCTACCCATTGAAATCTGCAATAAAAATTTAATCAAAAATTCAAATTAAAAATATTATATTAATTTTTTTAAGAAATTATATTAGATTAAATTATATAATAAAGTAAATAATTAAATTATATTAAATGAAAGTATATTATGTCAATTTTTTGTTCAATGTTTTTGTATGGGAATCGTACAAAAAATATCTCAAACTAGCGAAAATGTTGCATTGGATTGAACATTCATGCATTCATGACATCTCAATCTTCTTTAGACAGTCTGTGAGTAAAATTACAATTCAAAAACCTTATCTTTATTTGGTTTAAACTAAACTAACTTAAGGAAAAACATACCCTGACCTAACCTAATTTAATTTTACTGAACCGAACCTAAACTAAAATTTAAAATGTTGTGCTTTTTTTTTACAAACAACAATAAATTCAATAATTTCAATGAAAATAAATTTACATCAAATATTTTTTTTGTTGAAAATTGTAAAAAGATATCTCAAACTAATGCAACTTGCAAAAACTGACTCATGAGGCCTCAATTGCGAATAGATTCTAATGTGCCTGAGAGAAATTTGATATTTACATTATCAACCTTATTCAATCTAATATTTGTATATTAAATTATTTGATTTGCCCAAAACTGAGTTGAAAACAATCGCAGGTCTTGTCATGGAATTTAAAACTTTGAATAAAGAACTTAATTCGGTCTAAAAGCACAACTCACATTTCTAAAAGAAAGCGAAACCACTCAGCATTTCACAAGCAAGTATCCAGTACCCAGTAGTATTTCGATCAATCAAGCAGCCAATGATGCGACAAGATGTCTATTACTATGCAAAATTCACAGAACTTGAAACTATCACATGTTCTTAGTTTTTCAAAAAAGTTTGCCCAACTAAGAAATTGGCACTTTGGTAATTGTTGATCTCACTAACTCGAATGACATCGCTTTAAATCCCCACAGACACATACACAAGTATACATTTATTTATGCACACACATATATAAGTATCCTTGTGATATATGCCATGGCTTAAAGCATTTTATTTTTTATCTCTCTCTCTTTCTCTCTTATAGCCCAAATCGATTACCTGCGAATGCAGCTGCTTTGTCTTCTTCGATATTTATTCGTTTGCCGCATGCTTTGGTGGCACGTTGAAAACTTTTATTGACACCACAAATGGACGGCTGCACTCTGAAACTAAATCGAATTTATCAGATTCTTATAGAACTGAGCGAATGCATTGTGGGGCATGCCAGCACAGCACACATGTGTGGCGGCCACAGTTGAGCGACGAAACGCTGCTGCAAGTGGAAAAAAATGCGCTTCATCTGTTTGCACGATTTGTTGCTATGTTCGGCATTAGAGCGCCGCCAGCGCAAATGTGTGCGAAAAGTTTGGTTGGCAACAAAATGAAAGTGTCGCACACACACAGAGATACAGACGAGAGCAGCATTGCCGGCGTTTTGATTTGTCAACAGAAGCGCTGAAATTGAAATTATTTAGTTACGCAATGGCAGACGTGCGGCTGCTGCCGATGTGCTGTTGCTGCTGCTGTCTTGTCGTTGTCGTTGCCATCGTCGTCGCTGCTATGTCATTTGTGTGCTGATTCGTACCACTGACATCTGTCTTCTGTGTGCTGCTGGCTGCTGTTGGTGTTTGCGCTGCCTCTGCTGGAGATTTTGGTTCTTGTGCTGCTGCTCTCTTCTTCTATTTCTTCCGCCTTCACAACCATAGCAAACTATTGCCAATGCCATTCGCGCACCCACATCAGCTGCAGCAGCAACAGCAGCGCCAGCAGCAATTTGCGCTTTTTCTGGCTTTTCTGTGCTGCTTGCAGCTTTGACAAATTGCTGAAAATCCTTTAGTTAAATTACTTTGGTTACAGCCACCCGTTGCACTAAAAATATACGTGCATAGTTATGTACATATTAGGGTTGCCATCTATTTTCATCTTGCCACAAAGGTTTGGATTTTATATTTTCCTTTATTATTATTATTATTATTTTATTTTATTTTATTTAATTTCATTTTATTTTATTTATTTTATTTTATTTTGTTTTATTTTATTTTATTTTATTTTATTTTATTTTATTTTATTTTATTTTATTTTATTTTATTTATTTAATTTTTTTTAATTTTATTTTATTTATTTTATTTTATTTTATTTTATTTTATTTTATTTTATTTTATTTTATTTAATTTTATTTTATTTAATTTTATTTTTATTTAATTTTATTTTATTTTATTTTATTTTATTTTATTGTATTTTATTTTATTTTATTTTATTTTATTTTATTTTATTTTATTTTATTTTATTTTATTTTATTTTATTTTATTTTATTTTATTTTATTTTATTTTATTTTATTTTATTTTATTTTGTTGTATTTTATTTTATTTTATTTTATTTTATTTTATTTTTTTATTTTATTTTATTTGAAAAGCTTTGATTATATTTTATTTTATTATATTTTATTTTGTTTTATTTTATTTTATTTTATTTTATTTTATTTTATTTTATTTTATTTTATTTTATTTTATTTTATTTTATTTTATTTTATTTTATTTTATTTTATTTTATTTTGTTTTATTTTATTTTATTTTATTTTATTTTATTTTATTTTATTTTATTTTATTTTATTTTATTTTATTTTATTTTATTTTATTTTATTTTATTTTATTTTATTTTATTTTTATTACAGTTAAACCCACTTAAGTACTTAAGTCATCTATTAAATTAGTCTTTTGAAATCCTGAAATTGCCATGCCTAGGTTAGGTTCGATTAGGTAGGGTGTCTGTGGCACATACCGCGCATTCACTCGGAGGCCAAAATGGCCCTTGAATGAATCCCTCCTTGTTTTCCTCTGCAGCTAACAAACAATCTTAATCCATCTTCAACCAGTTCGACCTCATAATTAAAGATCCAAGATTTCGGCCGCACTAGCCAGGTTCGTCAGAAATCTGAAACCCAGGACGCTGAGTCATCGTTCCTGCTGAGCCAGGCAGAGGCACAGGAAGTGTTGTATCGTTTGTTCCTCTTTTTCATATGCACTGCTTCTACAGACACCATTGGACAAGAGATGAGCATAGATCCAAGAGCGCAGTGTCCGCTGATGACTTCAACAAGCTTCCCAATCTAGATTCCAGGAACACTAACAATCGCGTTTTCCTCAAGGACTCAAGGATACTGAAGACTCAACGTCTTGCATCGTGACTTGGCAACCCTAACAAATATGTATGTATGTATGAATGCATTTGAATGGATACATCTATATACACAAAATCTCTTGCTTTTGTATTTCCCTACGCGACAGTCAAGCCGACATTGAGCAACAATTGAAGCTTTTTTATTTTCTTCTTCTTCAGCCCTAATTGAATAATGTCCTACGTTTGCGGCACAACAGAAATTGTAATAAGCATTTTTAATTTCCCCATGACAATGACATTTCATGTTCTCGTTTTTTTTGCCGCACGCTGCACCTGTCCATTCTGCAACGCATGTCATGTTCGAAAGCAACAACAATTAGCACATTCGAGCGCAGCTCATTTGTACTTTTTTTCTCTTGCTACAACTTTTTTATGTCCTTTCCTTTTCGTCGCATTTGCCTGGTTGAGTCCAATAACCGGCCGAACATGGCAATGCGTTATTCTGAGCTCAAAAAAAACTGGCTTAACCCATTAACGACTGTTCATTAATCATGCTTTGTGATTGCTTTTTATTGGAAATCATTTAAAGGATTTAAAAGTTGCTGCGCAAACTTTTTGGTTTGTCACTTTCAGAAAAGTTGTTTCTTTTTGTTTTGTGTGGTTTGTTTTATGTGCGTTATTAATTTTGTTCTATGTTGTCCTGTTCTTTTTTTCTCCAAAAAAAATTTAAAGAGCTTGTTACCACTTTGTAACTAAATTTTCTTTTTTTCTAATTTTAAGTGTTGATTTTTATTATGTAAAATATTTAGCCTATAGATTAGTTTTATCATTTGACTGAAATAAATATTAAATAAATAAATAAAACATAACCTAGGAAACATAACCTGCCCCCTATGTGTTATTTGTGGGACACATTCACAAACTATCGCTTGGACAGTTCAAATAGTTGCCAAGTGTTTCGAGAATGAATTTCGCTCCGAGCAAACAAGTAAAGTAGGCCACCAGGAATGGTGCTATCAGTCGGTTTGATTTTGGCAAGCAACAATGTGACACAGATAACCGAAATAAAAAGCAATCTAAATAAAATGAAGGAACAATTTATTACAAAGGGTGAAATAAAGTGACTGTGTGCCAATTGTGAATAACTACTGAAGTAAACTGAATTAAAGAATTTGAGTTGTATGTTTTTTTTTGGGCACAATCCAGCGATACAAACTAAGCCTGCTCTGTTCAGCAAGAACAAATTTTCTTAACATTACGAAGATAAGAAACAGCTCAACATTTTCTTATGTTTTACCACCAAACTTTTCAGTGTACAAATATTTTATAAAAAAATTCAATGTGACTCTTACCAGTTCTTTCAGAAAGAAAGAGAGAGTTCTTTGAGTTCAAAGAACTTCAGTTGTGTGTTGTTTTATTTTGTTGGGCACAATTCAGCGTTACAAACTAAGCCTGCATTGGCCAGCAGGAACTAATTTTTATTACATTATGAAGACAATAAATAGCTCAAACTTCTATACAAATATTTCAGTGTGACTCTTACCAGTTCTTACAGCTGATAAAATATTTCTTTATGGATATTTAAATTCCCAATAGGTAATAAAAGGATTAATGCCGTTATTGCCGTTTCCGTGACACGTTTCTATGCCAGTACGCTACAGCTTCTGGCTACAGCTCTCACGTGAAGTGAACTGAATTGCAAAGTGGCACTTAAATACACTTAAATTAGCGCAATTCTCGATAAATAGTTAGTTCACAATTTTTCCTCTTAACACTGAGTTGTGCTGCACTGGCACTTTACTTTGAATCGAAAGCGCAAGTCGCAATCTCGTTGCCATAATTGAATACACAAGACAAGAAATCACAGCCACGACTGCAATCTTTTCGCCAGTCAACCGCAAGCAGACAATTTCCACTCCAACAACAACGACTGACACTAACGTTTTTTTCTGTATGCATTGGACTGTGAAATTTTGCAAAATGTTAATGCGAATTGCTAAGCAATTTCCGGCTTGCAATTGTTGCTCGAAGATTAATGATCACCGCAACTTTGAAGTGCAGTGCCACCGGCAAACGAACAAGCAACGTTTACGTTGGCAAGAAGCGCATGAAGCAGCAACGACCGCACCGGTAGCAGCAATGGCCGAAAAACAAATTTAGCGCATCCAATATTGCACACAGATTGATGCTGAATGGAATTGATTTTGTGGAGAGTTCGTTGCGGTGGGTGATTGGATGATGGTGGCGAGACGGAGTTGAGTTTGAGCGGTGTAAAAGGAGGCAGAAGGTAGAAGGTGATGTAAGGTTTGGGTCTGCTGAGTAGTGATTTTGAGGTTTGAGTTTTTATAAGGAAGAAAATGGAATAGAAATGGATATGGAAAGAGGAATCCATCAGAAATAGACTGAAAATTGAATGGAATAGAACGAAAATTAGAATGAGAATGAGAAAAGCTAGGTGTGAATACGGGAATGAATGACAGTGGAAATGTCAGTGGTTACGAGGATTCTAATGGGAATGAAAATTGAAAAAGAAATGGGAAAGAGGAAAAAATGGGTTTTCAGTAGGAATAGAAATAAATATGAGAATGGGAATAGATGGAAATAGGAAAATGGTAATGAGAATAAAAATTAAAATAAAAATAAATAAAAATAGCATTTATACGGGAATTGAATTAGTTGGATTTAAAATAGAATGTAAAGAATAGGATTAACATAGAAAAGAATATGAATGCCATGAAAGTGACAATGAAACAGGAATAAGTTTATTTATTTTTATTTATGTATTTATTTTATTATTTATTTACTTATTTTTTTATTGGTTTATTTATTTATTTATTTAATTATTTATTTATTTATTTATTTATTTGTTTATTTATTTATTTATTTATTTATTTATTTATAGCCGATAGCCCTGGCAGCTAGTGCTTTTTTTTAATTATAATTTCAATTGTAATTAAAAATAATAAATAAATAAATAAATAAATAAATCTTTATTTATTTATTTATTTGTAATTTATTTATTTATTTATCTATTTTTTTAATGGTTCATTTATTTATTTATTTAATTATTTATTTATTTTTTTATTTGTTTATTTATTCATTTATATACTTTTTTATTTATTTATTTATTTATTAATTTTTTATTTATTTATTTATTTATTTATTTATTTATTTTTTATTTATTTATTTATTTATTTATTTATTTATTTATTTATTTATTTATTTATTTATTTATTTATTTATTTATTTATTTATTTATTTATTTATTTATTTATTTATTTATTTATTTATTTATTTATTTATTTATTTATTTATTTATTTATTTATTTAATTAATTATTTATTTATTTATTTACTTATTTACTTATTTATTTATTTATTTATTCATTTATTTATTCATTTATTTATTTTTTTATTTATTTATTTAAGCCAATTGGACCGCAAACTTACTTTGCAGTTAGTTTAGTTAGTTTGGTTAGTTTAGTTAGTTTAGTTAGTTTAGTTAGTTTAGTTAGTTTAGTTAGTTTAGTTAGTTTAGTTAGTTTAGTTAGTTTAGTTAGTTTAGTTAGTTTAGTTAGTTTAGTTAGTTTAGTTAGTTTAGTTAGTTTAGTTAGTTTAGTTAGTTTAGTTAGTTTAGTTAGTTTAGTTAGTTTAGTTAGTTTAGTTAGTTTAGTTAGTTTAGTTAGTTTAGTTAGTTTAGTTAGTTTAGTTAGTTTAGTTAGTTTAGTTAGTTTAGTTAGTTTAGTTAGTTTAGTTAGTTTAGTTAGTTTAGTTAGTTTAGTTAGTTTAGTTAGTTTAGTTAGTTTAGTTAGTTTAGTTAGTTTAGTTAGTTTAGTTAGTTTAGTTGGTTAGTTAGTTAGTTAGTTAGATTATTTAGTTAGATTATTTAGTTAGATTATTTAGTTTAGTTAGTTTAGTTAGTTTAGTTAGTTTAGTTAGTTTAGTCAGTTTAGTTAGTTTAGTTAGTTTAGTTAGTTTAGTTATTTTAGTTAATTAGTTAGTTAGGTAGTTAGTAAGTTAGTTATTTAGTTAGTTAGTTAGGTAGATTATTTAGTTTTAGTTTTTTTAGTTTAGTTAGTTTAGTTAGTTTAGCTAGCTTAGTTAGTAAATAAATCAGTAAGTAAGTAAGTAAATAGGTAAGCAAGTAACTAAGTATGTACGCAACTATAAAATGAAATTGTTTTCGAATGGAATAAAACTGCAAAATAAAATTTTTTTTACATCTTTTTTCCATATTAACTTCCCAAAAAACATCAATCAATAAACTGCCTATACCCGCATTTCTCTATTTCCCGCCCCAAGCATTTAACAATCAATCGATTCATTGCCGCATATCAAACGGCGACCATTACGTCAGACAGCAGCAGCCACCGTAGCAACAGCTGCACTGCACCCGAATCCATATTCAAAGTGCAAACAGTGCTTGATGCACTTTAAACCGATTTCGTGCCGTGCTTGATCCACTCACAACACAAAACTTGTTAAAAAGTTGCTGCGCACACACCAAAGTTGCAAGTTTGTGCTGCCGCTGCTGCAAGGACTTTGTTCAAAATAACATCGTCGCCTGTGCGTGGCAGTTTTTTACCAGTTAAAATAATATTTACAGCACTGTAACAGCTCAGGTGGCACACACTCAACGTACTTACAAGCACTTTGCAATTAATTTCTAATTGAAAATTTTACAGACTTTGGCCGCCGTTACAGCCAAACACTTGCATGAAAATCTCCTTCGCAAAACTAAACAGCTGCGTAATTTTGAAAATCCTCAGCATTTGCAGTCGACTGCGTGCAACATGTGTGCGCCTAAAAATTGCAGCTGTCAGTGTGTGTGTTTGTAAGCAATGTGAATAAGGAAAATTAAAAGAATGGCGTCGTAATTGAGAGAATAGTGCAGTCGATTTGAAGTTGTCAAATAAGGTGAAAAGTTTGCTTTGCTAAATTGAATCCTCAAAAGTAGTAACGAACTTTGAAAACAAAGCAAACATTGCGTTACATTTGGAAATCATAAAAAATTTTTAAATAGATGACTTGCATCTTGAATATTAATTGATTGATTAATTGATTGATTTGATTAAATAGGAGACATCTGAAACTTTTACATGGACTTTAAAATAAAATTGGAAATGGCAAATCTATATATATAAAAGAGAGTGGCAGTATGTGTGTGATAGCATCACGCTCAAACGGAACGGCCGATTTTCATGGGGTTTGTTTTGTTCGATTCGTATTAAGTTAGTTCAGGTTCGTGCGAAAAGAAAATTCCGGAAAATCTATTGGAAAAGTCGGAAAAATCCATGCGATATTTGACCGTGAATTTTGCACATTTTCAGATAATAACTTTGGAACCATAAGTCACACATCAATTAAATTCACTACGAACTTACTATTTAGTCATGTCCTTCGACAGAGCGAATGGGGCGAGTATTGGACGAGGGGGCGTGGCACCACCCATACAAGCCAAATCTTAATAATGGAATATCTTTGAAATTGTAAGGCACACAGCATTGAAATTTGGTATAGCGTCGACCCATAGACGAGTCATTCTACTGGTAAGATTTGATGGGCGTTGGACAAGGGGCGTGCCACATTTTTTGTGACCCAATTATTTCGCTGAACTATAAATCGCACAGCAATGCAATTAAGTACGAACCTACCATTTATTCATATCTTTCGACAGAGCGAATGGGGCGAGTATTGGACAAGGGGGCGTGGCACCACCCATACAAGCCAAATCTTAATAATGGAATATCTTTGAAATTGTAAGGCGCACAGCATTGAAATTTGGTATAGCGTCGACCCATAGACGAGTCATTCTACTGGTAAGATTTGATGGGCGTTGGACAAGGGGCGTGGCACATTTTTTGTGACCCAATTATTTCGCTGAACTATAAATCGCACAGCAATGCAATTAAGTACGAACCTACCATTTATTCATATCTTTCGACAAAGGGAATGGTGCGGGTATTGAACAAGGGGGCGTGGCACCGCCCATACAAGCCAAATCTTTAATATAGAATATCTTCGAAATTGTAAGGCGCACAGCATTGAAATTTGGTATAGCGTCGACCCATAGATGAGTCATTCTACTGGTCAGATTTAATGGGCGGTGGACAAGGGGCGTGGCACATTTTTTGTGACCCAATTATTCCGCTGAACTATAAATCGCACAGCAATGCAATTAAGTAGGAACCTACCATTTATTCATATCTTTCGACAAAGGGAATGGTGCGGGTATTGAACAAGGGGGCGTGGCACCGCCCATACAAGCCAAATCTTTAATATAGAATATCTTCGAAATTGTAAGGCGCACAGCATTGAAATTTGGTATAGCGTCGACCCATAGATGAGTCATTCTACTGGTCAGATTTAATGGGCGGTGGACAAGGGGCGTGGCACATTATTTGTGACCCAATTATTTCGCTGAACTATAAATCGCACAGCAATGCAATTAAGTAGGAACCTACCATTTATTCATATCTTTCGACAAAGGGAATGGTGCGGGTATTGAACAAGGGGGCGTGGCACCGCCCATACAAGCCAAATCTTTAATATAGAATATCTTCGAAATTGTAAGGCGCACAGCATTGAAATTTGGTATAGCGTCGACCCATAGATGAGTCATTCTACTGGTAAGATTTGATGGGCGTTGGACAAGGGGCGTGGCACATTTGTTGTGACCCAAATATTTCGCTGAACTATAAGTCGCTCAGCAATGACAGTACGAACCTACCATTTTCTCCTTCGACAGAGGGCATTGTGCGGGTATTGAATAAGGGGGCGTAGCCCTGCTAATATAATTTAAATATGGTTCAAGCGCTATCCATTTCTTTACTGAAACTTAGCAGCAACATTGCTTATTTGAGGGCATCGATTGCGTTAATCAGTAGCTCCCACCTCTTCCTTTAGTTGGGTTTCTTCGTCAATTTGCATCGCCGTTGATTCGTCATCTCGCGTATTTCATTATAAAAAAACAACAAATGTCGTGCGGGACGAAGTTCGCCGGGTCAGCTAGTTTCATATAAAAAATATAAAAAATTAAAGACAAACTTTCCAAGCATTTGTCACACAAATATGATGGTCTTCCCTGTCTTGAAAATTTACTGATTTGAGGTCATTTAATTCATGGAAGAGGAGACCACTGAGATTTTCTCATTTGGAATTTGGAAAACAACAAACTAGAGATATAAAAAATATTTTTAAAAATAAATTAAAGAAAAACGTTAGAAAGAAAAAAGAAAATAAAAAAAAGAAATTACAGAAAAACATTAGAAAGAAAAACAATTAATGATGAACGTTTGGAAATCACATAAATTTTTTTGATAACTTCAATCTTAAATACATACTGATTTGTGTTCGTCTAATTCATTGAAGAGGAGACATCTGAGACTTTGCCAGGGGCTTTTAAAAAAAATCCAAAAACACCACACCAATAAAATCAAATAAAAGATAAACGTTGGGAAATCAACCAAAATTGTAGATTCCTTACATCTGACTTGACTATGAACTGATTTGTGATTTTCCAATTCATTGAAAAGCTGTAACCTGAGACTCTTCCATAGGCTTTAGAAGACCTTAAAGCTGACTAGTTACAGACATACAAAAATAGTCCTCACTAACTCTTCATCGAGAAAAACTCCTTGTGAGAAAAGTCGCAACAAGTAAAACCCAACTCGTTGTTATTGAATGCTAAAACAATTTGCATTCTCTTCGAAATGCTTAGCATCAAAAGCGTTTTGGTGTGTTTGAAGTTGGAAAAGGACTATTTTTGCATTGTTTACTGCCACAGTTCCACATTTTACAGGCAATTAGAAAAAATAACTGACTTCATTATGGCAGAAGAAATTCAGCTATATTTATCCTCTAAAAGGCTTGAAGAATCGAGTATAAACAAACAAAGTGCTAGGTGAGCTGTTCTTTACCATGGACCTCAAAAATTTGCATCGAACACTATCAACTATTTCAACTTCAAAAGTACAAAAAATTGTCAACCATAATCTCAAAACTCAAACTTAGGACCTAGCTCTGACCTTTCCAAGACCCACCAATGTCATTCAACTATGTACATAAGACGCCAAATTTCATCAGCAGCTCTGAGTTACAACAAAACCATACATCCATTCACCTCGTCCTGTCTACTTTCGCACTTCGTCCTCGATAGTACGCGCTCTATGCTCGAGCCGCATCGATTATCACTGCGCCCCTTTTCCCAAAATCAACTAAGCACCTCTGCTCCAAACGTTGTCATTCAACATTTTCATTTGTATACATTCATAAGTTCAGTTTTGTAGAGATCAATTTTAAAATCCATGTGTTCTTCGTAGTGTTTCATTGACTACAACAAAAAAATAAGTTGACAAAATTGTGTATGTAATTCTGACAAGAACTCAAGTTGGAGACAAATTTCAGTGAGATTTTCATTGCACGAAATTCAACATACTACACTCGCGCAGCACATTGAATTCGCTTCAGTTCGCCCGGACACCGAAAACGCTACGTCAGAATGTCCTACTTTCGCTGGTTGGTCGGTCTGCAAGCATCGAAATTGGCGCGTCGTCGCGACATGCTGATGGAGTTGATCAACAACTTTCGCGAGCATCGACAACAGAAGACGCTCGCGTTGGCGGCCCGCGCCGAAACGTACGAACGCATCTGGTCGCGTCTTGGCTTCCATAGTCGAACGGGTGGCAAGATCCCCGACCCAGCGGCGACACCGCCCAACAATCCGGTACCGTTCCCTGAGACCAAGCCGAACGAACACTTGCTGGCCAATATGTCATATGCCGAATCGGCGAACTCGACCAGAAGCATTCTGGACCGGCTGCCGAGCAATTGGCGCGAACTCTACATGCAGCAGAATCGCGACGCGGCTTTTTCGAATGCGCAGCGTCTGAATCGGGTGCGACACATCAATAAAGTCACAACCAATGTCAACAATGCCAACAATGTCGTCAATTTGCCGGCATTGACGGCGCCAAGTCCGCTAGAGAAAGCCGCCAAAAAGGTCTTCACATCCAGATGACTAACTCGGCTTAGGTTTTTTTAGCAACAAAACTTAGTGTTTTGTATTTTTATCACTTTTGCGATAAAATTTTACAAATTATTTCGTTTGTATTGTTTGGATAATTGAAATTTTGTGTATTTCGGATGTGCTTACATTTTTGTTTTATCTCTTTTCGTAAAGAAAAAAAAGCAACAAAAAAATATATTTGGTCCTATGTTTAAATTCTAAATTTAACAAAAATGTTGCTGTTTATTTCTTTTTAAATGACATGACCACATGAAAACGGTGGAGGGGGGAGGCGTGATATGGGTGCTGAAGAGTGAGTCTGAGATTTAGTGGAATCATGAGTGAAGAACGTCCAACTTGCATGGAAACGAAAAATATTTGTGTAGAGAATTTGCGGATCAATTTACTAAAGACTCTGCTTAAGTTGGGGTGCATGAGGCCCCATTTGGCATTGTAGAATGCTCGTTCTCACTGATATCTATAGTTAGATACATAGATGGATGGGTAAGTAAAAAAGGCTTCTTTCAGTCCACAAAGATATGGACCCTTCTTAAACCAGTTTGACTCTTTATGATTGCTCAGATCAGGTCTGCTATTGTCAGGACTCTTTGAGCTATGCAACAAATCATTCAGAACTTATCATGAAAAAAAAACTTTTTAATCACAATTTGGCCCGTTTTAACAACTCAGCTCAGGTCTCTTCGGTATTTGTAACCAATCATTCAAAACTTATTAAGAAGTGTAAATATTATATGACAACTTGACTTGTTATGAAAACTCAGCTCAGGTCTCTTTGGTCTTTGTAACAAATTATTGAAAACTTTTTATAAATTGTAAATTTTTTTATGACAACTTGACTCGTTATGACAACTCAGCTCAGGCCTCTTTGGTATTTGTAACAAATTATTCAAAACTTATTAAGAAATTCACATTTTTTATGACAATTTGGCCTGTTTTAACAACTCAGCTGAGGTCTCTTTGGTCTTTGTAAAAATTTATTGAAAACTTTTTATAAATTCTAAATTTTTTTATGACAACTTGACTCGTTATGACCACTCAGCTCAGGCCTCTTTGGTATTTGTAAGAATATTTTATGACAACTTGACTTGTTAGAAAAACTCAGCTCAGGTCTCTTTGGTCTTAGTAACAAATTATTGAAAACTTTTTATAAAGTGTAAATTTTTTTTATGACAACTTGACTCGTTATGACAACTCAGCTCAGGCCTCTTTGGTATTTTAAGCAAATTATTCAAAACTTATTAAGAAATTTACATTTTTTATGACAATTTGGCCTGTTTTAACAACTCAGCTGAGGTCTCTTTGGTCTTTGTAAAAAATTATTGAAAACTTTTTATAAATTGTAAATTTTTTTTATGACAACTTGACTCGTTATGACAATTAGGTCACGTCTCTTTGGTCTTTGTAAAAAGTCATTGAAAACTTATTAAGAAATTTAAAATTTTTATAACAATTTGGCCTGTTTTAACATCTCAGCTCAGGTCTCTTTGGTATTTGTAAAAAATCATTGAAAACTTATTAAGAAGTGTACATTTTTTTTTTGACAACTTGACTCGTTATGACAACTCAGCTCAGGTCTCTTTGTAAAAAATCATTGAAAACTTATTATGAAGTTCAAATTTCTTATGACAATTTGACTCATTATTACAACTCAGCTCAGGTCTCTAAACCTCGAAGATATATCTCTACTATAACTTCAGCAACTCTCTGAAATATTTTTAAGAGTTTTATAAACTATTTTTCCCTGCTTCTTGAATATTTTTTAAAATTATTTCTCCACTAACTGAAAGTTGCATTTCTTATAAATTTTTTTAATTAACCACAAATTTCCTGCTGTAAACATAAAAATTTTTAAATATCAAGGATTTAACTATTATAAGTTTTTTTATAAAATAATTGCAATGTAACTATTCAATGCAACATACATTTTTTCTGTTGATTATAATTATTATTTGCGATAATTTTTACGTTGCGTAATAACTGTTATGAGAAACAAATGTTTTTCGTTCTCGATAGTTATTTTTTTATGATTTTTTTTTACGTTGCTTCATAACTTTTATTTATGATTTTTTTATTTACGTTGCCTATAACTATTATTTGTCAGACAATTTTTTTACGTTCCTTCACAACTTGTAAGAGAGAATTTTATTTTTTACTTTACTTTTCCACAATTTCAACATGAATTGATTTTTAATTGTTTAGTTGTTGGTGGAAATTGGTTTTCTGCAGTTAAATTGCGTTTGTCAATTTAAAACAATTAAAAATCAATTCATACCCAAAATGTAGTAATTCAACGTAAAAAAAATGTTTTTTAAAAATAATAATTATCGGCAACGTAAATTAATAATCATAAACAAAAGTTATGAAGCAACCTTAAAAAAACTTTTCAAAATAATAGTTATCGGTAGCGTAAATAAAAAAAGGCATAAATAAAAGTCATGAAGCAACGTAAAAAAAAAATCCCAAAATAATAATTATCGATAAAAAAAAAATACTTGTTTCCTATAGCAGTTATTATGCAACTCAAAAATATTTATTACATGATAATAGTTACAGGTCAGGTAACAAATTTCTTTTTGGGAATAATTATTATAAAGCAATATTTTTAGACATTTCTTAAATTAGAACATATTTCCAAAAATTATTATTATTTTAGGTCTCTGAAAAATATTACCAATACAATTAACCTCTGTTTTACAAAAAAAAAACAACAGCGCAAACTGCCCAATTCATTGTTTTGCTATCAATTCAATTGCAAAAACCAACACCAGCCATTAGCACTGCGCATCTGGCCCGATTTTTTGGGCAAATTTTTGTCTTTCGCTTAAATACTTTAACCCACTCGCTGCGTCATTGCGCACACAGTTCGTTGTTGTCCTTTAAATATTTTATATGGAAATTGTGCAAACGCATCAAATTCGTACGCTAGACGCGCTAAGCCTATTAAATAATCGAACATTTCAGTGCGTCATCAGAAGCTGCTTTGCGCACTGCCAAAAATTCCACTCACAGCGCTGCGCGCGCGTATTTTATGCGCCCATCAGTGCTGCGCAACTCGTAAACACGCTTTTATGCCTTATTTCCCTTTTAACGCCTACAACTCAATGGCCCTAAATATGTACGAGTGCGCCTGTGTGTGTGTGTGTGTGTTTGTGTGTTTTCCTCTCAACTGACTGCCAGCATTGACGCAACATTTTGCAAACGGGTGGCAACTATGCGCGCAGCGAGTTGCCGCTTTCAACTCTTTACCGCTTCATTATGCCAGCGCTAAGAGTTTTCGCTGATGGCTGGCTGTGCAAAGTAAACAAGCAAAAAATCCAGAACAAACAAATATCACGAGCTGTGAAAATATCACGAGCCGCTTTATGCTAAATAGAAAAATAAAGGAAGCCCTAATTGGCACATAAGAAGCCTTCAAATTGCCCCTAGATTTCATGCCAAGTCTGCTTATTATTTAAGCAAATATTTTGATGTTATTTTAATGTATTTTTAGCCAGGCCAAAAGTCGAGGGGAATGGAATTTGTTGCAATTTTGGTTTGATGGTTTGCGAGCGATGTGAACATTTTTTTGTGAACAAGGTTGAGATGTTTTTTTGTTGGTTGGTCAGATGGGTGTTTAGTATAAATATTGAATATATAATTGGCACATCAGCAGTTTATGAAAATTGGAATTGAGAACCGTCCTGCAGTCATTTATGTTTGGTATAATATAAATAAGTAATAGCAATTTGCATGTCAAGATTTATTGAAGGGGTTACATGGGCATTGAATTCACACTCAGGATTTCATTTTGTTGGGCTTCCCTAAATACCCTTTTATGTATAAAAAATATATATAAAAAATATTTTATATTTGAGGGTTTGAATCGATCTTTACGTGACTCACTGCTCTCAGCACTTTGTTGTTGCTTTTTGATAGCGCAGTGCAGTTGCCAAGTTTTCTGACTTATAATCCAGTAGACAATCCATTGATTGAGTACTACAATAAGTTTAACTTAGAACCTTTATAAGTGAGAACAATTAATAAACGCTGACCAGATAAGAATTATGGGTAAAGAAATTTAAATAAAACAACAACGGTGTAAGATATAGAATTGATTCTGTCTTCATTTTAAAGCTTAATTCATGCCATTATAATAGGAATGTCATAAATGTTGGCCTCGAACTCATCGTCCGCCTTCATTCTTACGTCAGCACAACCTTTTACAGATGTAGGCAAAAATAAGCGAGGCTGACTCTATGGTGATGTCCACTTAAGCTGATGACATTTCTGGGTCTACTTCGATACAGATCGCTAATTCTCTGAATTCATCCCAAGATGGCTTTATGACGCCACCTAATCAAAACGCATACTAAACACACACCGTGGTTGAGTTAGGTAGGAAAGGTTGAGTGCTGTGGAAAAAAGAAACATGTCAACCGCATTTTAGATTGAATCAAATTTGTTTTTCGTATATAATGAGAAACGTTTGCTAGAGCAATTTGCCTTCTCCTGGTACTCATTGATGATGTCTTCAACTGGAAATATGAGTTTTCTAGTACATTCCCTCTGAATCTTAACTTAAGTGGGCATTTGATAGTTGAAAATATTGAATTTCACATACGAGTGTTCGAGTGTTCGTAGCCATTGACAACATTCGTAGGCACACATAGGCGTTGTTGAACCCGTACAACGGGGCGTATGAGTATTTTTCATACGAAATTTACAGCAGGCCAACATTTCGTTAGAACTTGGCTTCGTTGGTGTTTTCTGTAGTAGCAAATTTTATTGTACAAAGTGCGTACAAACATGCGTACAACAGGGCGTATGCGTAATTTAGCTAGTTGTGTTAATAGGCACGAAAAATCTGTACTAAGACGCGAATGAGTGAAAAAAAACAGGTGGACATGTTAACTCGTATTTAGTGTCAATGGATAGAAAGAGGAATAGAAGAGACAAAAAGTTACAGATGACCTTGTAAGACTTGTCAGTGGCTTGCATTGTGTTTTTTAAATCCTACTATTTCCATGCTACCAAATCATTCACTACTAAATTCTTCATACATTGTAAAGCAACTATGCTTAAAAGTGGGTCTACAATGCCCACTTTTACATCAGTTAAACTTATTAGGTTTGGTTAGGTAAGGTAAATAAAGCTGTGTACGGCACAGACTGCACTTTCACTCGGAGGCCAAATGACTCATTGTAAATGCCTTCTTTCTTCCTTTGTGGCTAACCAACAGTCTCAACTTGGTCCTTCCACCGGAGACAAGGTTCCATTTACGCCGTTGACCTCCACCTCCTCCACATCGAACACCTTCTTCGCCACAGCTTCATTAACCTGCAGATATTAATTTCAAAAATGGTATCTGTATCTTTTTGATGTACCGCAATATCATCGTTTCAGAGGAAGGAGATGCATTCAATTGTCCCTTCTACTTTTGCTTTAAAATGTTAAGCGGTTGCGGCCAAATTGTGCACGCTTAAAATTTGAGACTTTGATTTGGGTTCGAGCATTAAGTTCACAATAGTGTTGCTATTGCTGTGAATCATGCCACAACTTCCAACACCACTTCCAGTAAGTGCACGAGCACTTGTTGATTAATTATTTATAAATTTGCATCAAAAATGTATCACGTGCGCTCGAATCAATGCCAGCGACATTGCTTGAAGTTTAAAACAAAGAGTGGTTAGCACTAACTGTACCATAACTACAACAATCGGCAACATTTTAGGCACAAAAAACTCTCAACTTATGTGAAAGTAGTCGTAATCAGTCGCTTTGATTTTTATACTTTCGATTGTTTTGCTGTTTGACCAAAAGAGACCAACGGTCAACAAATTCAAAACTTGAAAAATATTTGCTAACCACTCTTGAGACGCTAACCAAAGCCACTGAAAGTGTTGCTGTTCAATGTTGCTCTCATTGTAGCATTGACCAGCAACGCTTGCCATGCGTCACTCTCGTTCAAAGGTCACTTAACCGCAGCATAAAACCCAAGCAAGGATGCTGCGGCATTACAGAACAATGCCATCTGACAGCAGTGAATGAAAGTCTGCAGACATCAGACCTGCCACTGTCACATTAGATATTCGTTTACAACTTTTTGGTTTGTCAAATTTTGTCAAAAACCTTTGCCGAAAAAATGAATTATAAATTTTTGTTTTGTAAAAGTTTGAATTTTAATTGCAATTTGCTTTGGTGAAAAAAGTTTAATAAATATAAATCAAAACACAGCCTTATAAACTTTTTCCAAAAGCTGCAAAAAAAAATTCTTTTTCACAACATTGCAGAGAAATGTCAAAAAATGTGAAAACGTCTAAAAGAAACGACGGAAATGTGCAATTGAACAAAAGCACAAAGCCAGACTGTCACATTGTAAGTAAGTATGTCGGTTTATTTGTGGCCATGCATATGTAGTTACGTGTATAACTCACATATGAGTAAATTCTGTGTCGTTGTGTGTGTCAACAGTAGACATGGCAACATCAAAATTCAATTATTTACTCAAGAATTTCAACTTGAGTGGCTTATAAGGATTACGCACGCTAAGCTCAACTTTCATTTGACTTTCACCGACACACACATACACATACATGGACAGACATTCGCACTCGTTTGCACACTTACTTAACGCCGCAATATGCGAATTAGCGCGCGCGACTTGATGCATGCTTCATTAAGCGCAGTTAATTAATTGCATGACACATATACATACATATGTATGTGTATAAGTAAACACACACACATACAAAGTAAAGGTTTAACTTTACAATAACACATAGAAAACAACGCCGAATATATTTCATGGCAGTGCTTTGCGTAAGCCTGAAATTTTCTCCCCATATACAAAATTTAATTACTTTTTCGTTAAACTTTCGTTGATGCAAATCTTTGAGTCACGCGAATGAGTCAAGTTTGATATTTAATGCCTGACCTGAGATTGCGTTGTATGATGTGTGTTTTTTAATTTAGTCGAAACTTTTCATAGGCTTTTGACATATTTGAGTTCAGTGAGCTTCCTGAATTGCTGTGAGTGAAAATATCAACAATGGATTTTTTGTATGGAGGAGTAGGGAGAAGTTGAGTGGTTTGAGTCACCGCTTCGTTTTGGTTTTTTATAGGGATTAGCCTCAAAACGTTACAAGAGTGATGCCTTATACCCAAATCAGCAGATGGACTACTGAAACGCTAGTAAAGGCATCAACAATGGAATTTCTATACGGAGGGATACGTAATCGGGTGCGAAGTGGAGGGATTTGAGCCATCGCTATATTTTGGTGTTTTTTTTATCATGATTAGCGTCGTTTTTATCATGACTCCTGAATCACTGCAAGTAAGGGCATCAACAATGGATTTTCTGTATAGACGAATAGAGAGAAGTTAAGTGGTTTGAGTCACCGCTTCATTTACATTTTTGATAATGGTTAACATAAAATTGTTGTTGAAATTACACCTTATACCCAAATCAGCAGATGGACTCCTGAAACGTTGCTAGTAAAAGCATCAACAGTCTATTTTCTGTGCGAAAGGAGTCTCACTTTCTCAGGAGTCCATCTGCTGATTTAGGTATTGGGTGTCATTCTTAATTGCCAACAATTTTATGTCAACCATTTTAAAAAAATTAAATAAAAGCATCGTCGTCTATGTTTTGTACCGAGGGATACATTCAAGTGGGATGGTTTGAGCCACCGCTATTTTTGGGGTAGAGAGGTTGGGTGGTTTGAGTCACCGCTTCATTTACATTTTTGATAATGATTAACAAAAAATTGTTGTTGAAATGACAACCAATATCCAAATCAGCAGATGGACTCCTGAAACGTTGCCAGTAAAAGCATCAACAGTATATTTTCTGTGCGAAAGGATACATTGAAGTGGGATGGTTTGAGCCACCGCTATTTTTCCAATTTTTATTGTGATTTGCATCAAATTGCTTTAAGAATTACGCCCAATGCCCGAAATAGATGATGTACTCCTGAATCACTGTGAGCGAAGGCATCAACAATGAATTTTCTGCATAGAGGAGTAGGGAGAAGTTGGGTGGTTTGAGACACCGCTTCGTTTACATTTTCTTAAAATGGTTAACATCAAATTGTCGGGAATTAAGAATGACACCCAATACCCAAATCAACAGATGAACTCCTGAGACATTGTAAGTAAAAGCATCATCGTCTATTTTTTGTACCGAGGGATACATTGAAGTGGGATGGTTTGAGGCACCGCTATTTTAACTTTAACCCTTTCAGTCACAATGTCCAATATATTGGACTACAGCCCATACAATTCATACAGAACGGGTTTATTTTCATGTCGGAAAGGGTTAAATTGCTGTAAGAACACCCAATGCCCAAAATAGACGACAGAGTCTTGAATTGCTGTAAGTAAAGTCGTGGATTTTCTGTATAGAGGAGAAGGGAGACATTAGATGGTTCGAGTCACCGCACAGTGATTCGACTCCATACAACCGCGGGACAAAATTAGAAGGAGTGGTCCGTTCTTCATAATATTTGGTATACTAGTTAATCGTAATCTGCTAAATTGAAATCTCTATTTTGTTTTTCTTAAACTGTTGTAGTTTGGCAATACCTGAGACTTAAATTTGCAAATTTCGTAATTTTTGGAGAGCTATGGCACCAAGTGTGTTGGCTAGATTTTTCAGATTTTACATTTAATCGATTTAATCGATTTTACATCAACATTGATAATTCCAAGGAGTAACAGAAATTGTCTTAGGAAATTGGTTTTGCAATAAAAACGATAATAATAGATGTATGTTTAGCATTTGTGCACATTTTTTCATTTTTCATGCTGATTGCATAATTTTAGGGATAAATAAAATAAATTTTGTAAAAAAATACGTGTTTAGACCACTTTTCAAATTGAATTATTTTCTGAGATCGGCAGATATCGGAGGATGTAATTACATTATACGACAAAGAAAGAATGCTTCTCAAAATGAAAAAAAATCCAGGAACATACTTTTTAGATATTTTCCTCTAAGTTTTGCCAATTTTCAGATTTTTAATTTGGAAAAATATTTTGAATTAAAAGTGAAGTAAAAGCCTCAACTTTGCAAATTTTTAGAAAAAATTAAAAGCGAAAATGGCCACATCATGTCTTAATCTATATTGAAAGTTTTAGCAACTTTTTGGTAACCATGTATTTTTACAATTTTTTTACTCAATAGACTAAAAAACAGAAAATAGGTGTTTACATTTTTTTATGAAAAAAGTTTCAACTTTGAGCCGCTTTGCACAGACACTAATTAATTGTTTGCACAAATTTTTTGATATTTTCTTAGTTGGAGTTTTACCTTTCAAATGACATCAAAATCGTTAAATTCTGAGACTATAAATTTTTTGAATTTTGTCTATGGAACGAATCACTGTGCACCGCTTCGTTTTGTGTGATCAACATTAAATTGTTGTAGAAAATAAATACCCATTGCGTATAAATTTTTGCAACTTTCTACGTTATCTGCTCGACAACGAACTCCCATTCAACACCAATTCCGAGCATTCAACCAACCAGTTGCAACTTCAGCATAACGCATAACTGTGCACTTATTAAATTAAAAATCACTCATACGTCTAGGCGTACGTGCTGCCATCTAGCAACTTTAGCAACTTGTGCCTGCCTCGGCATCGACGCTAACATATTTACCCAACATAAAGTAATCTTGCATTTTCATTTCAAACTTTCAATTGCATAAATCACAGTCTGACAACAACAACAAGAACCAAAACAATAATACCAACAGCAGCCAGCCAAATGAATGAATAGAGAGCAGCTGCGCGCGCGCGTGTGTGTGTGTGTGTGTGTGCTCGAGTGAACGCAAGCATGAGTCCTAACGTAAATAAATTACTGCGATATGCAATGAAAAACAACTCAACGCAACTTCAAGTCTCTATAATTTTGTCAATCAAAATAAAAGCTGTAACTTTTTTGTTCTCCACTGCCTGCGATTTTCTTCACGTTGCTTATTTCTTTTCTTCATTTGCTTTTGTTGTGCTCGTAAGAAAATTGCGAACATTTGTCAATTTCCTCTATTTTTTCACAGCAGCAATAACAACGAAAGCAACAACAACAATGGCAGCATTGTATATGATACAAATGGCAGCAACAGAAATAACAATGGCGAACGGCGAACAACAGCAGCGGCAGCAGCTGTAGTAGGTTCCGCTTGTTGGCGTTTCGTAGGTGAAGCTGCTGAAGTTTTGCACTCAAACGCCGCACATTGGGAAAAAACCGCCAAAAACGCTCGCATCGCCTGTTTTGAGCTTTAGCATCTATAGTTTTTGCACTAGAGAACTGAAATTTCGTTATTATCTTTAGAATTCTTCAGAGAATTGTATGATATAATTTTTTTTATTTCCCCTACCAGGAGCTGGTACCCTACAGTTGGAAGTTAAGAGTTTTAAAAACATGCATGATCAGAAGCAAAAAAAAAAGTCAATATTTTGATAACTGATTCTCGTAGAAGATCAAAAATAAAGTTACACGTGTTTTAGCGTTTTTTAATTTGAGCACTTTTCGCAGCACGGTTTATGGTTTCCGAATGTATAACGAAAAATTTAATAACTTCGGAAATAAAAAAGATAAAGGATTGAATTTTCGCATAACGGTTTCCCATAAGTAGAAGATGATTTATTCCAAAAATGAAAAAATTCGCCCACGGCCACGCCTACTCTCCATACAGACTTTATTTTTAACAATATTAAAATAGGCTAAAATTTTGTTGTCATGCATTAAAATGTTCTTTAGAGACACTTAGCCCACTTTTATAAAAGTAGGCAAACTCTTTCTTCAAAAAATCTAAACTATTCATTTACTTTTATATAGCACGTAAAAGATTAACTAGAAGTATAACTTTCCTCACTAAAAGTTAAAATAATCACTTATTATGTATCTCAATGGGTTAAAGACGCATGTCACACCTATTTCCAGACAAAAATATCGGACGGTAAATATTTAAAAGTTCATATTTTGAAAAATATCTTTATATGTCAACCCTGTTAAAAAATGGGCAAACCACGCCCATTTTAGGCAATATGTTGTTCTCATGATTTCCAAAGTGTTTGTATGAAATTTCAGTTTCGTGTCCCAACTTTTTCGAAAGCTATTATGAATACCTTCCATCAGACAGACGAATTGGAAGACATATTAACAGACGGACAGAGATAAATCAATGCGATATATATTTACATATCTCAATTCTATATATTTAAATACATATTTATTCCTTTCAACACCAGCCGTACTGTTTTTCATACGTTGTAGTTTTGCTCAGCAATTAAAAATATATCGTTGCTCACCAGAACTGAGTACAAAAAGTGCTTGGGTTGGCATGCGAAAATTGCTCGCATTCACGCAGACGCAGGACTCCGCAGATAAGTTTAGTACCATCATTTAGCTGTATATCCCACCTATTCAGTGTATAAGTATTTCGTGGAATGCTATGGAATCTCAAAAGTTACAGTCCATAGAAAATCCCGATTTTTCTCATTTTTATCAAAAAATGAGGCAAAGGTTAGATATGCTTTTTTCTGTCAAAATAAATATTTCTGAAATAAAATTTTTTGATACATTAATTACTTAAATATCATAACTCCACATGAGAAAAATTATGGGATTTCATTAAAAAATATAGATTCTACGGGCATCTGAAGACAGCCTTGTTAACGATATTTTGCTAGAAGTGAAAATAATATAATAAAACGTTCAACTTTGAAAGGCCGTAAAGTCCAGGTCATGGGATGAAGAGACTTGAAAAGTTGATTTGCTGTCTCGCTAGTCTATCTATTGGGTGTACAAGTAGAAAACCGCCGTTTTTTTCATAATTTGAGGCTTTATTGCGTATAAATAGCTACATACTGATTATTCAAAATATTTTCCATCGCTAGCCACAACTTTCTCCCATCTTTCTGGCAGCATGTGAATTCCGCGTCGAAAAAATTGTTCGTCTTTGGACGCGATCCATGTATCCAGCCAATTTTTGACCTCTTCGTAAGACTGGAAGTGCTGTTCAGCTAGACCATGCGTCATCGATCGAAACAAGTGAAAATCGGAAGGAGCGATGTCTGGAGAGTAGGGCGGGTGGGGTAGGATGTCCCATTTCTGTGTTTCCAGGTAAGCTTTTACGACCTTGGAAACATGAGGCCGGGCGTTGTCGTGTAGGAGTATCACTTTATCGTGCCTTTCCTTGTATTGTGGCCGTTTTTCCTTGTCTTTCACATCATAATCACCATTTTTGAATTTCACGAACCATTCTCGACACGTTCTTTCACTGATACACGACTCACTATAAGTTGCTACAATCATTCGACGCGCTTCAGCTGCAGATTTTTTCGAATGAAACGCGAAAAGCAAAATCTCCCGCAAATGACGCTTATTCGGTTCAAATTTCGACATCTTCACGCACCAACAAAAAAATGGACAATAAGAATAAACAAGCGAGATGATGTGGAGTTGTTAACCGATATCTTAGCTTGCCATGTGATGTTTCTGATCGGAATTCTCTCACCGATTTCCAAAGGTGGCACCACCCAGTGGAAAACGGCGGTTTTCTACTTGTACACCTGATATATTACGACAAGTAAAATAAAAAATGCAGATTCGCAACTTTTGGATTTGCTCCAATGCGAGCGTCTTTGCCTGTTTTTTCCCAATGTGCGCCGCTGCAAGTCAACCAAACAAATGAAGGCATAACAAATGTAAGACAACAACAACAGCAAACTGGAAGAAAGACCAGCGAGTGCCCTACACATACACACACACAAATATATACAGTGGCGGACAAAAGTGTTCACGAATTTTCGTGAGTTAGAAAGTTTATTAATTTTTTAACTTTTTAATAACAATACTAAAAATTTAAGTACATAGTTTTTAAATATAATATTTTTTTTACTGAAAAACATCAAACAAAATATTATAATTATATAATAATAAATAAAAAAACACTAAAATTCAACAAAAGTGGTGTGAACAGTTTTGACGCATATAAGCAAAAATCGATTGATATTATCCTTAATATTTTGGGTGGTCTCCGCGGGCCTTTATAATGGCTTTTATGCGATTCGGCATGCTTTGTACTAGATTGTGTAGTATTTTTGGGGGTATTTCCAACCACGCTGATGAAGTTTTTTCCCATAATCCGTCAATATCCTTTGGTGAGTCTTTTTGGGCATAATTTTTCTCTTTAAGGCAAACCAGAAATGTTCTATGGGGTTTAAGTCCGGTAATTGGGGTGGCCAATAAGAAATGTGTACGCCGTTTTTGGCTATCCACTCTTTGGTGGCTCTGGCTGTATGTTTTGGATCGTTGTCCTGCACAAAAATGTTTTCGTGACCCGGCTTTTTATAAAAGATATCTAAACTTGGTAGGTAGGAACTCTCTAAAGTCACTTGCCATCATTATAATTTTGATACGGCGCAAAATTCCCACATCACCTCCACTGAAACAACCGCATGCTATAAGAGAAACAACTTCCAAACTTTAGAGTTTCTTCTATATTGCAATTTGGGACTCCAACTTGCTTGTCTACCCAAGTGTAACGTTTACCGTCAGACCCCAAACGATTATTTTTTGTTTCATCCTACCAAGTCACTTTCCGCCAGTCATTTCTGGACCACTTTGCGTACTTCTTAGCAAATGCCAACCTGACCTTTCGATGACGACCAGTCAACAATGTTTTTTTTTGTTTTGATCGTGGCTACAAATCCTCTTTCGTTTAATGTCTTTTGGACGGTTCTAGTGCTGACTTGTATACATTAATCGGCTTGTAGTACTTTTGCGATGTCTGCAGCAGTGTTAGTGGCAACAGTTAAAATCAATCTGCGAACAACGCGCCGAACCACCGGAAACTACTTTTTCTTGCGACCATTTTTGCTCGATCTGGGAGTTATATTATAGCAGTCTTTAATTTTGTTAGCTACACCGATTGATATTTTGTGTTTTTCAGCTAATTTGCGATAGGACAAACCACCTTCAATGTCTTCTGCAAAAATTTTCTTTAAATTCTGCAAACAATTTTCGACCCATTTCAAATCAGCAAATTTAATTAGAAGTTATGTACTTTGAAAAGTTTTTTGGAGTATAATGTTTTATATTATTTATCTTCTTAATACACCGCCGCGGTTCCGAATAGAACTAATAGCGATTGTCGAGATAAATGCTCTAATACGAAGCTGTGACCGATCGCGGACAAAACTGTTCACACGTGCCTGCAAATATTTCTTTACAAAACGGTATTTTGCAGACAATATAAACAGCTAAATTTATCATGGTATAACATGCTAGCTTGAAGTAAAAATGTGGCAAACTACGATTGCTGTACTCTAAGCAAGTACCCGCGAATTTACGATTTTGTGAAGTTTATTTTTTTGTGAACACTTTTGTCCGCCACTGTATATACGAACTTTATATGCGAACTTATACAAAAGCAACAACACAAATGCGGAACACACAAGTGGCGCGTACGGTCAGTGAAAGCGAAAGTTTTCGATATTATTTGTATAGGTTTGTTTTTTTTAAATTGGTATTTTTTTGTTATTGTTATTGTTGTTGTTGTGTTTTTGAGTTAAATAAAGTAATAAGAATAGAACTTTGATTTATTTAATTTGTAAAGTTTTGCACAAATCAAAATATTTCGCCACCGTTGCTTTGCTTTCATTCACTACTAAACAGTTGTGGTAAACGGCAGAAAAGTCATAATTTAAAGCAATAAAGGCAAGTATGAATAGCAAGTTTGAAAGTTTAAGTTTGGATAAATTATTTACTTAAAATGATTTGACTTTGGACTTTTGCTTCCAGTCATCTGTGTCATCTGTGCAGCACTGACTGGAAATTGTTTGCCATAAAGAATTTGACACTACTTGACAACTTAACCTTTAGAGATGCTCAGAGGAGAAAAAGAAGAGAATTGGGTCAGTGAGAGTCGTATGAATCTGTCAATGAATACAAAATTCAAAAGTTGTTTGAAAAGTGTTTTAGATTTTGGCCATTGTGGTGCTGGTAGTTGAGAATATTGGCCATAATACAGTGAATTCGAGTGCCCATAAGTGTAAAAATATGATAAGTAAACTAGATGCTCTGTACTTTTGCATATAAAGGAATATCAGGCGAATGACATGGCAAAAGACAGTAGCCTACTTCCAAGTTGGTTTCAGCTTGGTTGGTTGCTTTCACCAAAAACTAAGTCTCTCTCTACTTTTCCAGTTGGTCCCGGCATGTTTGATTGCTTCCTCAAACTGAAACTTACACCAAATATACAGACTTCCTCCACTTCTCCCATCGATCCCAACTCTGTTGATTGCTTCTTTAACACTAGAATGCCCAAGGTAGTCATTTTGACTACATTGAAGTCTTTTATTGTAAATAACTTTTGCGATGCATTTCTAATAAAATATCTTACGTGACTTTTACTAATTTTTAAAGCTAAATGGAATAAATAAATTAAAAAAATGTTAAGCTAATTTTTTGCCCCAATTTTGGAAAATTTACCTTAAATGCCCAAAAGTAGTCATTTTGACTACCTATATAAAATTCTCAGCAAATCTTACTGATAAATAGAAAAATATACATCTTCAATTGCGAAATATGAATTGAATAATTGCAAACATTTAAAAAAAATAATATCATAGTAGGCTGTGACAATTCAAAAATATTTCAATCCACAATTCACTCACAAAATTCATTCAAAAATTCCAAATTCCAAATTTCATTCCATTTTATCCCATTTATGTGTAAAGTACGCTATTTTATTTAACCCTTTCAATACGACTTTTGGCCAGTGAAGATATTTCTGTATAATTGAACTGAATGTGCTGTAAATAAGTAAAAGAACATGTTTACATAATTTCAGATTTTTTTTTTTTATGCACAAAGAGCACGCTTACACTTCTGAACGTATACCAAGTATGAATTAGTTAGATAATGCTAACCAAAACATGTGTTGTGAAGTACTGACTACAGACTACTGTTTAGTCCAATCCCAGCACTTTAAAAGCGAATACTTTTCGCACCAGTAATTTTTGAACATTATCTGGGAATTATATATCCCCGCAGTATTGAAAGGGTTAAATGAATTTACTTTGTAAACCATAAATAAATAAAAACTAAAAACTTATTTAGTTTAATCTCGTGTACATTTATTCATACTTATTTGCTACTTAAAAACCAATAAAATTTAAAAAAAGTCAGTAAACAATAATGTAGTCAAAATTACTACATATGGAAATTTTAGGTATGCCAGATTGTTGGGCATTCTAGTGTTAACTTCTACCGATAACAAAGTCTCGTTCTACTTCTCCAGTTGGTTCGAACATGTTTGATTGCTTCCTCAACCTGAAACTTACACCAAAAACACAGTGCCTCTCTACTTCTTCAGTTGATCTCAACTTTGTTCCTTCAGCGTCGTCAACTTGAACCTTTCAACGAAAACACAGTATTTCTCTACTTCTTGGCTTGAAGCGGAAACACAGTCTGACTCTTTTTCCCCATTCGGTCTCAACAGGCACAGTCTGACTCTTATCCTCCATTCGGTCTCAACTTGGTTGGTTGCTTCCTCAACCTGGTTAGAAGCTTACTCCACTTGAACCTTACCCTAACAACGTAGTCTCTCTCTTCTTCTTCAGTTGGTCCCCATTTAGTTGGTTGCTTTCTTAGCTTAAATCTTAAATTCCATCAAAAACACAGCCTCCCTCTACTTCTCCAGTTGGTCCCAACTGGATTGGGTTCTTTCTCAACTTGAATCTTACACCAAAAAGTCCCTCTCTACTTCTCCAGTTGGTCTCAACTTTCTTCCACAAGCTTCGTCAACTTGAACCTTTCACCAAAACCACAGTCTCCCTCTACTTCCCCAGTCGATCCCAGCTTGGTTGGTTGCTTTCTGAACTCTAACCTTACACCAAAAACACAGTCTCCCTCTTCTTCTCCAGTTGGTTCCAACTTAGCTTCAAGCTTCCTCAACTTCAACCTTACACCAAATCCACAGTCTCCCTCCTCTTCTGCAGTCGATCCCAGCTTAGTTGGTTGCTTCCTCAACTTGAACCTTACACCAAAAACACAGTCTCCCTCTTCTTCTCCAGTTGATCTCAACTTTCTTCCACAAGCTTCGTCAACTTGAACCTTACACCAAAACTACAGTCTCCCTCTTCTTCTCCAGATGGTTCTTAATTAGCTTCTAGCTTCCTCAACTTGAACCTTTCACCAAAAACACAGTCTCCCTCTTCTTCTCTAAATGGTCCCAACTGAGTTGGTTCCTTTCTGAACTTGAAACTTACACCAAAAACACAGTCTCCCTATACTCCTTCAGTTGGTTCTAACTAGCTTTCTCAACTTGAACCTTGCAACACATCCTTCCTCCACATCTTCGTTGGTCTCAACTTGACTCATTGCTTACTCAACTGAAACCTCAACTTCCACCGAAAACACAGTCTCTCTCTTCTTATCCAGTTGATCCCAACTTGGTTTGTTGCTTTCTGAACTTTAAACCTCCATCGAAAACCTAGTGTCCCTCTATATCTTCTTGCTTTCTCAACTTGAACCTCAACCTCCGAAACCACAGTCTACCTCTACTTCTCCAATTGGTCCCACCTTTATTGGCTTCTCTCTCAACTTAACCCTCTAGTTTCCAAGTTTGTAATCTTGTTAAAAAAATTACCAGTGATAGTTTTGTGGTGGAGAAGTAATGTTTGTTCGGGGAAAAAATTTCAAGTCAATAGGAGGCGTGATAGAGGGTGTAGAAAGTAGCAGGCCTACAGGCCTGCTTGGGGAACAAAGCCAAAAAAAATGCCATATGAAAATTTTTTTTTTAATTAATTTAAATTTTTAATATTTTTTTAAATATATGTAAACATAAATAACGGGTAACAGTCTCAGTTCATGTGCGTAATAGACAGTTAATAAAAAGGGGTGGGGTAAGGCGAGGGGTAATTTGTCGTGGGGTAGTTTATACACTGCTTTTGGGGGTGTATAAACTAGGAAAACTAAAAAAATCGGTATAGGTATATCCACATTGCGGTTCTTGTTTTTTTTAATGCCTTGTTATCTTTTCACACAGATGTCGATAAATCTACTCCATGAAATAAAGGACTAGGGGAGACTAGTTCTCTTATCTACCCCCGCGGACTACGCCTTAGTATAAATTTTTGCAGTGATATGATTTTTTTTACATTGCGGTATCAAAATTTCGGTTCAAATAGAAAAATAATGCTTAAACAGCGAAAAAATATCATCAATGACCGTTAATTATTTACGCTTTTCATCCCAAGCAGGCCTACAGACACTTTAGGGTTCGGGTTAGGTAGGAGGAGTGTAACAACTTTTTTGCACAATTTTTTTTTATTATCTCAAAGAACACATTAACAGCTACTCACTAGTGATTTTTTTTAGTTTTATTGAGGCTCACAATTTATTTAAAATAATTTTGGTTTCTCACATATTTTCAAAAATAATTATTTGCTCACTTTCTCACGAAACTTGAACTTTGTCTTACAATTACTGCCGTTGTGCATGTGGCAGCGTTTATTGACTACATTTATTTTATAAAATGGAGATTCCCCTTTCCATACGTGTAAAATCAGCTAGAAAAATCGTAAGGTGTAATTTACAGAATTTGTTTAAGCTTAGGATGTCTACAAGCCTTCTTGGGAACTAGAGAGTTAAACCTTCCACCAAAAGCTTAGTCACCCTCGACATTGTCCACCTCCACAACTGTCGCATTGAACACCTTTATTACAGCTTTAACGCTTCTGGCTAAGTACTTTAGGAAAATGTGGCCCATAATCTGCCGCAACAATGTCATTAACCTTTTGTGCGAATATGGCATGTGCGGGCGATTGTGTGTGTATTTGTGTGTGTGCGTGCTACACGCACGTAAGAAGCAGTTTGGGCGACAGGCTGAGCTGATGCCAAGAAGGATTACACTATCGCATTAAGCCAATAAGAGTCGCTGCCTGTCGACGGCGCACACAAACACTTATGGCTCTTGACAAGCGCAAAACACCAAGAATAGGCAACCGAACGAGCGACCATGTAAACGCAGGCAGACAGGCCGAGACAGGTGCAAGGCGCTGCTATTGCCAGGCGGCATTATCCTGTCTTCAATAGGATCACGTGCGAGCATAAAATGTGCGCTTCTTGCTGTAATGCTGCGCATTTTTTGCTGCCGTCAATTGTATTACACACCAACATAAGACGTACTACATGTTTGCATACCTTTATGTGTGTGTGTGTGTGTGTGTGTGTGTGAGTGCCGTTTATGGCATTATGACAATGTTGTTGTTATTGTTAAAGTGCCATGTACGCTTAGCATACAAAGTTACATAGCAAAGAGCGGAAATTTTCAGTTATACTTTGAATGGGTTTTGGCTGTGTGCATCAATTGAAATGATTTTTATTAGTATTCGAACAGCTACGGTTTTCATACTCAAACTAAAATGATTTTTACTATAAAATAAAGATTTTAGTGCAAATAAGTGCCAGTTTTTTACTCTCAAGTGCATAGTACTTACTGACTTAATTGCTATGAGCGTAAATTGCTTCAGGCGCCAAGACTTCAGTACACACACACACACATACACACAACTGCTGCCTGCTGCAGCGCTTAGATGCCATTTGCCTAATGAAAATTTCGCAAAAACACAACACATTTACCATTCATTTACAACTAAAAACTCCTCAAATAATCCATTTTTGTGGTTGGTTCCATTTGGTTGCATTATTCCAATGCAAATTTGATCATTTTTTTTTGCCCATTAGAAAATTACTAACGCTTCGCATATTCCTTTTACTATTGAATTGAAATTTTTTTTAGTGGATTATATTTTTTTACAAAAACAATTTCATATTTTTTTCACATGGTTTGCACACATTTTTAGCGCAGCTGTTTAGCTCATTTAATTAAAATGCTTTCAAAGGACGCTGCATTCTTTGACAGCACCTTCTAAAAGCTTTTCTACTCCATTAGCATTCAATAATGAGATTTTTTTTGCATTTACACTTCCATTGACAATTAATTACATTTTAATTAAAGTTTAAATAAATTTGGCAACCACTTTCATTTAATTTATGTGCAATTAATATGAAAATTAAAAGCACACACACACACACCCATTGAAAAGCTGCAATTCATAAATTTTTAATCATTTGAATTAAACGCTTTGGCCATTTAGAGTTGACAAATACTAAATGTTTAGGTGAAATAAATAGTGGTCTACAATTAAATACTGCCATGAAAAAATTTAAATGCACAATGTTCACCGCACAGGTGAGGTGACACGAAATAATTGATGATTGAATTGACTGTTGTTTGACAACATGACTCATGTGTGTGCGACAGAATTGTGGCATTTAGTTACATTAAAAAAAAATCGTAAATGACTAAAGCGTGTTTTAAGTTCATTGTATGCCTTAAATTTTCAAACATTATTTCTGACAAATGATCACGTGGCGTATTTTTGATGTACTGTAGTCTTTTGGTGCTATATGGACAACTTTTTCCATCATATCTGTCTATAACTCAGTTATTACTTGCTGAGTTCGAAATCTTTAAATTATTTATAAGTAAAGACTGACAATGAAAATAATGATGATTATTAGTGCAGATCCTGGCAGCTGGAGATGCTCAAAAAAACTAGTAGCCACCCTGTCACTGGTTTCCTGAGCCTTTCCAACACCAAAACTTTTAGTGCACATATCCCAAAATCTTAAATCTTATGTGGTTTAAGTTTATAGCAAATCTGTGCTCAATGGGTGCTCAGTCCTAAAAGATTTTTTTTTGCATCAGTGGCCACAAACAATAAAAGCTAAAGTTAGAGACTTGAAAAGAAAGACTTAAGACATCATTAAAGGAAGAAAGGAAGAAAGAAAGAATTTTTCAAAAAGGTTATTTCATTTCCACATTGAAATTATAATCGCTAACTGAGTGTTGCACTGAATAGGGATCTGTTGATGTTGTATTCGTATTCGAACAAAAACAATTTGAATTCAAATGGTATTTTCTATGTTCGGTCCAATGTTCTATGGCTGCAATTTTCTTTTTATTTTATGGAATTGATTTTGGTTCTGATTTTGGATTATGTTTACTTTTTTTATTTTCTTTATTCACTCCTCTCGGACATCCACAGGACATTGCTTTGTGTTGGTTACGCTAATCGGTTGAGTTTTTCTGCCAGGATTGGTGATTGGCCTGCCGCAGGTGGTCCTAAGTGATGGGGCTGCCATCTATCGCCGCTTAGAAACGACGCCTCCGATGTTGTGAGGAGGTGACAGCAGAATGGTTGGAGACTTCGCTAAGATCGGTTTCGTGCGCTTTTTTTCGCTATTGCCCGCTTTCCCTTACAGGCGTCGCTGGTGCACCTTGTAGCTGTATATTTGTTTTCTTTTTTTATAATTGGAGGACAGAAAAAATTGGAAAAGTTGGAAAAGTGCGGGATCAGGTAGTGCATCAGGTAGGAGTCGAATCCACGACCTCTGGGATGAGAGGCTGGTCTACTCACGCTATGCTATCGAAGCTGCTTATGTTTACTTAATGTCTTAGATTTATTTTCATTAAGTCAAAAAAATTATATCGGCCAAGTACGTGCCCGATTAATGGCATTTTCATAATTCATGCCAGTACTTCTGGCGTTAGGTTCTTGCATTCTTGACAAATAATCTCTTTTAAGGACTTATAGAGTCTGAGTTTTGTTAACATTGACTCATTACTTAAAAAAATCTCACAAAAAAACGGGAATTTACTTACTTGACTTTAACTTAATTTTTTTATTAAGTCTAAAAAATTATTTCGCCCAAGAATTCGCAGCCAGAATTGATGACTGTATGTGCCCGATCATTAGTCTTGTCAGTACTTCCGAAAGTAAGTGCTCGCATTCTTGACAAACAATCTCTCTGAGGGCTTTAAGAGTCTCAGTTTTGTTGAAATAGACTAATGACTTCAAAAAATCCAAAAAAAGGTAAGAATTAACTTGATTTTAACTTATTTTTTTTAAGTCAAAAACTGATATCAGCCAATTATTCGCCGCCAGAATTAATGACCGTACGTGCCCGATTAATGGCATTTTCATTACTCATGCCAACGCTTTCGACAATAGGTTCTTGCATTCATGACAAATAATCTCTTTTAACACTAGAATGCCAGACAATCTTACATACCTAAAATGTCCATATGTAGTAATTTCGACTTCATTACTGTTTACTGATATTTTTTAATTTTATTGGTTTTTAAGTAGCAAATATGAATAAATGTACACGAGATTAAACTACAATAAGCATTTAGTTTTTATTTTTTTATGGTTTACAAAGTAAATTAATTTAAATAAAATAGCGTACTTTACACATAAATGGGATAAAATGGAATGAAATTTGGAATTTGGAATTTTTGAATGAATTTATGAATGAATTTTGAATTGAAAAACTTGGGAATAGTCACAGCCTACTATGATATTATTTTTTTAAATGTTTGCAATTTTTTGAAATTTTCATCTTTTGCAATTGAAGATGCATATTTGTCTATTTATCAGTAAGATTTGCTGAAAATTTTATATAGGTAGTCAAAATGACTACTTTTGGGCATTTAAGGTAAACTTTGCAAAATTGGGGTAAACAAATTTTTTAAAATTTGTTAAATTTATTAATTTCATTTAGCTTTAAAAATTAATAACAATCACGTAAGATATTTTTTTAGAAAGCGATGCAACAAAAGTTATTTTCAATAAAAGACCTCAATGTTCTAGTGTTAAGGACTTCCAGAGTCCTAGATTTCTTGACATAGACTCATGACTTCAAAAAACCCTATAAAAAGAAGTCTGAAATGGTTAAAACCAAAACGAGAGATAAAGCAATAAGCAGCTTTCGATAGGCACCAATATAGCAATTCATGTCCTTGATGACGTATACGTTGTATCCTTTTACCCCACAAAGATCAAAGTAAAACTGACATTTGCAAACATTTGTAAAAATTATAGCAACTTCCGATAGGATGATGACTTTTGCGCCACCTTGTATATAACATTCGAATTCAAATTATTTTCTTAACCGATGCACCAACCATGCCATATTCGGTACACCCACCATTTCATGGTGTTTGCATATAAAATTAAATTTTAATAGTTTTCTTGCAACAGTTTTCACCTTAGCTTCAAATAGATTTTACATTTCAATTTATTTATTTTTTTGATAAATAATAAAAGAGAACTTTAGTGTCACTAAACATTTTCACTAATCCTTGTAAAATCATAATTAAAATCCTAAACTACTTATTGACTAAATTTCGCCGAATTGATAAATACGATTCTAATGAAAAACCACAACATATTTGTTTTGTATGACAACTTTTATAGCACGAAGGCATTACAACTAATAGAAAATCCATCAAACATATACACAGCACACATACACACAAACGCGTACATATGTCTTACATAATCACCCATAAAAGCTCTTGTCCACATATTCTACTTACATATGAACATACACCTGCGGCATATTTGCTTCAATATGCTGATGTATTGCATGCAAATATGTGTGTGTGTGTGCCAAGTGTTTGTATGTGTATGTCCAATTTTATTGCGGTGTTTATGCGTTAATGTGCGCATAAAATTGGCAGCCGACAGTGTTGCGTGTTATAACTTTATTTTTGTATTTTATTTGCAGCCACGTAGCCAAACATTTCAAGCTATGTGCACAAAAACAAAATGGCACAACATATGAAACAAAAACAACAAACTAGGACATATTTCCATATTAATGACAGTAACTAAAAATGAATTTTTGCGCTTTGCATGCGGTAGGCAGCGACACAGCGACACAGAATGCAATGCAATGGACGATGTTGCAGACCGGTTTGAGTGCGGTTTTGAAACGAACAAACATTGGCAACGACAACGTATTGAAAGCACATATTTTGCTCGTCGAATGCATGTCGGTGGCGGAGGCTGGAAACGGGCTGGGAACGGAAATTGAAAAAGGCTCTTTATGCGATTTCCATTTCGGTCATAAAAGCTGGCAGCATAATTTTTAGAAGCGGGAAACGCAAATTTTTTTCGACTATTTTTCGAGCTGTGTGTCTGAATGAGTAAATAATATTTGTTTGTTTGCAGCTAAAAGGGAGCGAAAAATAGAGTGAAATGTATGCGAGAAAGAGGAAAGCGCGTGTTAGCGTATAATTTCAGCATGAGTTGCTATGGTTTACCTCAAACGGCAGGCAACAGTGAAATATGTTTTTGCCTATTCAAGAGCCAATGAAAGTGGTTGAGCGACCGTGTACAAACGAAATTGCGCTCAATTTCGAAGCACATTGTGTGTTGTTGTTGTTGCTAATAAGCAACACAAATACTCAATTTTCTATGAAAGTTTTCTGTGAAAATTGTGCATTATTTGCAATTGAATGGAAAATTTCATAAAATTTCAAATTGAAGGAAAATTTGGCATTGTGTGAGAGAGCGCTAAGTTTTTAACTGATATTAAAGCGAAGATGGTTGAAAGTGGCAGTCAACTTAGTCCCCTAAGCACAATGTTGAATGGCGTACAATCATACACACAGACACCCGCAAGCACTCACACATAAGGAGTAGTTATCGTGCGCTATCTGGCATTTTGAATTCTTCCCAAAACGTATGCTTTTAGTTGTAGTTGTTGTTGTTTATGCAACAATTGTTGTTGTAGTTGTTGTTCTTGTTGGCACTAGCAATGACGTTAGCGCTGACTGTCGCCCGCAGCGCCGTTGTCGTCGCTGCCGCTTGCGGGCAAATGAAATGTTACGCATACGCCCCGGTAGCCATTGTTGGGCATTGTTTTGATGTGCTCGCACTAGTGTGTGTGTGTATATATATATTGCACCAGCTATCATCAGCGGGTGGTGGCGTTTGTTGTGGCCGCTTCTGTGTTTTGTTTGTATGTGTGTGTGTGTGTGTGTGTGTGCATATGTTTGAACGACGCTCAAATGGCACTTGCCATACGCCTTAATAACAATGCCGCATATCAGCGTATTTATTTACGCATTCGCACGCACTCACACACACACACAAACACATATCACATAAATATACATATACACTCGCTCTTACAAACATTCAGCTAATTCATATTCGAGGCGCCAAGTGCACCTGACGGCCATTGTCGTTGCATTTGGCCGCGCCAACTGCTGTCGCTGACAATGCTGCTGAGTTCGCTGCTACTGGCAACATGATAAATGGTTAAATAATTAATGCTAATGTTAATGCAGCCATTATGCGCCAAATTATATGCATTTGTGTGTTTCTTGTATTTAGCCATAATAAACCAATTTTAGTTACCATTCAAGTTTAGAGTTCGCTATGCTCTAAATGTGGAGGTATAGTACAGACAAACAACAGTACATACAGGCAAATAACAATACATATAAAAGACATTTTAGCACAAATTCATAAATAAATAAATAAAAGTAAAATGCGCATTAAAAACCCATTTTTTTATGACTGTGAATGGGCGATTTGAGATTTTTTTTTAATGAACTCTAACTCAGATGTGAAAGATTCAATATTTGAATGTAGCTATGGTTATACGTTTTGAGAAAATCTATCCATAAGTTGTAGCTTAGGTCTTCATTTTATGTGGTTTGAGTCGTTCTTCAAACTTATAGATGTCTACTCTGATAATGTGTAGTAGTAGTAATGGTTTTATATTTCGGCAAAAATACCATATATGTAAGTAAAATAGACATTGTTGTCAGATTTGATAAGAAAACTCATGAGCAATAAAATGTGTTTGCTAGAGTGGTGTTAAATGGCATTGCATTCAATGCACAAAAGTGCTATGAAAATCACCAGACTGCTCCATTACTGCTCAGAAGTTGCTCTTAGAGGGTTAAAGTCTATAGCGGACACCCACTAATTTTCTCTTCTGAACATTTCTTCCAAACATACTTAGCCCCTATCTCCAACCCTTAAGGGGGAAAGCCACTGTGACGGGTCAAAAAATTAGTGATTTTAAACATTTTTTTTGACCGAGTAAATATAGGAATTTTTGGATCGGGTTTTTTTTATTTTATTAAGCAGACATCTAATAATATTTCCACAAATTTTTATTAAAAAATATTAAATAGTTTAAACAATAGAGATGATCCCGTAGCGCTTGAAAAAAAATTCCCCCTCCATGGCGGCATCGATTTCTCAAAAACCCGTACTCAGAAAAAAAAAATAAAATTTTATTGTAATCTGTATGAATGTAGCTATCTTTGTACGTAGCCGTTTTTTTTTATTTTGATTTTTCACAAAATGGCGACCGATTGAAAATATTTCCATGTTTTCGACCTTGTTTTTTTGGTTTTGAGACAGTTTAAAAAATAGTAAAAAACAAAATTTTCCAAATCGGCTACGCTTAACCTTAACCACTACTAAGACGAACAAAACAAAAAAAAATTAGAAATCGGTTCATAATTGTTCGAGTTATTGATGCCGCCAGTTCAAAAAAAGTCGTTTCGAGAAAAACGCGTTTAAAGTTTTGAGTCCTACTTGCAGTCGGCCTACTTGCTCTCACTAAAATCGTTGTAACTTAGTCAATTTTTGAAATTACGACTTGAAATTTTGTACACATATTTGTGAATATATACCTAAGCTTTGATTTAAAACAAACAAATTTTTTTTACCCGTCACAGTGGCTTTCCCCCTTAAAGGGGCGCCCATACAAAATGATTATTTTAATTAAATGAGCTCCCAATGCTCTCGGGTTGGTCCCAGACGTGTCAAATGTAAGACTGACCTTTCTTTATTTCTATTTCAAATGTTTCTTCCAAATAGATTGACCCTTTATCTCCAACTCCTAAGGGGGCAGCCATACAAACAGGCCAGTTTTCTATGAAATCAGCTGCCCACTGTAAATGCAGTAGTGGGGGAAACATCATATCTCGAAAACTGCTAAATCCATTTAAAAGATTCATGCAACATTACACAGCATTCGTCAGTGCAAAAAATAAAAAATGTATTATAATTTGAAAACTGTCCACCAGAGGGCGCTTCCTATACAAACGAAATTGTGAAGTTATTAACTTTTGGGTTTCTAGCAAACAAAAATCAAAATTTGCTATCGAAACTCCATTTACATCGCCATTTCTTATAGTAATTGTACACTTAGTTGAGTGTTTAGGTTAGGTTTAAGTTAGGTTCGATTTGTCGCCGAGCCCACTACTTGAAGTTGATAACTCTGACTACATCTGCCCTGGTTTCATGACGGACCTGACCAGCGAATGTTGAAATCTTGCATCTGATCTCCCTCTTTAAGAGGTCGAATGACACGGAAACCTTCTATCTGCTCTTTTTCATTATGAGGTCGAACTAGTCTGTCCCGGACTGAGACTGTTGGTTAGCTCCAGAAGAAAACGAGAAGGCATTTTCAATGAGCGTTTTTGGCCTCCGAGTGGAAATGCAATCTTTACCGCACACACATTTCCTTACCTAACCAAACCATACGCAGCATGTTTAACTGATTGAAAAGTGGGCATTTTAGACCCATTTGTAAGCACAGCTGTTTTACAATGTATGAAGAATTTAGTAGTGCATGATTTGGTAGCATGGAAATAGTAGGATTTAAAAAACACAATGCAAGCCACTGACAAGTCTTGCAAGGTCATCTGTTACTTTTACTTTTTTCTCTTTCTCTTCCTCTTTCTATTCATTGACACTAAATACGAGTTAACATGTCCACCTATTTTTTTTTACTCATTCGCGTCTTAGTACAGATTTTAAGTGCCTATTAACACAACTCGCTAAATTACGCATACGCCCTGTTGCACGAATATATGTAGGCGCTTTGTACAATAAAATTTGTTACTACAGAAAACACCAACGAAGCCAAGTTCTAACGAAATGTTGGCCTGCTGTAAATTTCGTATGAAAAATACTCATACGCTCCGTTGTACGGGTTCAACAACGCGTCTGTGTGGCTACGAATGTTATCAATGCCTACGAACACTTGAGCACTCGTATGCGAAATTCAATATTTTCAACTATCAAATGCCAACTTAAGTTTGATTCAGAGGGAATGTGCAAAAAAACTCATATTTCCAGTTGAAGACATCATCAATGAGTTCCAAGAGGAGGCACATTGCTCTGGCAAACGTTTCTCATTATATACGAAAGGTAATCTAATCTGAAGGTTGATTTCTTTCTTTTTTTGCTACTTATAAATTTGTCCAATTATTGTCATTCTCAGCGAATTATCGACCAACTTGTAGCCAGCAACTGACAACTTAAGTGCCCAGCAATGTTTAGTGTGCCCACTGTGCAATTATATAAACATATATATGCAACAAATTGTGCAGTAAAAAATGTAAACAACAAATTAAAAGTAAAACATTGCAGTTTGTTGCAATTTCACTTTCATGACCATCAGCTTTCTCCAATACGCCTCCAAATGATCCGCGTCGACTGCGCTGACTTTGTGTGTGTGTGTGTGTGTGTGTGCGATATTTACTGCTTTGTTTGCTTTTGTTGTAAAGTTGTTTGTAGTTTTTTTACTTAAAGCAAAGTTTTTCGCAGCTGGCATTTAATTCGCGGTTTTGCCTTTTTGCTTGTTCTTCGTCGCTTCAACTAATTTCATATAAATAACTTAATTTCGTTGTTGTTGTTGTTGTTGGCATTACTGCAGCTGTTATTTTTTACGCCACTGTAACCATAACCACATAAATCAACATGGCTGCCGCTGTGCATGTGTATGTGAGTAAATGTATGTATATGTGAGTTTGTGTTTGTTTATTTGTTTGCTGCTTTGCGGTTGCGTTGAAATTTTTTCGATGCAAGCAACAAAAACAGTCACGACGAAAAATAAAAATGTCAGCGATAAGTGAAATTTTTTATGCTGCGAGTAAAACCGCTGTGGCATTTTTTTTCGTCATCGTTGATGTATTTGAAATGGTAGCACCGCTGTCTGGGCGGCAACTACATACTTGCATGAGTAGGTGGGCCGCTTGACGCATGTAAACAAATGCAACAAAAAAGACATAAAACTGTTTGCATATAGAATGAAGCACAATAGAAAGAAAAACTGAAATATGTGGTGGCAAGTGTGAAAAACTCATTTAAAAGAAGTTGCAAATTTATGGAAATTTATCATCACAGATGTGTTTGAAATTTAGACAAACAACTAAAAAAGCAGACATTTTTAAAAATTGTAGCAATTCAACGATGTTTTCTTTTACCAAAATCGTACAATGGAATGGAAACTTTAGTCCTGTGGGACATTTGATTGAGGTTTTTCACTTCTGTGCAGCGGTAACAGTGATTGTGGCATTTTCAATGCCATTTAATGAGATCTTCAAGGTTTAATGCTCATTAGAGAGTTTCGAAATGCAATCAGCGTTGATTATTGTGATTTGAGGCAAGTGTCGGTGTCCGATTTGTGTGGCAGTTTGCAATGCAAAATTGTTCACTTTGTTAAAAGGTACAAAAAATTGAAATTAAGTAATGTGAAGTCTGTCCGAAAGCTTGATTTGACACCTACATTATAAGAAGAAATATTGAAAACACGCATGAATTAAAAATAGAACAGACACCATGGCTATATCTGACTATGTCATTGTCCTGTCTGAACCTGAAGAAGACTTTTTAGTTGTGGAGCTCACTTTGTTGACCTCACGTAAAAAAATCGACAGAAAACACTTGTTCGGGCTAGTTTCTGTCTAATCCAAAGGGTGCAAAGTTTTTGGGATCATTAGTTTTTTATGATAAGCCAATTAGTTCACTATTTGCTTATAGGTTTTTCAGACTTGTGAAATTTTTTACACTAACACAAAAAGCTGATAGCATATGCAAACATAGATCTACGCCATATGGAAAGCCACGGAGCTTTTATTGAAAAGTTTTCTATTAAATACCCTTTATTTCAACATTTTGGATGAACAGTCAGGATGCTTGGAACCTAAGCAACTTCTTCTTCGACAGTATGAGTACTCAAGCCGATAAGACTAATCACAGCCTACTAGGCTTCAAAGCTACTGAGGAGCACAAAATGGTTCAATGAGTAAGAAAACTCGATTGATTGAGAACTATCACAGTCTCCTAGACTTCGTGAGCTCAAACTGGTTCCATGAATGATGAATGATGAACTTTAGCTCGATTCATTGAGGACTATTCACAGTCTTTTAGGCTTCGTGCGGAAGCCAAACTGGTTCAATGAGTGAGTGGACTTAAGCTCGATTGATTGAGCACTATTCACAGTCTTCTAGATTTCGTGAGGAGCCCAAACTAGTTCAATGAGCAGGCTTTCCCTCACTTGATTAAGGATTATTCATAGGTTTCTAGGTTTTTTAAGAAGCTCAATCTGGTTGAATGATTGAGCGGGTTTTAGCTCGATGTATTGAAGTCTATTCAAAGTCTTCAAAATGGTTCAATGCGTGAGCGGACTAAAACTCAATTGATTTAAGGGACTATTCACAGTCTTCTAGACTTCGTGAGAAGTTAAAACTAGTTCAAGGAGTAAGCAGTCTGTTTGTGGTATCACAATGGCAATCCAGGGCCTAAGGAGCTTCAACTTAAGGCAGCCACTCCTACCTACCTACCTACCTACCAGGATGATCGGAAGGTGCTGCAGGCAATAATTATGAGATCAGAACTTCTTCAACAACATCGCAGAGTCATTCATTGCTGGGTTTTCGAATATTTTATTGTTGTACTAAATGATTCCTCGGATGAATGACAAGTTTAGTGTACATTAGTAGTGGAAATATTTATGGTATTCAATACAGAAGAAAGTAAAGAAATCGACCTCCGAAGGGGCTAAATGAAGAGTTGCATCTTCACAAGTTGTATGAGAATTAAATACGGATTTAATCTTTCTGGAACAGCAAAATGATTGCGACACATCACATTCATTGTGGTCAATGCCATGCATGAAGAAATCGAAGTTTACTGTCCTACGATCGTAGTAAGAAGATGCATGTTGCTTAATCCAAAAGAAAGTAAAGAAAACTACCTCTGAAAGGGCTAAATGAAGAGTTGCATCTTGGTTGAGTCATTGGATTGAGTCTTTCTGGAACAACAGAACTGATTGCGGCGCATGGCCTTCATTGCAGGGACCCGAAATAACAGTTATTTATGAAAACTATATTTGAAAAAATTACTATTAAGGAAATGTCATACAAATAAGTGAAATATACCAATATATTTCTTTTCGCACGGAGAATCAAACTTGGCAATAAACTTTTTTTTTGTAATTTTTATGGAAAAATTAAAAAATAAGAATTAATTTTTATTTATAATTAACAAAATTCTTTAATAACAATTATTTCTGATTTTTTTCATATTAGTCCACAAATAACAGTTTTATCTCGATTTTTAATTTAGTTGTCCTATGATAACAATTATTGGTGACTTTTATTTTTTTAGTCATAAATAAAAATCAGTAAGTGACTTTTATTTTTTAAGTCATCATTAAAAATAAGTAATTGACTTTTACTTATAAAAGTAATCAATAAAAATTATTCAATGACTTTTCTTTTTTAAGTCATCAATAAAAATCATTCAATGACTTTTATTTTTTAAGTCATCAATAAAAATCATTTAGTGACTTTTATTTATAAAAGTCATCAATAAAAATCATTCAATGACTTTTATTTTTTAAGTCGCAATATAAAAGTCATTTTTAATTAATGTCATTAATGCATGCAAAAGTTATGATTCTTCCAGAAAAAAGAATTGTCAAGACAGGTCTTGTTGAGCCGATCAAGAATATACAGCCGAACTTCCCTATAATGAATTCGCACGGGACCAGAAAAAAGCTTCATTATATAGAAATTCATTATATAGAAATTATGAGTTTTTTCATATTTTATTTAAAATAATGAGGTATTTTAGTTTGGATTACACCCTTCCACTTTTCTTCCTCAACAAAGCCCTCTTATAGACTTAAAAACATTATTCGGTACATTGCTCTTCATCTCCACAAAGGTTCGAAGTACATCAAGAGAAGCAGAAATTCATCGTTTATGACCATAAAATAGCATCTCTCACTCATCTGGCATTACTGCCATGCCTATGAAAAAGAAAGAGAAAAAGGATCAAAACAGCATTTCCTATGCCACCAACCAGTTCACCAGAAATTTGATTTCATACTCAGGAAGCAAATTTTCTAACTATCTGACAAACGCAAAGCAAAACCAATTATCAGATGTGGAGTTGCATTATCACATGACAGCGCTCAGTAATTGTGTAGCTCGTACTCATACAAGTTTAATGAAAGAAACTAACCGAAGATATACTAAACGCAACAAAGGATTAACTGAGCGCCACATTTTCTCACTAAAAATGGACCAGTTGACAACCATGATTGGTGTTCTATCGAGTCACTGAGTAATTGGCAACCACGCAAGAAGTTTAAGTTTGCTATAAGTTGAACTGATTTACTGATTTAGTATGGAAACAAACCGTAGTATATTCATCAACACATTTGAAGCAACACACTATGAACCAATTAGGCTTCAAAGCATGTTGCACACAATTTCTAAACCCAACCTAAGCAAATGCAAAAAGCTAAAATTCATCTCAGCGAAATTCATCAACTAAGGCCCAAAGCCTGAAGCCTGAACTGATTAAATGCACCAGAAAGTTTTCTCAGTTTTACCGAGTTCAATAACGACAGCTAAAGACTTTTAAAAACTAAAAAATCTAATTTCAAATTTTTTTGCTTTTATCTAATTTTTTTCAAATTTTTCTACTAAAGAAATCACATTACAATGGGCTCCTTGTCAAAGTGCTCTAACCACGTGCACGTTTCCGGCTAACGCTGACGCTGTGACTTTGGTACTTTGGCAAACACATTAAATACCTCGGTCAAAGTTCGAGCTGACTTTCTTGGGTGTAATTGCAAAATAAACCACACACTGCACACTGCACTTTGCGGCAACATGAACTTAAAGACACTGCGACTTTCCTTCCGTTGCACTCGCCACAGCAGCGTTCGCTTCAGCTTCATCATCGCCATTATTATGATCATTGTTGTGTGACGATGCAGTCCTTGGGGTGAAATTAGCCAGCTGGCAGTGTTGCCGTTCGCTGCTGTCGCACACGACGCTTCTTGCAAACAGGCGAGGAGGGGGAATGATTTTGGCAAGGGTTGGCACAAATTTATGTTAGCTTTAAGCAAGAGTGTAACTTTATGAGAGTTTAATAGCTCCGCAGCGATTTGATGACTTGCACTTGCCGCATGCCACCAAATGGTGGTACCGTTAAAAGCAACTGTTGCCTAGTGGCAACAACACTTACACACTTGCCGTATCTATAAATCTAAATGATATGAAAATATTCTCGAACGCTTGGACAGTGAAAAGCAAACAGTAGTTTTACACTTGTGAACCCCTAAATGTATGCTACGACTAAAGCGAATAGCAAAGCAATGGAGTTTTCGTGTGGATTTGTAATAGAAACTGTTGGCAACAGTGGGATAGTTAATCAGAAATTTAAAATTTTTGTTTTAGTTATATTTTTGCCTATCTACAATGATAAGGATTATCATATCGTTTTGCAAAAGTCGCAGGGAGGAAAACGAGTATGAAACACTCGAAGACTTCTTACTCGGCTGAATTGTCTTAGCATTGAAAAGACTAAACCTTTCAGTGTTTAGGAAATAGTCGCTCATTGATGCTCCACCCGAGCTTTTCGGAGACAAGACTGAAATGCAACATGATCTTTCTCAACGATGCGAGTTAGCTCTTGTGCCTGTAACGTCTTCCAGGTCGAGGCCTCGACCTCTGTGCAGCTTCTAATTGGCTTAGGGTAAGCGGAATATAGACTCAGAGAAACTATTCTGATACTCTTGGATATCCAATGAGCTCTTAGGGCTCTGAATATAGTTTTAATCATATCAAAGACTGTTCTAAGCTGCTTAAAATTTCTCAACAAATTGCACACCAGCTTCCTATTCACCTACCCTTGGTTCCGGGACATAAGGACATTAAAAGGAACTGTAAACCAACTCATTCGGCAGGGTACGGCGAAGCAGTTTCTTCAAGATACGGCAACGTTTAGAATCCCTTTTTCAAACCTATAAACTTTGCATACAAGCTCCAGACTTCCATCATTAGACTTAGACTTGGACTTAGACTTAGACTTAGACTTAGACTTAGACTTAGACTTAGACTTAGACTTAGACTTAGACTTAGACTTAGACTTAGACTTAGACTTAGACTTAGACTTAGACTTAGACTTAGACTTAGACTTAGACTTAGACTTAGACTTAGACTTAGACTTAGACTTAGACTTAGACTTAGACTTAGACTTAGACTTAGACTTAGACTTAGACTTAGACTTAGACTTAGACTTAGACTTAGACTTAGACTTAGACTTAGACTTAGACTTAGACTTAGACTTAGACTTAGACTTAGACTTAGACTTAGACTTAGACTTAGACTTAGACTTAGACTTAGACTTAGACTTAGACTTAGACTTAGACTTAGACTTAGACTTAGACTTAGACTTAGACTTAGACTTAGACTTAGACTTAGACTTAGACTTAGACTTAGACTTAGACTTAGACTTAGACTTAGACTTAGACTTAGACTTAGACTTAGACTTAGACTTAGAATTCCATCATTCTAGAAAACTTCTCTCAGTAAAGAGGGTCTAAATAAGACATATGATTGGTATTCTGACAGCTCACTGTGTACTTGGTACCCACACAAGAAGGTTGAGTTTGCTTTCTAACGACTTCTGTCAAAGCTGTATGGACGAAGAAAAGAAAGATAAGCCACTTCACCTTCCATGCACTTGTCCTCCATTCCTTTCATATTCTCCAACTTTTTCTTGGACATTCTAGGGGATCCAACTGATAAGAGCATTCATTAGTTTACTACATAGGCTTCGTAAAGCTTAAGTTCAATTCAATTGAGGACTATTCAAAGTCTTTAAGGTTTTGAAAAGAGATCAAACTGATTCAATGATTGAGCAGACTTTACCTCGCTGGATTAAGGATTATTCACAGTTTTTTATGTTTATTAAGGAGGATGAGTATGTAGATTTTAGCTCGATGGGTTGAGGACTATTCAAAGTCTTCTAGGATTCGTAAGGACATTAAACTAGTTCAGTAAGTAAACACACTATAGCTCAATTAATTGAGAACTATTCACAGTTTTCTAGACTTTATAAAAATCTCAAAATTATTTTTTGAATGAAGGGACTTAAACTTCTTTGACTGAGGACTATTCACAGTCTACTACATTTCGTAAGGAGCTCAAACTCGTTCAATTATTGAGGACTATTCACTATCTACTAGACTTCGTAAGGAGCTCAAACTCATTAAATGATTGATGACTCTTCACAGTCTACTACATTTTGTAAAGAGCTCAAAATGGTTCAATGAGTGGACGGACTTTTTTTTTTAATTTTACCTCAATTGACTGAGGACTATCCACAGTCTACTAGCCTTCGTAAGGAGCTCAAACTCATTCAATGATTGAGGACTATTTACTGTCTTATAGACTTCGTAAAATGCTCAAACTTATTCAATGAGTGAGCAGAGTTTAAGCTAATCGATTGTGAGGCCTTTATGGCCTAAGTGAGGGCCCCACTCCCACCTACTTAATTATATTTTTTTACATTTTATTACACCAATAAAAGTAATTTTGTATTAAATTTTAAAACTTTGAAAGCATGAAAACCATTAAAAATTAAAATATTAAATCTGAAAATTAAAAATCATATAACAACGATGATATTATCTGAAAATTAAAAACATCGATTAAATCCGAGCATTAAAAAGCAGATAACAAAAACATGCATATTTAATATGAATGCCAATGAAAAATTATAATTTCCTCATAGTAATTTAATAATTAAATTTCCATCACTTCACACACACACACATAACTCTTTTTATTATTGTTATTATTCGTTTTTTACAACTTGCTGCATAATTGGGCATTGAAAAATAAATATTGTAGCAATAACAACAACTGCAAAATAATCAAAGTGTCCATAAATCACAAGTAACTGCAGCCAACACAGCTGTGCATAATAATAAACTACAGCACATGTCTGGCAAACAGCTGCCAGCTATATACATACATACAAGCATATAAATTTTTTCATAAACCACAAAAGCTTATGGGAAAAACTAAAAAAGAAGCAATGCAGAGAAATGCGAAAAAAAATGTGAAAAAAATATGCTTGTAAATATAGAAAAAGAAAATTGGCAAAATCCATTTTGCGCAAGTGGAGCATTTAAAAATGTTGCTTTAAAAATAAATATACAAAAAATTTAACCACAACCATTGTTGCTTTTATTTTATGTGAAAGTGAAATATGTAACGGAAATGGAAAAGTACCGCCAGCATTGCAGAGAAAACGAGAGCTAGAAAACAGCAAAAATAGTAAACAAAATAATGCGAAGAATGCACTTTACACACTCGTACTCGTACGTTGTATATATGTGTGTAGGGGCACATAAGTATGTGTGTGTTGGGTTTATAACGCATAAAATCGAACACTTTCCGCATTCCGCCTTTGGTGGCAACCGAGTACGTGTTTCTGCGTTGCACGCTCTCTTGTCGCTTAAAGTCGCTGCAAGTGCCGAAATGTGCTCTCCGAATTTTTGACGCGCGCTTAGTTGCAATGCTGCGCCTTCGTCTATGTCGCATACAAATGCTCAAACATACAGTGTGACTTGTAGTTATCACAAAATATCTATCGAAATCCATCGAACTAAAGTCTGCTGACTCATTAAACCAGTTTGAGCTCCTCACGAAGCCTAGAAGACTGTGAATAGTGCTCAATCGGGCGAGTTAAAGTCTGCTAACTCATTGAACTGAAGTTGTGAATAATCCGCATACTCTTTGAACCAGTTTGAGCACCGTACGAAGTCTAGAGGACTTAGTCCTCAGTCTTCCTCAAGAAACCTAGTAAACTGTGAATAGTCCTCAACCGAAGCGAATTCTGCTTACTCACTGAACGAGTTTGAGCCCTTTTCGCATCCTAGTAGGCTATGAATTATCCTCATCAATCGAGCTTAATTCATTGAAATAAAACTGTGAATAATCTTCACTCAATCAAGCTTAAGTCCGTTCGCTCATTGAACCAATTTAAACTCCTCACAAGCCCGAGAGAACTCTATGTAGCTCAATCAATCGAGCTCCTTACGAACCTCAGTTGACTGTGAATAATCAAAAAATTCTATTGAAGAAAAAAGTTGCTCAGGTGAATCTTCCTTCTTGTAGATAATGCAAGACAAGTACATAGAAGGTGAAATAAATTGTCTTTCTCGTCCTCTTTCATACAACTTCACCAAAGGTCATTAGAAAGCAAACCCAACCTTCTTGCGTGGATACCAATAACACAGTTCTCGTCTGATCCTGATTTAGTGAGAGAAGTTCTATAGGCCCCGTTCATTTGCTAGTCATCGAGCGATTGAAATGCTCCTCGATTTGCTTTTCACAAGGAGCTCAGTAAGCTAAGTTGTCCCCACCACTGCCTTATAACAGTGGTCGACAAACTTATCCACTCAAATATTTTATCTTGGAAGATCACTTTGTAAGATCTCCTTGGCTAGTCGGCAAACGATTCATACACTCTTTACTGTTGTGGTTGAAAATACTTGTGAACAGTTCAGTTCTCAGGAACAGCTCAGTGTTGCCAGATCAAGAGATTTCCTCCTAGATTTAGGAGCATCTTGGTGCTTTAGGAGAATTTTTAGGAGGAAGAATTGTTTAGGAAAAACTTTGGAAATTTTGATGGTAGTACATTTGACATCATTAGTGGCACTGAAGCCTTGAATATTGAAAGCTAAGGTGTCCAATTAAATGTAATTAAGTTTTATGCTTCAAAGTGTATAATTCATGCAATGGATGAAGGAAGTTTACAAAAGCAAATTTCATACCGATCTCGGTTTTTATATGTTTATTTGTGTTGAAGTTGAAGCTTATTGATTAAAAGGCTGCAATAAAAAAAAACTAAACATATTTTTATTTTTTATGAGAAGTTTATGAGTTTATAATGACAAAAATTTTTTTTTTAAATTATAAGGAGATTTTCTAAATTTATGGAAGGAAATTTCAGCTTTTTTTAAAGATTTAGGAGAAAGTCATTTGAGGTATCTCCTTTTCTCTTTTATCTAATTATTTCTACCTTCAATGAATGATCCCAGTGGAATCATATCCTCCAGCAGAATGTCATCTTCTTAGTTTAGCCAACTGTCCCACCCAAAGTTGTTCTTCACTTTTCTAAAGTTTTTCTATCCATTCAACTCAAATCTGTGTACTTTAGCCTTGAATGATGGGACCAAGTGAAAAAATATTCTCTAGAAAATAGACCAGTTATCTAAACCAACTGTATTATCCAAAGTTGTTTCATTGGTCTCCAACAATTTATTTATTTCCCACTAAATCTATCTATAGTATCTTCGCTCTCAATGAATAGACCTAAGTTGCCATTAGTTGATGTGATCATTTGGAAAAGGTGCAGAAAAAACAGAACAGACATCAGAAGATTCAACATTTGAATCAGAAAGGACATTCAAACAAAAGAAGCAAGAAAGACACTAACACTAACAGAATGTAATTGAATTGTTAGTCCAGAGGAAGTTTGAAACATCATGTTACGTATTTAGAAAACAGGTTTCATTCTTTTTAACAGGGAATCACAGACACAGTTGCCGCGTTCGGTCCTTTTTTATACAAAAGTGTGCGAGCAAAAAAAAACCAACTTTTTGAGAGCCAATGAAAAAAATTCTATAAAAAATTTACTTTTTTTGTGTTAAAAAATAATTTGTCGAAAACAAAAAGTGGCTGTTTTTTCTCTGTTTTGGGCCTTTTCAGGAAAACTTTGGTACAAAAAATTTTAGTTGGGTGGCTACAGTGATCACAGATTGAAATTCAAATCATTACATTTTTTTCACGTAGTTCATAACGCACTCAAACATGGAGTTTTTTTTTAAATCAATTTTATGCAAATGTTTTAGAACTATTTTGTGGTTGATTTTCTGATCCTTTGGCATCTCATAATTGCTCAAACAATGACCTTCTTAACACTAGAAAGACCGTTGCCCATTTTAGTACTAAAAATTTTAGTTGAAGGGCAACAGTGATCACAGTTTGAAATTTAAATCATTAAATTTTTGTCACTTAGTTCATAAAACACTCAAACATGGAGTTTTTATATAAATCAGGGACCGTAAAAATTATAAGCTAAATATAAAAATCAAAATAATAATAAACAAATTATTTTTGGATTTTTTTTATCAAAAAATAAAGTTTATTTGTTGAGTTTTATTTTTTGGGGGAAAACTAAAAATTATGCGGTGAGTTTTATTTTTCGCTTGCAGAATGAGAATTTATTTTTCATTTTTATTTTTTTTTTTTTAATAAAAATTACAGGGCGAGTTTTTGTTTTTGATTTCAAAATAAGCCTAATGTGGTAAGTTCAATTTTTTAAATTGTATTCTGAAAATTATTTTCTGGGTAATACTTTTCGCTCATGATTTTGTGTCCAATTGAAATTTGAGTTCTCTTTGAACTTATCAATTTTACAAAACTCTAGCTGCCTTCTATTGTTGGGCACCCTGTATAGCCTCAATATTGAGTTCATATTCCATTTTATGGCATTAACTTTTCTTTTGTAACCCTCCGCCCCCCAAACTATGCAACTATGTACAACAATAACAACTTTTCCACTATACACACACACACACAAACACAAACACACTACACTACAATATGGCACACACTTTAGTGACGTTGTCGTTGCTCTGGTTGTTGATGTTGTTGTTTCGGCAACAATATTTGCTGATGATATTTCGATAGTATAAAATTTGAGTAGCAGTGCAGTGTTGTTGCTGCACTTTCGTATGCCATATGTGCCACCCGCATGCGTTGCGTTCATTCAGTCGGTTTTCTATTTGATTTTATTTTCTTTTTTTGTATTTCTATATTTTTGATATTTTATTTTCAAATTGGAAAATCGCAAACGGAAACCGAAAATCGTTAAAAATCTACGAATCGTTATTGTTATGGGCAATTTTCTGTGTGGAATATTTGAAAAAGTTGGGTTTTTTTTGTCAGCGCTTTTATGGCAATAAGCAGCAGCAAAGCGCAACTCAAATTGTGCCCAATTAGGACTCGAGTGAGTGTTCGCGTAAACGGAAACAGTTTTCTGCTTTTCTGCTGCGTTTTGTGTGCAATTGCAGTTGCAGATGTTGTTGTTGTTGTTGTTAAGCGTTGGAAAGGGAATTCGATTTGCTTTGTTGCACTGCAAGTCCCTCACAACTTGCTAGCGTATGTTTGCAGATATTTAGTGTGTTGAAATAGTTCGAAGCGAATTGTAACAGTTGCAAGAAAGAGTCTATTGTTATTGTTGCTGCATAATTAAAGCAACATTTTAAAGTGTATAAAGTTCTATACACATTAAAATCAATTCAGAACGTGTCTAATGATCGAAAGAAAGCAAAGAGATGTAATGAGAAGAATTGAAAATAAAATTTTTCTAGCCTAAGTTTTGCTTTCAATCATTTAGTAAAACTACCTTAAAAAACTTTTCATATAAAGTAAAATATTTCTATTGATATTTAACATTCATTGCACTTCCTTTTTCAGCAAAATTTAAGCCAAATTGAAACTGTTACAGAAAAAGTACGTTATATAGAAAAAGTACGCTGAACCTGACTTTCATTAAATGCTCTAACAGCATGAATGAAATTCCTTAAATCAACTTTTCCTATAAAAAAAACCAAAACTTTTCAATCGATTTGCGCCAAATCCACTTTTCATGCCACTTGTGTCTGCAGCACAGTTCACAGTTGCTTCTGTTGATTTGAAGTGATTAAAAAAAAAATTTCTACACATGCATGTAGCCACAACAATAACAACAAAAACCCTACACAAACATCACAACAATCGTTTCACTACTCAGTGTAGTGAAAATTGCCAGCAATTGTTTCAACTTTGTTGCTCAACATACAAAATAAACAAATAAAAAAAACAAATCAAAGGTGCAGCAATTTCTCGTCTGGTAGGATTTTGTTTCCTTTCCTTCATCACTTTTGGCATCATCGCTGCGATGACTTCAAGTGGCGTTGATTAGAAAATTGTGTGCCATTCAGCTTCAGCAGTCGAGTCGAAGCACTAAACTTTATACGATCACTCAAAGTGAGTGGCTAATAAAATTAAACGTTTCTATGAGAATTGGAAACATTTTTGTTTTTATTGTTGTTGTTGGCTTTTTGCGCACTTTTCACTATTGACTTTTGTAGTATTAAAATTAAATGCTTTTACAAATTTGCATTTATGTTAGTTTCAGCGAGGGGGAGACATTCCAGTTTTCCTATCAACATGGCCTTGAAAATACGAGTCAATGGCACAATAGTTGATTTCATTTGAATAATTGCATCATTTTCTGTTAAACGATTTCATTATCGGTTCAGCTTTGTACTTTAGTGACGCATAAAGTTGTAACTCAAACAACACAAAACACACGAAAGTCATTTCACTTGGTCGATAGAAGGTAATAGTCGACTAATAGTCAATCCTGACCGACTCACCTTAAAGCTTTCACTATGAAGCATTGGTTCTTTTTTGCTCAGCTAGGTTGGTTTTCCACTTTCTTACATTACATTTGATAGGTTAGGTTAAGTTAGGTTAGGTTAGATTTTTCCTTTCTTTTTTTTCTTAAAAAGTTAAATTACAAAGTTAGGTTAGATTAGGTTAGGTATACTGACTGCCAGTAAGGACACTCATAGACCCAATTGGGTCCTTAGCAATGCCAGTCGGACTTCCGTTTAGGTGTGGTTGATGTATTTACTGATCTATTTAGATGGTCTTTCGAATGTTTTACAAATTTCCAAAGAAGTTTGATACCTTTTTTCGGCACCAGTTCGAGTCCTGTAATAGAAATAGAAATATTTTAAGAGATAAATGTTAACAAAAAAGCTTCTGACAATGAAAACATAAGCAATGTGTTAGGTCATAGGTCTGTATCGCCTAAAAGTAGGCTTTACCGTCATAGAAAAGTTCACGTTTTTGCAAGCATATTCGACAGAAATCATAATTTATCTAAATTGTCGTCGGACATTATTTGAAAGTGTCCACCGATTAATAAACATAATGATTTTTAACACTAGAGTGCCCAAGGGAGCCAAAATGACTCCATTAAAAATATTTTATTATTTTTTGTGTCGGTTTTTAAAAGAGAAGCCACTTTTAAAAATTTTTAATAACTAATTGAATACAAAAACTGAAAATATTAAAAAGAATTATGTTAGTTTAGGTAAGATTAATGGGTCAAAAATCGCCTTCGGCCAAAATACTTACAGGCCGAATAAATATCATTCGATATGGTTGGGCAAAATTAGCGATTTCAAAAGTTTAGTTTAGTAATATTGTTATGAAAATTTGTTTTTACTGGCCAACGCAGGCGCAGTTCGTATCACTGCATTGTGCCAAAATAAAACAAAATACAACTGAATCTTTTTAGTTCATTTCACCTTAGTAGACACTTTATTGAAAATTACACACAGTCGCTTAAATTGTCTTCTCTTATTCTTCACTCTCGCTTGTCAATACTAAAATTGACTGTCAGCATCATTCCCGGCTGCCTTTTATACTTTTTTGCCCAGAACGTAATTCGTTCTCATAACATCCGACATGCCCTTGAATTGTCCTTGCTATAGTTCCCAAAGTACCATGACGCCTAAAAGTATGCAATATACGGAAAACAAACACTGAACGAAATTTGTTACTGAAAATTGCATACTTCTAGGACTTAAGGCTTACGTTATTCACTTTCGACTTCGGTTTCATTCCCGGCTGCCTTTCATACTTTTTTTCCTGGCACGTAATTCATTCTCTTAACAGCCGCCATGTCCTCGAATAGTCCTTCCTATAGTTCCCATGACGCCTAAAAGTATGAAACATAATAATAATTAATAATTGACTGGCACGACAGCCCGCTTACGCGAGACTAAGGCCTAGCTTCCCGCAGCCACCCGTGTTGTGCGTGTGAATTTGTACGCGGGTGGAAGGGACCTACAGTTTTATGCCGGTTCCGAACGGCAGGTTGGGAGCTCTTTCATAAGCAATTTTTACTCTCAGAAGTTTGCCATTTCCAGCTGAGAGGACAGCCACCGAAAGAGAAAACGAGTTTTCCCGTTATTTTTTTTGTGTTATTACAGGCAGTATTTGAACCTGGGTCGCTGCCTTCGACTCGCGGTCCAACGCACTAACCAACTGAACCACGGCGGCTGCCAAAGTATGAAACATACCTATAGCAAAAAAAAACTTTGAACGAAAATTTTTTGCTGTAAATTGCATACTTTTAGGGCTTCAAGCTTAAGCTTTTCACCTTCAACTTTGGTTCCATTCTGGCTGCTTGCTTTTATACTTTTTTTGCCCGGAAAGTAATTCATTCTGAAAAATTCGGCATGTCCTCGAATAGTCCTTGCTATAGTTCCCCACTGACAGTAAAAACAACAATTAACGAACATTTTTTTTGCTGTACATTACATACTTTTAGGCCTTTAGGCTTCAGTTAGTTATTCACCTTGGGCTTTGGTTCCATTCCCGGCTGTCTTTTACACTTTTTTCCCCGGAACGTAATTCATTCTCATAACAGCCGCCATGCCCTCGAATAGTCCTTGCTATAGTTCCCATGACGCCTAAAAGTATGCAACATACCTACAGCAAAAAACAACTTTCAACGAAAATTGTTTGCTGTAAATTGCATACTTTTAGGATTTCAAGCTTAAGCTTTTCACTTTCGGTTTCAGTTCCATTCTGGCTGCCTTTTATAATTTTTTGCCCGGAACGTAACTTATTCAAAAAGTTCGGCATTCTCTCGAATCTCTTTTGCGATAGTTCCCATGACGCCTAAAAGTATGCTCGTGCCTACAGTAAAGAACCACAATTGACAAACATTTTGACATAAATTGCATACTTTAAGAACTTAAGGCTTCAATTATTAACCTTCGGCTTCTGTTTTAACCAACTGTCAGTCTTGGAGTCAATTAATAGGCTTTGGCTTTGTGCAAAATGTCACCTTAGATCAGACTTCACTTACAACACACAGCCCTGTGGCTGAATGTCAATTTGCTTTGACATTGTTAAACGATTTCAAATGTATTTTCCACAAACCCAAACACGGCTCACTGGTTCCATTCATCCATCCATCTGGTTCCATACATGTTTACAAAGTTGCGATAATTTCGGAAAATTACAGAAATTACAGAGTTTTCTTTAGATTACATTGAATAAACCTTTACCACTCTTATATTGTTGATCTTTTATTTTGTATTGTTAGGATTGGATTGGTTGATTTGGAAAATGACAAAATCCCAACAACAACTGCTTACTGCCAACAGAGCTTTTACTTTATTTGCGCCAAATCTTTGTGTCAATTCAATTAACCAATTTTAATGCATTGGTTATGTTGTGCAGCAAATTTTGTTGCAACTTAAGCGGCTCTGAGCTGTCATCGTGTCTAGCGGCCATGCTAATTTATATGAAGCCTTGATTGCTCTGATTGACTTATTACTTTTGTGCTCATTACATGTCGATTGCACTGGGCTGCCGCAATATTGCTTAATGCTTATTGCTTGGCATTTGGTGCAAAAGGACGCATGCAACAATGCATTCGAGCGTAACGCATTGAGCGATTAGACAGCCGCAAAATTCAAACGCAGAATGCAAAGTGGGCTAAGTGATTGATTTGATTGTAATATGCAGCAACATTATTTTGACCGAATTTATGCTATAAGCAGCCGTTGAGCCGTGTCAATTTATTATGAGTGAATCCCAAGCACGCGTTGCAATCAAATTAATGTCAGTTTGAATCAAAATAGACATTCAAGGCTGAGGTGAACTATATGCTTCGAACTTGAGCTCAACTTGGCTTTACTTAAAACCATAAATGCAGAACCCATTCTAGCTAAGGAATCTGAGGTTTCGCTACGCGCAATTTCCACGTGTCTCGGAACAAAAGTGAGGCTTGGACTATAATACCTGCCAGACTTGACTATCAAAGAGGGAGTTGCAGGACTGTCTAAAGCCATCAGCGCAGTTTAGCATAGATGGATCTAATGGATAGATGGAAAAAAGTTCATTGACAAAACTCCTAAAAATATGCAATATACCTATGACAAAAAACAACACTGAATCAACATTTTTTGCTGTAAATTGAATACTTTTAGCACTCAAGGCTTCAGTTTTGCCTCAAGTATCGATTACTTCTCTGCCTGAAAGCCAAATGCGTGCAAGACTGGAGGAAAGAACCATAGAGCTCCACTGGATTCGAAGTAGCCAATAGGGCCGGAAACTTGTTCTGTTCTGGAGCCGTTGGTGAATATTCGAAAGCTTTGTTTGTCGGTCGCATTCTCAGAATTTGACCACAAGTAAGCCTCAGGCAACAACTCGAAATACCGCTTTTCTAGTTTGACGATCATTGCATTGAAAGATCAATGTCAGACCAGCAAGATCGTCCATTGTCAGAACCCTGCCATACCATTGACCATTCTATTTCAATCTCCATATCACCTTGGAGGCCTCTACTCACATAAAAACATCAAGTGGAACCAAATTCAACGGAACAGAAATTGTCGGAAAGGCTCCTGGCCTGCAGCGCTGCAGCCTAAATAATGCTCTACTGAGAATTAGACAGAATCAACTCATCCAGACCATCGGTGCGTAGAAGATAATGGGTCCCAGGGGCGGATTCAGAAAAATATTTCGGGGGGGTTTCAAAAAGTAATTCTTTAATATTTATAAAATGCCATTTAATTTGTATGTAGTTTTAAAGTCGATCCTAATATTTCGGGGGGGTTCAACCCCCAAACCCCCCTAAATCCGCCACTGATGGGTTTTATTGCAGCTATATATATTCCTAAAACTTATCAAGGGGAAAGACCCCACGTTTTCCCTAAAGACACCTTTGTGCTTTTAATGTTCAGTTTAGGTTCAGTGTGAAAAATACCTCAGACCGAGGAAAAACCAGCCAAGACAGGCCACCGGGCCTCTAACTGAGCACTGCAGAGCACTGGGTTCAATCGGTTTAGAACAGTATAGACTTTGCAGAATAGCAGAGGAGTCTTCTGAGCACATCCAACGGCACTGTGATGCATCATGTCGTAGCAGGAGGCGATACCTGGACCAGTACTAGCTTTCAGAAAATAATAACAAGCACCTAAGTGAGTCTAGTGGATGATACCTAACAAATTGTAGGGGGAACAATAGATCATTTGCCACTTACCTCATTAAAAGCCGGCCCTGATAGTCCACTTGGTAGCGCGCTGGCTTCTCATGTCAGAGGCCCTAGGTTCGATTCCTAGCTCGGACTGGTTAAACACTCGTCTACTTCTATTGCTAACCACATGAAGTAGATAAGAATTACAAGAATCGCACAAGTGCGCTCTGGACAGATAATGGCAAAACCTCCAAGTGTGCAGGAAAAACTGCCAACCGCCGCACAGTGCTTCGACTCCATACAAAAATTGGGGCAAAAATAGAAGGAGTACTCGAAATTCGCTGAAAATTTGCAGTTTAAGTCATTTTGGGCTGCTGACTTCAAAAATATTGTTTGTTTTAAAAATGATATAGTTTAACAAAAATCTAGTACATATTTAAAACCGATTATATTTATTTTATTATTTTTTATATTATTATTTATTTTTTTTTTATTATTTTTATTATTTATTTTATTTTTATTTATTATTTTATTATTTTTATATTTATTCATTTTATTTTTTTATTATATTTATTTATTTTTTCACCACCGAAATTATTTATTTTTGAAAATCCATAACAAAACATTATTTATGCTAAACAAAAAACACCGATCTGCGATCTCCCTCCTATCAATGTAGTTTTAATATTAAATGCAATTGGTGACCTATCTACAAAAATACATTTTCTAAAATTTTTTTTTTTAAAGCACGTACATTTCATATTTTACCTTCATAATTTTATTTTTTAAATATATCCGACTTTCACAAGCTATATCTCTTAATCTAGATAAGTTTTCGATACAATATTTGGGCTTAATAAAACAATTTTAATTTTTAATTTCATTTTTAATTTAATTTTTAAGTTAATCTTTGATTTAATTTTTTTTCTTATTTTTGTCCACTCTCGAAGCACTGTGCGCCGTGCGGATTCGGCATTAAACTGTAAGTCCCCTCAACACACGTTGAAAAAACCAGTGTTGCATACACATTCAGTGGCGTACACGGAGTGTTGGGGGGTTTTGGGGGTTCAAACAGCCCAAACACAAAAATTGCTGGTACAAGATATGGTTTCGAATGGTATTCGGCTCAAAACTTATAAGCAAAATCCCCTCCCCCCCAAAAAAAAATCCTATGTACGCCAATCTGGGTTTGAGTATAATTTAATAGTTTAAGTTTGAGTAGTTTAAATATTTATTTAAGCTTGATAGTTTAAATATTTAAGCTTTAAATATTAAGCTTGAATTTCATTTAAAGTTTGAAGGTGTAAGTTCAAACTTTACTTCATTCATATTTGAGCATAATTTGTAGTTTAACCCTTTCGACCCCGAATTTTACCCTGTGTCTCGATATTACTTTTTGGTATTTAAATCATGAAAAACTTGCCTAAGAAGTGTGTACACGACATTTGAAGTCACCACGCCTCTTTGTTAGAGTTCTAGAGCTAGTTTACTTTTGAACAATTTTAGCTTAAAACGGGTTAAATAAATGTTGTATCAATATTTTTTAATTAGAGAAAAATTATATAAAATTTATGAAAAAATACAAAATTATCAGTTTTTGATTTTATTTAACCATTATGAAAGAAACAGGGTTTTGATCAAACGCGCCCAATTCGTAGACTTCAATTAGAACACAAACTTTCCCTGATATCGGTGCAAATTATTGGAAATTATTTTGGGGATAACAGTACAATTTTTGTAATTTGCCTTGAATTCACTTCTAAAAATATTAATTTGTTGGTGCCTACTTTAATTGAACCCATAAATCAATCGTAGCTTTTGCTATAAGATGACAAATACATGAAGTTGCTCTCCGGCAACTTTAGGGTCGAAAGGGTTAAATACACTTCTTCCAGTTAATCAAATTCCATCGCTGATCAAAACAAATATTATTCAAATGTTTATATTTTTGTTTAAAATTTCAGCACAAAAACAAAAATCCTTCTAAAACTCACTTTGTTTTTTCAGTAAAATATTTCTCTGCGCTGCAGCTTCAGCAACTTTTTGCTATTCAAAAAAATTATTTTCTAAAAAAAAAGTTCTAATAACATTTTTTCACGCAACAGCAAAGTCAAACAATTTTAATGCAATGCAAGCAAAAAAAATTTGCAAAGTTTTACACAAGCAACGGGAATAATTTGCCAGCCACAGCAGCGGTGAAAACTTTGCTCTCGCTTTAAGAAAAACAATTGCGCCAAATTGTTGCCCCACCCAGCCACATTCTTGTGAGTGTCGGGCGCCTTCAATCCATTGCAGCGTATTATCATCTAACGGCAGGCGAACGATAATTCACCAAAAAACAAAATTATCAAGGACATCTGCCATATGAAAACGCGCGCCAAAGTGTCGATAAGCGCACACAAGCGACACCGAGTCACAAGCAAAAAGCAAAGCGCGCACACAGTCGAAACTTTTGCGCGTCGCGCACAGTGCAAAAGTCACAGGCGGATTTCTTGCCATCGTCCTTGGGCGTTGGGCTTCTTGCTAATTCCGCCCGCATGTGGAGTGCACATAAAGTTATCGCAATTGCAGCTGCAGCAGCCCGACGCTTTGTGTGAAAGTTTTTTATTTATGCCCGAAAATTGTCAGCAACAGCGCAACGCCCGCTGCCAGCAGCGCAAATATGCAGCACATAATTTTATTAGGAAATACTTTATGCAGTTTTCTAAAGATTTCTGCAAGTGCGCGCACTTTTCCGCTTCTTCTTCTTCTTCTTCTTCTTCTGGCCACTCCACTCATACGTAATCGTTCGTTCTCTCGCACTTTGCGGCTATTCTATTCAATTTATGTATGAAAAATTTTGTTCGCATTTTTTTTCATTGCTACCGAATTGATTTCCTTGGTGTAAGCTTGACTAGATTATTCCGGTTTTGCGACTCGCCCCCCCCCCCCCCCCCCGCGCATTGTTGCAGCTTATTGAATTATGTTGTGCATGTTCGCGGGGAAACTTACGCTAATTTGCAATTAATAACATTTGCAAGGAAATTGCTCGTCTTTCTTGGGAAATTCGACTTTGGCTGTTGCCAAATAATGAAGGAACGAATGAATAGAAACAACGTTGTTCTTGTTGTTACTGTAGCCGAAGGTGAATTGAAAACTGAATGGGCAACGTGAGCGGCAAAGTTAGATGATGAAAATTTACACAATCAGCAATAATTTTGTGACTAGTGTTGTAGTTGTTGTTATAGTTGTTGTTGTTGTTGCGCAGAGCAAGCGAACGGAAATTGTATAATGCTAACGTTGTTTTACGTAATTTTCCACTCAGCTGCGGAGACGGATGCAGCATGTTTGAATTTCCCCCAACGAGTTGTGTGTGTGTGTGTGTGTGTGTTGAAAGAGAATTTAAATGAAAATTACTTTAACAACACATGACTATTTATTTTCTTTATTGCTAACTGATTCACCATCGACCAGCCCAAACCACTGAAATTATAAACATGAAGCATGAAATTTGAACTTTAGTTACATTAAAAAAAATTAACTTCCGTTAATTCGGGGTCTAAAAGGGACCAAGGGTTAAGGTGATGTATGAAGGAACCTGATTTAGTGGGCTTATTGATTTCAAACTTGGTGAGATTATTCGAAATCAATAATAATTTGACACAAATTTTTCATTTTTTTGAAAATCAAAATTTGACACGGTCAGCAATGGGTTAAGGTTTACAGGATAGCTATGAAAAAAACATGAACCATGAGCCTATTGAATTCAAATTTGGTTAAAACATTTTAAATAAAAAATTATTAAAAATTTTTTTAATTTTTTTATATCTTATTTTTATATTTTTTATTTTTTTTAATATATTTTTTTTCAAACTAAAATTTAATTTAAAATAAAACAAGGTGTTGAAAGTTTGTGCTGTGAAACAAGATTTAATGGGTTTTTTAACTTCAAACTTGGTGAAAGTACTTCACATGTTCGGTACTTATTTTTTTTTAACAATCAAAATCTAACAATGTCAGCGATGGGTTAAGGTTCGTATACGGCAAAACTATTAAAAAAAAAACATTAACTTCAAACTTGGCTCAAATACTCTGAACCAAAAGTTAACAAAAAAAGTTTAAAAAAAAAAACAAAATCTGACGGGGTCAACGATGGGTTAAAATTTTTTATGAAGGAACAAGTTTTTTGGCCTTTTGACTTCATACTTGGAGTACTTCATATGTGACATAGTTCTACATGTGCCTTTCATTTTTTTTTTAAATATATATAATTTTTTTATATCTTATTTTTATATTTTTTATTTTTATTATTTTTTTTATTGTTTTTTAATTTTTTTTTTTCAAAACTAAAATTTAATTTAAAATAAAACAAGGTGTTGAAAGTTTGTGCTGTGAAACAAGATTTAATGGGTTTTTTAACTTCAAACTTGGTGAAAGTACTTCACATGTTCGGTACTTATTTTTTTTTTAACAATCAAAATCTAACAATGTCAGCGATGGGTTAAGGTTCGTATACGGCAAAACTATTAGAAAAAATACATTAATTTCAAACTTGGCTCAAATACTCTGAATCAAAAGTTAACAAAAAAAGTTAAAAAAAAAACAAAATCTGACGGGGTCAACGATGGGTTAAAATTTTCTATGAAGGAACAAGTTGTTTGGCCTTTTGACTTCATACTTGGAGTACTTCATATGTGACATAGTTCTACATGTGCCTTTCATTTTTTTTAAATCGAAATTTTACAGTGTCAACAATGAGTTAAGATTCGTATACGGGAAAACTATTAAAAATAAAAGAATGAACCGATGGGCCTATTAACTTCAAAATTAGTTCAAATACTCCAAACTAAAAACACGTGTTTACCCCCTTTATTTTGAAAAACAAAATCTGACGAGGTCAACGATGGGTTAAAATTTATATGGAAAAACAAGCATTTTTTGGGCTTTCCACTTCAAAGTTGGTGAAAGTACTTCATATGTGAAATAATTCGACACGTGTTTTTCATTTTAATGGAAAACAAAATCTTACAGTGTCAACAATGGGGTAATGTTCGTATACAGGAAAACTATTAAAGAGAAACATGAACCGCTGGACCTATTAAACTTGGTTCAATTACTCCAGAGCTAAAATATTATTCAACACATGTTTTTAATTTTTATGAAAAGCAAAATCTGACGAGGTCAACGATGGGTTAAATGTTTATATGGAGAAATAAGATTTTTTGGGTCTTTAGACTTTAAACTTGGTGAAAGTATTTCACATATGAAATAATTCGACACGTATGTATTTTTCATTTTTTAAAACTTTATTTTTCATTTTTTAAAACTTTTTTGAAAATTAAATTCTGACGGAGTCAAAGATGGGTTAAAATTGTATATGGGGAAACTGCGGAAAATATAAATTAATGGCCTTTTGACTTCAAACTTGGTAACAGTGTTCAAATGAAAACTGATTTGAGACCTCTTTCCCCTTTTTTGAAAATCAAAATCTGGCTTGATCACAAATGGGTTAAGTGTTTGTATGGGGAAACCTGATTCAATCGGTTTTGTTTACTTTAAATATGGCAAAACTGCTCCAAATAAGAAATATTTCGATAAGAAATCTAACGGGGTCATTTATTTATTTATTTAACATTTATTCCGTCATCGACGGGTTTAAAATTTTTATGGAGACACTGTAAAAAAATATTAATTAATTAATGGGTCTTTAGACTTCAAACTTGGTGAAAGTACTCTTAGTGAGAAATAGCTCGCAACTTTTTGAAAATCAACTGAAGTGGTCAACAATGGGTTAAAAGTTTATATGAAGAAACAAGATTTTTTGGGCCTTTGACTTTAAACTTGGTGAAAGTACTTTATATGTGAAATAATTCGACACATGTCTTTCACTTTTTGAAACTCAAAATCTGACGTGGTCAACAATGGGTTAACATTTTGCTTGTGGAAACAGAATTTAATGGGCCTTTTGACTTTAAATAAATTGAAAGAATTTCAAATGAGAAATAGTTGGACAGGTATTTTTCATTAAAATCTTTCGAGGTCACCAAAGAGTTTTAAAGAGATTTATGATTTTTATGGCCCTTTGACTTCAGACCTGCAGAAAGTAATTAAAATCAGAATCAACTCAATGCATGTTTTCAGTGTTTCAAAACCAACATTAGACGAGGGGAAAGTTTTGTTAGAAGATGAAATCATAAAATCAGTAAAAATTATTTGAACGAAATCGAAAAATTCATGTGAACCAAACAGCCGGCAGCAGTTTTATATAAGCCGAGTGTCATTTGATAGATAAAAGAATATTTTTTTAGGTTTCTAATAATAATTTGGACAAAAAGGATGTTATTCATATGGAAAATTGTCCTAAACATAGTTAAGAAAAATACCTGTCTTCCTATGTGTATGTTGACTATTTACAAATTATTTTAGAAAATTTTTTTTTCTTTATGGGAACCCAGACAGCTGATTTAAAAGCTCCATCAACCTTTAAAAATGTTTTACAAAAAAAAACTCATTATAAAAAATATTTATACTGATTTTGCGCCTTCAGAAAATATTCCAAACATCTTCAGAATCTTCAGAACAAACTTTGCTCATTTGCCCCCCTCCCCCCCCACATCAATGACTCCTTCAGTGTTTATTCAATACCATTATAAGTATGAATGCATTTGTGCAAGTAAATCCTTACCTGAGCACTTATGCCCACTGGATATTTGCTTAACTCACACTTGCGCCTTCCTTGCGTTCAGTGGCCTGGACTGGCCTGGGCCCGACAGCGCGCATCGCTTTGTTCATTGGCCATCTGCTCCATGGTCCAGTTGCAGTATTCAGCTGTCGGCACAGCTCCCAACGGACTGCTTTCATATTCAACAAAAAGTAAATAACATAAAGTGAAAAGTTAAAATTCTTTTTACTCAACGCCAAACCCCTCGAACGCATCGCACACGGCCAGTCAGCTGCAATGAGAGCGCAACATATAAAAATCGCATTACAAGACTACAAGAAAGAAGAAAAATACAAAAAAATACAAAAGTACAAAAGCAGAAATGTGTGAGTGTGTGCAACATCATCGTTGCGCTTCAGCGAAAATGCCATAAATAAAAAACTTTACGCTCTTTTTCTTTATAAAGAAATTTCACTTTGCAATCGCATTGCCATTACGACGTTGCGCCGATGGTTGCTCCGTTGCTCTGTTGCTGTTGCGTTGCTCGGTCGTAGCCGCTTTGCTGCGTTGTTGGCGGTGCGCAAGAAAAGTGCAAGGATCAAGTTGTGTGCCTGGCAGATTACACACAGCTATGTGTGTGTGCAGTTATGTGTTGGATTCGTGTCGGTGGTGGAGTCGGAGTTGGTGTCTGTTTGAATGTTTTGTTGGTGTTGTTGTTGTTGCTGGTGGGCGTGTGCAAATGGAAGCGGAAAGTAATTGTAGTAATTTTTCTGTAAATTGAAATTGTGAACGGTGCAATATTGCAGATATGCCGCCGCACAACAACAAACGCCACATTGTAGCCACAAAGTGAGTTAAGTGCTTGGCATAGATATATGTTTGTGTGTGTGTGTGTGTGCTTGGTATGAATGAAAATACAATAAGTGTGATTACATTGTATTGTGTGATTTTGAATATCAGTAAAGCGCAGTCATTGTGCTTTTTGATTGTTTTGAAAACAAATTATTTGAATGCATTATTGTTTTAAGTGTAGTTTTCTTCCTGGATGAACATGCAAACAGCAAGTTTGAACATTGAAGAAACGTTATCATTTTTATATGCGTATTCGAACTTCTTTTTGATAATTTTCAGAGAAATTCAAGCGCCTTAGTTGCATACTTTCAGGGTTAAATTCCTAAAAAGTGCTACTTTTTAAAGCTTCATGCTTCTCTTGGACTGTTGTGAAGGCGAAGATGCTGAAAGAAATGTTTGGTTATAACCGGTGGCGATCAAAGCACGAGGCTTATGAGGCAAATGCGTAGGGCGGCATATTGGGAGTGGCGGCAAAGATGGAAACAATATCTGAAATGAGCTCTAATTTTCAGAAAAATATTGTCTTTAAGTTGCATTCATATAAATATTCCCAATATTCATTCTAATTTTGAATATCGATCGATTTGTATGGGAAAATTAAAATTAAACAGATCTCAGGTGGTTGATAATTTTCGTAAGTATTTTAATACAAAAATTTATGGGCGGCACTTTCCCTCGTCCGGCATATAAGCTTTGAACGCCATCGAGTGCTTGTATGAGCTAAAAAATTTGGCCATGAGCTAAAAACATCTTAAATAGTTTAAATTAATTAATTAAAATTAATTATTTATTAAACCAAATAATTCACACAACTATTAAAAAAATAGATAGATAAATATATAATCCTTAATCCAGTCCATTCCTCTTAATTCAGTTGTAACAAAATTTTCATAATCAGCCTTCACAAAATTGTAATCCAAAGGTGTTCAATTTACTTTAATTATTATTTTAATAAAAAAAATTTTGGGGCGGCACTGCGATGGCGATTTGCCTCAGGCTGCATATAAGCTTTGTTCGCCACCGGTAATAACTTATTCAGACAACCAACTAAATTGAGCAATTAAGGGATTTTCTCAATTTAGGTCTAAATTGAACTAAATTTGTCATACAAAAATCTCAATTAAGCTAATTGCAATTAGAGGTAATGGCGGATTCAGGGGGGTTTGGAGGTTAAACCCGCCCCCGAAATATTAGGATCGACTTTAAAACTACATACAAATTAAAAGGCATTTTTTGACATTTTATGAATATTAAAGAATTACTTTTTGAAACCCCCCAAAATATTTTTCTGAATCCGCCCCTGAGCTAAATTTACCCTTAATTGAGCTCAATTCGCCATGCAACCCTGAGTTGTATTTTATCGATAAACAAATTCATTCACAATTGACGAACCCAAATAAAAGTGAGAAACTGACAGCAGCGAAAGACGTTTTCATTTTTGTTTACTTTGAAATTTCGTTAAATATTAAAGAATTACTTTTTGAAACCCCCCAAAATATTTTTCTGAATCCGCCCCTGAGCTAAATTTACCCTTAATTGAGCTCAATTCGCCATGCAACCCTGAGTTGTACTTTTATCGATAAACAAATTCATTCACAATTGACGAACCCAAATAAAAGTGAGAAACTGACAGCAGCGAAAGACGTTTTTCATATTTGTTTACTTTGAAATTTCGTTAAAAAAAACTGTGTGTGCATCACTGGGATGTCGAATAAAAATTACTAAATATTCAATAAATATTTTCAAGCTCGTTTTCAACAAAAAAACCTTTTTGTTCGATGTTCGATGGCATTATCGATGACAACTAAATTAAGATGAAAGCTTAATTGAGCTGATGTGAACAGCAAAAGCGTTAAACTGAATTAAGAACTAAATTGCCACAATTTAATTGACTGAATTAAATTGCAAAAATTTACAATTTTCAGAACTAAAATAAAAGTGAGAAACTGACAGCAAAAGAATTGTTTAACATTTGTTTGCTTTGAAATTTCGTTAAAAAATTGTGTGCATCACTGAGGATATCGAATAAAAATTACTAAATATTCAAAAAATATTTTCAAACACCTTTTTATACATAAACAAAAAAACTTTCTTCCGTCAAAACAAAAACATGTTCGATGACTTTATCGATGACAACTGAATTGCTTTCAAATGAAAGCTTAATTGAGCAAAAGCGTTAAAATCAATTAAATTGCCTCAATCTAACTGTCTGGACAGTTAAATAAATTTAAATTTAAATTAAATTAATTCTTAAACACAAGTTTTTGAAGTATTTCTCAAATTATTAAACTACGCGCTGCTTACTTGAAGGTTCTTTTCATCCAGAAAGTATGCTACGATTATATTACAACCACACTACTCTTATAGGATTTGATCAGAAACCATACTCAAATTACTTTGTTGCGCTTTTCCCTGTGCTTCACTGCATCTGCAGCCATTTTCTCAGTGCTTCCTTCAGCTTCTCTCCTACTTATTCCCTCACTTTGGGTTCAGTATCTACTTTGCACACATGCAAAGTTTTATGATTCCACAATTTGCACATGTCATGCCATTAATCAATTTGTCAGCAACATTACACATTGCACACACACACACAGTCACCCACCCATACACTCGCACACTCAAAATGTGTCACTTGTTGTTGTCACAGTCGTGTCGCATTGCACGAAATTTCATTTGAATTGTGCAAATGTATTTTTGCATATGAAATGTGAGCAGTGTGCCGAGCTCAGTTGACTTATTGTTAATTTGTATGTGAGTATTTGTATGTATGAGCGTCTGTATGTGTGTTCGTGTGTGTATGTTGCACGAAAGTTGAACGTATCGCATGGTAATTTTTGTCAACTGCAACCGAATAAAGTTAACAATTACAACGGCGCCACTTGCCACAATTTCCCAACCAAACTGTAACTCAATGCTGTCGCCCTTTGTCCTCTGTCCTCTTCCCTGTGTCCTGCTCTCCCTCTCTCTCTATCTTTGTGTATGTTTTTACGAGCGCAATTGAAGCGATAGCTCAAAGTTTAAACTGCATTTGAGTGGCGCACCGAAGGTCTGGGGGCCAATTCGGCATTTGTACTGTGGCCAGTGGAATAAAAACGCAAAACTGCAAATGCTTCTTGATGGCGCATACATTTTTGTTTACACACACACACACATATACGTATGTATATTTTTGTTTATATATATGTAAGTTTGTTGGTATTATTGTTGTTGTTCTTGTTGGTATTATTGTTGTTTTTGTTGTTGTTCGAGTGACATTTATATTATGCATGTTGGAGTGGCGCTTCGTTGGCATTCAGGCGCCGCTTGCAGTTGTCCTTTTTGGCGCCACAACTGCTCCGTCGGATATTATAAAAACGTAATAAAATATGTGATGCGATGGGTGTTGGCAGCGACTGCCCAGCAAATGCACATCGGCCCAGCCGTAAAGTTGTGCGGAAATCTCGTAAAATGCAAAATGCTTATTTTTCTCTCGGCTTTATTTGTTTGCTTGTTGCACGAAATTGATGGAATAAATATGATAAAATGGCATTTCGCTAAAATAATAGGAGACGAACGAATGAAACGGCTTTGCTGCCGCATAAAGTGGAATTTTTTTATTATCGGCATTTGTACATTTGTCGATGAACTTTATAGACGGATATGTGTTCAGCCGGAATTGCTGTGACATTGTGTACAATAAGACTGATGAGACTAAAGTGAATAGAGTTGGACTTTTTAATGGAAAATTTTGCATTAAATTGCTGAAAGTAGTTTTGAGATGATGGTGCAATGTTTGTTCGAGAAAAGAAAGATGTGAAATAAAACAGAAAGCACTCTATCTCTAAGCAAAAATTAATTTCCTTGAAATTTTTAACTACATAGAATTGCCCACTTAATAACATATAAATTTTTTTAAATATATCCAGCTTCATAATCATACTCAATCTGCAGAAAACACTTAACAATAGAATGCCCGACAATCTGACCTACCTAAAATGCCCATATGAAGTCATTTTGACTATAATATTATTTATTTTATTTTTTTTATTTAATTGGTTTTTAAGTACACAATATACACGAGATTAAAATAAAATAACTATTTAGTTTTTATTTTTTTATGGTTTACAAAGTAAATTCATTTAAGGGGGTCAATACGTGTAAACGGTATATTTTTGGAATCGCGCATACGCCGGAAAAAAATTAATGCAATGTACAATTTTTTTTTCATTATTTTATTAACACTAGAAGTACCGAGCGGTCATTTTACGGTTTTCAGTTTTTGATTAACCGTAGCTCGAAAACGGTTTAAGTTACGAATCTTGTTCTCCTTGACTTTTAATATTTTGCACTAACAATATTTTGCAAAATATTAAAAGTCAAGGAGAACAAGATTCGTAACTTAAACCGTTTTCGAGCTACGGTTAGTCAAAAACTGAAAACCGTCAAATGACCGCTCGGTACTTCTAGTGTTAAAAGGTAGCAGTGCAAGAAAAATTTTTTTTTTTTTTGGCGTGCTCAAAATGGCGGCTGTGGTGGGGGTCCAACGTTAGGCCCAAATTCTAGTAGAAGTTGTGCCGGCGCCTCAAAAATCATTTGAAAAATATTGCTATTAGTTATTATGAGAACCTTCTAAACGAACTAACAAAAAAAAATATTTTCTCGAAAATACAAAAATACGCTTCAACCGAAAAAAATTACCTTTTTTTTCTTAATTTCCCGGAAATGGCGCCGCGGATTTCGCCAAAAACAATGAAATTTTTAGTTAGTTTAGAAGTTCTATGTTTCAAAAGTTGCTGCCCAAATTTTAGATCAGTGGGACTAAAACTTGCCGAAATATTCTACTTTCATAATCAAAATCCAGTGTTTCGAAATAATTCGGTTTAAACTTTGCGTTACCGATATCAAGCAAAACGAATTGACCATCAATAAAGCGCTGCTGCAGGGGAACGGGTCATGAGAATTAAAAACCAGTTGAGGGGGATATTCTTAAGATCCCCTGGAGTCTATTCACAAAACAAAATTTTTGGAAAATTTTGTAAATTTACACGTATTGACCCCCTTAAATATAATGGCGAACTTTACACATAAATGGGATAAACTGGAATGAAATTTGGAATTTGTGAATGAGTTTTGTGAGTGAATTTTGGATTGAAATATTTGGGAATTGTCACAGCCTACTATGATATTTTTTTTAATGTTTGAAATTATTTGAAATTTTCATATTTCGCAATTGACGATGTATATTTGTCTATTTATCAGTAAAATTTGCTGAAAATGTTCTATAGGTAGTCAAAACGACTCCTTTTGGGCATTTAAGGTAAATTTTGCAAAATTGGGTTAAACAATTTTTCTACAATATTTTCAATTTATTTATTCCATTTAGCTTTAAAAATTAATAAAAGTCACATAAGATATTTTTTTATAAAGCGATGCAATAAAAGTTATTTACAATAAAAGTCCTCAATGTAGTCAAAATGACTACCTTGGGCATTCTAGTGTTAATGTAACCTAACCTATACTGTTTTTTAAATCCCATGTGATGATGATGAAAAAAACAACAACTATCAAAGTGCCCAAAAGCAGTGCACGCAAAAAAGTCTTAAAACGGCCACCACTTGCTACATTTTGCGCAACGTAACTGTCCGTGAGATATTTGCCGTATCGTGTAGATGACGCTGCACATATGGGACGAAATATAAAACGCGCAGCTGCGCCCCAAAAACAACAACAACAACAATAGCACAGCACTGTTGGTTGACACGAGCCACACGCAACCAGCTGGACACCAAGAAAAGTGCCCGAGGTGCCGGCGCAATTCCACAATCGGACAAGCACATTCACACAGAAGCACTCATAAACCTATTCCCACACACACAAACACACACACACAGACATGGCACACATTATCGAAAGAGATAAAATAAAATTAGTAACTGCCACGTTGAACAATAAATTCATGAATTATTGTTAACACAAAAGCAAAAAAAAAATTCAGACAAAAAATACAAATGGAAGAAAGGCAGCACAGCAAACCTGAAAAATGAATGAAAACTGAAAAAAGCGGCGCACAAATCTGGTTGCGGCTAAAGCGGCCACCAAGCAGGAAAATATTTCAGAGCAGCAAAAAAAGTCCCAATCACAAAAGCAGTCAGAGAGAAGCGGCAGGTGAAGAGAACGTTGAGTGTTGTAAGTGGTGTGCAAACATGGGGCGTTGTGGCTTTATGCGCGTTTCCGCTTCCGTTTTCGTTTAGTAACAAGAAGCAGCAGCAGGAGCCGCCAACGCTGACTCGCTCCGCTTTCGTTGCGCAAGCAGCGGCAGCGCATAAAATAATCCAGCGCTAAGGCACAAAAATGATTGCACACACACACACATATACACACATGGGTTCGAAAATGTATGCATGTGTTTGTTTTTGTGTGTGTGTGTGTGTGTGTATGTAAGTTTTCAGGGCGCTGCTGTATTTTATGAATTTCACATGAATTTATGGTGACAACAACAACAGTAATAAACAAAAAAATATACAAATGACAGACAGACACCGCCACACTGGCAATAAAAGCCATAACCAGCGACAACAACAATAACAACAACAATGAAAACTGAAGAACCAACAGAGCGAAATATCAAGTACTTACAAGAACTTTAACAACAATAACAAAAACAACAACTATCACTGCGACAATCACAAACTGTACAAGAACTTTGACAACAGATTCAAACAACAATAATAACAATAACAACAATAACTACAATAGCAACAGGAACTCTAGCAACAATAGTAGCTGAAGAAATAGTTACACTAACAACAAATAGGTTGAAGTAAACAACAAAAAACAGCAACAGCAACAACAACACGAACCATAACTAAAACAATACCAACAATTGAAACAACAACAATAACACTACTCGACACGAAAAATGCTCCTAAAAACAAAAGTATTTTTTTGACTAATCTTCGGCTGCTGAACACGAAACTGAAAATCAAAAAATTTTCCTAAGAAGCGTTTTCGAAAAATCTTCGAAAAACACTTTTTTCCCTCCTATTTTAGTTATGAGCACATACCTCGTAAACCAACCATCCGACTAACACAAGTTGGCCGTCATTCAGAAGGCAATTAACTAACCTTGCCAACGATATATCGATTGTCCAAATCAGATGAGATTTGGGGAAGTTACTGACGATGAAAGTTGAAAAAAATTTAATTTTTCGACCATTTTCAAAAGTTATACATTTTCGAATCGTTTTTTTATAGATAAAATAAATGATCTCCTCTGGTTTTAAAATTTAAGATGAAAGATATATTATTTGAGCAAATATTAAGCCTAACATCAATAGAATTGGAAGAAAAATAACAAAGTTATGATGCACGAAGTGAAAACACCAACTTTTCATTTATTACACCGTGCGAACAAATTTTTTAATTTTTCCGAGACCCATCCAAATGTTGATATAGACGTGAAACTAGAGGTAATTTATAATATCCTGGCATAGTCAGTTTTTCATTTTCTGACCCAAAAACCTTTTTAAAGAACTTTAAAATTTTAAGGATATACCCATTTCAAATATTTTTTAAAATATTTGCGGTTGTGCAATGATGAAGAAATGGGTATCAAATGAAAGAGGAAAATTGTCTCTTCTTAACAAAATTTTCTATTTTGAACTTTGAGAACTTTGAAATCGAAAACAATTTAGATGTATGAATCTACAGACTGAGATCCAAAACATTTATGTTTTGCATACCTGACATATTTTGGTCCTGAAAGTTAAAAATAGAAAATTTAGTTGAATGGAGACAATTTTTCTCTTTTATTTGATACCCATATCTTCATCATTGCACAACCGCAAATATTAAAAAAAATATTTTAAAGGTTAGTTAATTGCCTTCTGAACGACGGCCCATTTGTGTTAGTCGGATGGTTGGTTTACGAGATATGTGCTCATAACTGAAATAAGAGGGAAAAAACGTGTTTTTCGAAGATTTTTCGAAAACGTTTCTTAGGAAAATGTTTTGATTTTCAGTTTCGTGTTCAGCAGCCGAAGATTAGTCTAAAAAAGACTTTTGTTTTTAGGAGCACGCGATGAACCCATTTTTTGTCGAGTAGTGTAATTGAAAAGACCAAATCTACAGCAACAAATAAACACTATATATATGTAATGACAACAACAACAACATACATTAGAATACAACAAAATAGGAAAGCTACAATTACAACAAATATGAGTAGTGCGATCACTGCAACTACAACAAGTATGACTAGTGAAACCGCTACAGTTACAACAACTATGATTGTTGCGACCACTACAACTACAATGCATACCACAACTTCTACAACAACAGCAACAGAACCATCACACATAACAGCAATAGCCCCCACAACAACAATAAATACGAAAACCAAGAACTTTATAAACAATGGCTATAACAGCAACAACAACAACAACGAGAGATTGCAATTTCAATTAGAAAAACATAGCCGCAACAACAGATTTATATTCAAAAACAACAACAACAACAAGTGCTTTTACAATACCAATAACCACAACTACAATGCAAACAACATGCCCAACAACAACAACAATGATTACGCGCCGAATTAACAATAAGAATCTTAACTACAACAACAACTAAACAAAGTATGTGTATGAATAACAACAACCAAACGCATACAATAACTACATACATTAGGGCGGGTCAAATTGTATGGAACGATTTTTTTTGATGAAGCGTATAGCAAACACGTAATCTATAGGTGATTCTGAGAAATTTTGCTCGAGAGACCATAGCTCTAAGTCGGATTTGGAGCCCCCCAAAATTTCAAAATAGATATTTTTCAATATATACATAAAATAATTTAATTAAATTCGTCATAAAATCGGATAGATTTATAGTAGATTTCTCAATCTGGGCTTGTTTGAAAGGTATTTTTATCACCTTTCAAAACCTGTATTGATACCTGTAGAATAAGGAAAAAAAAAATTATGGAAAAAATCGAAGAAAATTCGGAATTTATTAGTTAAAAGTTCATTTTAGGCTATTTTTCGACAAAAAATTCCTAATATGTCTACTAAAAATAAAAAAAAATATTGGTATCAATACAGATTTTGAAAGGTGATAAAAATACCTTTCAAACAAGCCCAGATTGAGAAATCTACTATAACTCTATCCGATTTTATGACGAATTTAATTAAATTATTCTATGTATTGAAAAATATATATTTTGAAATTTTGTGGGGCTCCAAATCCGACTTAGAGCTATGGTCTCTCGAGCAAAATTTCTCAGAATCACCTATAGATTACGTGTTTGCTATACGCTTCATCAAAAAAAAAATTAACCCGCCCTAACATACATAGTACTATTCTCAGCAACAACAAGAATTGGAACTACAAACACCACAAAACACAATATTAAGAACAACATCAATAACAACAATTTAAACCACAACAACAATGATGGGCTTATTTAATAAAAATTTGCTTACTTTATATGGCAAATCCTTTAAAAGAGAAAACGAAATGGCAATCGGTCTCAGATTTGAACCTTCCGAGAATAAATCTTAAAGCAGTGGTGGGCTTATTCATAAAACTTTGCTTACTTTATATGGCAAATTTTTTAAGCGTTGGTAATAGTTTGCAAGTATATTCTGAAAAAATTGTTTAAAAAAGAAAATAAATTAAGGTCAGTCTCAGATTTTGCCTTTTTGGGATCAACCTGGGAGCAGTGGTGGGCTTATTACATAAAAATCGTTAAGTTTTTTATGGAAACCTGATCAACCAAAGGAATTAGAGTTAGGTCTATTCGGAAAAAAAAGGTTTAAGAAGAAAATAACCACAAGTCGGACTCAGAGTTGAACTCTCCGAGAGTAACCTGAGAGCAGTAGCGGGCTTATTTCATACAAATTTGTTAGTATTGTATGGCAGACCCTTTAAGTTATGATGATAAGATATAAGTAATGAAAATAAATGTAAAAGTAAATGTTTAAATGAATAAATTTATAAAGGTAGGTCTTGGATTTGGCACTTCTGGACGAAACCAGAGAGCAGTGGTGGGCTTAACTCATAAAAATTTTATAAGTTTGCATGGCAGACCCTTTAAGCGTTGGTGATAGCTTGTAAGAACATTCTGAAAACATTTTTAAAAGAAAAAATGAATAAAGGTTAGTCTCAGATTTTATTTCTCTGGGTGCAACCTGAGAGCAGTGGTGGGCTTATTACATAAAAATCGTTAATTTTGTATGGAAACCGGATCAACCAAAGAAAATAAAAGTGAAGTATGTGTGGAAAAAATTTTAAAAAGGAAACTATATTAAATAGACGTCAGTCTCAAATTTGAACCCTCCGAGAATAACCTGAGAGCAGTGGTGGGCTTACAACGTAAAAATTTGCTAGTTTTGTATGGCAAACCCTTTAAGTTATGATGAGAGGATGTTAGTCTTTGAGCAAAAATGTTAAAAAAAAAATAATAGAGGTGAGTCTGAGATTTTGCCCTTCTGGGCGCCACCTGAGAGCAGTGGTGGGCATATTTCAAAAAAATGTGCTTACTTTATATGGCAAATCCTATAAGCGTTGGTAATAGTTGGTAAGTGTATTCTAAAAAAATGTTTAAAATAAATAAATGAATAAAAAAAAAATAAATGAAGGTCAGCCTTAGATTTCAGCCCTCTGAATGCAATCTGTGAGCAGTGGTGGGCTCATTACATTAAAATTAGTCATTTTATATGAAATCTTGATCAAAAAGTGGATATAAAGATGAAGTATGTGTGGAAAAAATGTTAAAAAAAAATAAACAGAGGTCGTACTCAAAGTTTAACTTTCCGAGAGTAACCTGAGAGCAGTGGTGAGCTTATTACTTAAAAATTTGCTAGTTTAGTATGATAAATCCTTTAAGCGTTGATAGTTTCTAAAAAATGTTTAAAAGAGAAATTTAATAGAAGTCGGTCTCAGATTTTAACTCTCCGAGCGTATCCTGAGGGCAGTGGTGGGCTTATTAAATAAAACTTTGCTAGTTTAGTATACCAAACCCTTTAAATTATGATGAGAGGACGTAAGTATGTTGAGCAAAAATGTTTAAATAAGAAAATTAATAGAGGTGGGTCTGAAATTTGACCATTCTGGACGTCACCTGAGAGCAGTGGTGGGATTATTTCATAAAAATTTGCTAGTTTTGTATGGCAGACCCATTAATGTTGAAGATATAATATAAGTAAGTTTCGCAAAAATGGTTACAAGAGCAAATAAATTGAGATCAGTCTCAGATTTGTACCTTCTGGGCGCCGGGGGAGAGCAGTGGTGGGCTCATTTGACAAAAACATCCGTATTATATTTGTATACTTTACTCCCCAAAAAAGCTTCAGGACCGCAATGGGCTATTAATGGCTAATTGCAACCCAATGCACAGTGATTCGACTCCATACAACCGCGGGACAAAATCAGAATGAGTGGTCCGTTCTTCATAAAATTTGGTATACTAGTTAATCATGGTCTGCTGAATTGAAATCTCAATTTTGTTTTTCTTAAACTGTTGTAGTTTGGCAATGTCTGAGACTTAAATTTGCAATTTTCGTCATTTTTGGTGAGCTATAACAACGAGTGTGTTGGCTAGATTTTTCAGATTTTACATTTCATCGGTAACGTCAACATTGATAATTGCAAAGAGTAACAGAAAGTGTCTTAGGACCCTTTAGTTTTGCAATAAAAATGGTAATAATAGACGTATGTTTTGCTTTTTTGCAGTTTTCTCAATTTTTCGTGCTGATTGCATACTTTTAGGGATAAAAAAAATTAATTTTGTCGAAAAATACGTGTTTAGACAACTTTTCAAATTGAATTATTTTCTGAGATCGGAAGAGATCGAAAGATATAATTACATTATCCGACAAAGAATGACTGCTTCTTAAAATAAAAAAAATCCAAGAACATACTTTCACATACTTTTTAGATATTTTCCTCTAAGTTTTGCTAATTTTCAGATTTTTAATTTTGCAAAATATTTTGAATTAAAAGTGATGTAAAAGCCTCAGCTTTGCAAATTTTGAGAAAACATTAAAAGCGAAAATGCTCTCATCATTTCTTAATCCATGTTGAAAGTTTTAGCAACTTCTTGGTAACCATGTCTTTTTTAAATTTTGTTTACTCAATAGACTAAAAAACAGAAAATATGTGTTTACATTTTTTTGTGAAAAAAATTTTATCTTTGAGCCGCTTTTGCACACACACTAATTAATTTTTTGCACAGATTTTTTGGGGTTTTCTTAGTTGGAGTTTCACCTTTCAAATGTCATCAAAATCATTAAATTCTGAGACTTTAAATTTTTTGAATTTTGTCTATGGAACGAATCACTGTGCAATGCAGCATTATTTACTCTCCACTTTAACGCACCAAATCTTTAATAAAACATTTTCTCATTGAATCTTGCACAATTAGGGAAAATCACGTACTAAATCATACACAATGTGCGCGTAGGCAACAAACATGTAGTCCGTTTTTGCTTTTACGAAAAACATTCTCGTGTCATTGACTCCGTACGCCATTTTAATGAGCGCAATAAAAATTGTGTTTGCATATTAATTGGCCAATTAGTTCGCAACGGCCCGCTGTGGCGCCAAGCTCATTTCAATTGACCAATACGCCTATTGTCAATGTTTATGTGGCGCCTGTCGACTGTTTTGCGTTTTTTATTTCCTTTCCATGGAAAATTCCATTGCACGCGTTGTGTATTTAATTGGGCACAACAGAATGAATGCGGAAGTGGCATTAAAACTGCAAATGAAATGACAATGACACCAACAAAGAAATGCAAAAAATTATAACAAAAAGAAGACGACTGGAGAAGAGAAAATCGCTTATATGAAAATGCAAAAAGCAAACAGTTTTCATAGTTATTAAGGAAATCCTTTTCTATTGTAAACTCTGCACCAACAGCCGTGGGTCTTCTTAGACTCGTCTTGGCGGTGCGCTGCTGCGCTTTCTTGGCTGCTTTTATCCGTCTTCTCCTCACCCCCTTTTGCTATATTTTGCACTCGTTCGCACAATCGAGAGTGCCATGGCAACGAATGGCTGAAAAGCCATTTCAACGGCGACGAATCGTAAACGTTCTTATAATAAAGTTTTTATTTTTTGTTTTCTTTTTTTTCTTCTTTCTCAGCCGCTTTTAAGCTTTCAACATACCTTTTGCTCTTCAACTTTTGCTTTCTCTTTAATGTTTATTTGTTTTTTCCTCATGTTGTTGTTGTTTGTTTTATGGCAAAACTTCTCCATTAAACGTTTGCTTTATTTCATTAGATTTTCATTTGCATTTGTCGGTGGCTGCTTTTATTAACTCTTTACATAAATTCGCTACTCTATTTACTTTTGCCTTAACGGCTTTATTATTTTTATTTACTTGCTACATTTGTGCGCTTTCCATGCGTCCTTCGTGTTTATCGTATTTCTGTTGTTGGTTGCTTTAATGAGAGCTCATTTGGCTGTCTGTGTGTGTGTGTGTGTGTGTGTGTGGCACGAGTCGTCAATGTTGGCGCTTTAATGCTCATTAGCCGCTTAACGATATCGATAATATCTGCCGGAGATTGAAAGGAGAATAAGGCACACAGCCTTAATAGGAGGGCAGCTTAACCCTTTCGATCCCGAATTTCACCCTGTGTCTCGATATTACTTTTTGGTATTTAAATCATGAAACACTTATCTAAGAAGTGTGCACACGACATTTGAAGTCGCCACGCCTCTTTGTTAGATTTCTAGAGCTAGTTTACTTTTGATCAATTTTAGCTTAAAACGGGTTAAATAAATTTTGTACCAATATTTTTTAATTACAGAAAAATTATTTAATATTTATGGAATAATACAAAATTATCACTTTTTGATTTTATTTAACCATTATTAAGGAAACAGGGTTTTGATCAAACGCGCCCAATTCGTAGACTTAAATTAGATCACAAACTTTTCCTGATATCGCTGCAAATTATTGGAAATTTTTTTGGGGATAACAGTAACATTTTTGCAATTTGCTTTGAATTCACTTCTTAAGATATTAATTTGTTGGTGCCTACTTAAATTAAACCCATAAATCAATCGTAACTTTTGCTATAAGATGACAAATAGGTGAAGTTTCTCTCAGGCGACTTTGGGGTCGAAAGGGTTAAAAAAAAGATAGCAAACAAAGAAGAACACAATATGAAATAAATAATTATTACTTATTACGTTTCAATGTACCACAATCGATTTGATAGAAGGTACATGCATAGCTTTGGTTTAACTTTCTTTATTGGAGGCTTGAAAAAATTTAGTATTGCAGGCATAAATAAGTTTTGAGGTTTTTTTTATTGTAACTTTGAAGCTTTGTGCAGAGAAATCAGTAGAATGTATTCTATTCATTAATTTTAATATCCATCATTAGCTACAACTTTTCCCATTTTTACGCAGTATACAGATTCTGAAAAAAATCCAAAATTAAAGAAATTCCTGGTCTTTTGAGGCGATCCATGAATTGACGCAATTTTTGACTGCTTCGTAGAAGGTGAAGTGCTTTTCAACCAGATTATGTCTGATTGACAGGAGGCAGTTTTGCCAGATACCTGAAATGACTTTATCCTAAATCCTACAAAAATACTGAAATTTCCTCCCAAAAGTTAAAAAAATCTCCTCAAATTTTTTTTAAAATTTGAGCCATTTTAAAGGAATAAAACTTGTCATAAAAAAATAAAAATATATAAGTATAATTTTTTTAATGCAGCCTTTTTTTATTCATCTTCAGCTTAACAACAAAAAAGTAACAAAAACAAACCATATGTATAACAAATGAATTAAACAAAAAGTGCAATTTTTGGCGGATAGTTGCCAACATATGTTTTGTTACCAGTGTTCCCAATACATAATACTTCGTTATCCAAAAACCTCCCAAAAATCTACTAAGGATCCGAAAAATCCCCTAACATAAAATATAAATCTCCTAAACTTTCTCCTAAACAATTCTTCCTCCTAAAAATTCCCCTACAAGGCCAAGAATCTCCTAAATCTAGAAGGAAATCTCCTGATCTGGCAACACTGACAGGAAGGAACAATGTCTGGTGATTACAGCAAATAGATCAGAACATACTTTTGAAGGGTTTGAAGAGTTTCCTTGACAACTTTTGCAACATGTGGCCAAGCGTTGTCGTTCAAAAAATCAAAACGCTTTTTGAAAATTGTATTTAATTCGAATACTAATTGCATTCCTTAATATGAAAATTTATACTAATTCGATTTAATATTTTATGACTCTCGCATTCAGTTGGTCAGTGTTATGCGGTAAATTCTCATTTCGAACCAACTAAATGCTTTACTGATTTAGTCGCATTACAAGTTTTTTCTTACTTAATCCAGAAAATATGAACCCAGACCAGTTTTGTTCTAATTTGACTGACTTCAGCACCAATGTTAATTTATTTATTTACTTATTTATTTATTTATAATTCATTCAAACAAAAATTAATTTTTAACAGACCATTTGCAATGTGCTCTCAATAAACAAAAATGATGCCAGTGCCCCAAAACGTACAACTTTTTCTCTCCTTTCATACAACAACAATGACTGCTGCAGAAATTCAACATAACCTCAACAATGAAAAGCAAATCAGCTTAAAGCTGTGCAATCAAAATCCCTTAAGCATTCTTCAACACTAACAAAAACTATGTTTGTTCTTTTTGGAAAAATTAAATGAATACCATTTTTTTTTCGCAAATTTTCAACATTACAAACGAAAGTTTTGAAATCCGTTTGATGTTTTCTAAACATGTAGAAGCTTTTATTTCTCAGCCAGTGCTCTTCAAGTGCGAATACAAATTCAATTGACATGCAACACAAGCTTAATAACGCTTATGAATATTGCAGTAATATTCAAAATGGCGGCAGGAGCACACACACACACACAGTCAAAACACAAGTTGCCACATCAGTGAAAGGATACATGGAAAACACAAAATCACTGGGATAAAAGTGTGCATATGAAACGCTTAGCGCACGTACACATAAACTCAATCACACACACACACACACATACACTTATATATATAGTACATAGACATGCACACAAGTGGAGCAAGGAGCCAAAGTAGCAGGAAACTGTGCGCGCTGCATTCGTACAGCAAATTCAAATTCAATGCAAGAGCAGAGTAACAAAATACACACACACACACATACACATTCCAACACTCATGCATACAAAATACTTACGAAACAGTAGTAAAAACGAAAATGGAAATAGAAAAATAACCAAAACGTTGCAACGTTTTACTCTAAGCTTAGAAATAGCAAAATTGTAGCAAAACGTGCAGCAACTACGACCAACACTCTCGCACACACACACACACACACATAAATGCTGCACTGCATTGGCATTGCTTGCCCACTGAAAACTGCATGTACTCGCACTTTGTTGTTGCGTTTACTTTACTTCTTATTTTTGTTTGTTTTTTATTTTCTAGCAGCATTTCTGCTATTTCTATTTTTTGAATGAACTTCCACACTGGCTGCTGGCTTTCTTCTAGCTGGTTAAAGTAATTGATCTCAATAAATATTTATTTGCCAACCCATACACATGGCATGCAGTGTTATGGCCATTGGCATTGGCACTGGTAACGGCATCGCCATCGGCACTGCACACCGACAATCTGCCGCTGCAAGTGCAGGACAGCGGCGCCTATGCCTTCATCTTTGCATGTATGTGTGTGTGTGTGTGTGTGAGTGCTTGTGACATTTTGTGCACTCGTACATAGTTGTGTGCACTACAAAGTTGTTGTGGTCTTTTTACTTACAATTTTTTTTTCTCATTTTGTAAATATTCGTCGCTGCAAAGCTTCTAAATTCTTGAGTGCATTGGATTTGCGCTTTCCGAGTTGCATTTCTTGTGCTGTCTGGCGACGACGAAAAGTCGCCTTTAAGGGGATTTATTTAGGATTTGGCAGCATTTGCTTTTGTATTAGTTTTTGGCAGGAATTCGAGTTACTGTAGATTATATTTTATTTTTTATCTACAAAAATTCGTTGCAGCAAGTGAAAAGGCCACAGAATTACAGACTTGCTCGAGTCAGATGTAGTTTGTTGACCATATTGCAAGTTCATGAATAAAAATATGTGAAATCTCAACTAACTTTTTACTTATGGATACATAAAATGATGGAAAATTTAATACTTTGAAACTTTTAAGCAACATGACACGAATTTTGTACACGATTTTAAGAGTAAAGCATTCGAGGATACTGTAATTCGAAGGCCTGGTAGATGCATGGTGAGTACCTTTATGATGAAAACAGAATAGCCGACAATCTCCTGTTCGGTTAAAGTTGACTTTTACTGCATTTACTGGGAGCAAGATTCCTAGTTATGAATTGTAGTTAGTTAAGAATTCCTAGTTAGGAGCTTGTGGGTTCCATGTTTCTCGAAAATTTAATAGTGACATGAAATAAGTTCAGTCACCTCTACTTTTTGTTCATGTCTGGTTCCATTTAAAAAGCATAGAAACAAAAAGTAGACAAAATATTTATTAATAAACCCAAACTGATAGAAATACTAGTCAGAGCCTTTGAAGAAGTCGAAGTGATATTACCATCCATTAAAATAAAAAAAAAATTAACTAAGTACATTCAGAAAGTAAAACACATGTCTTATAAGTGGGTAATACGATATATAGTATATCTTATTTTCTTGTTTTATAATGCCGGCCACAGCACCTGCTTTGCGCCATTGCCGACTCTGAGCTAAATAGATTCAAGAATCCTGTACACATTTACCTCATAGCATAGAGATTGAAGATTGTAGAAAGCTGGACATGTATTTTACTTTTAGCTTATACAACAACCTTATTATTATTATTATTTATTGAGTACAACAACCTTATTATCAACTCATCCGAGAACCCAGCATGTAGTGCATTACGACATCTAGCAAGTACTTATTTCTAAATTTCAAAATATGTAAACTTATTGTCTATATTTGCAAATATTAGCTGAAATTTCTTCTCTGATAAATCACTATCATCATTCCCCCCTGTTGGATATATTCACAAGATATATAGCTTTGATTGAACCATAAGAAGTTTCAGACGCCATAGAAGTAGACGCGAATTCAACCAGCCCGAGCTAGGAATCAAACCTAGGGCCTCAAGCTAATACAACAACCTTATTAACAACTCATTCGAGAACCCAGCATGTAGTACGTCACAACATCTACCAGGTATTTATTACCAAATTTCTCATAGAGCTGCCTCCAAAACCTTCAAAATAGACTTATTGTCTATGAAAATTTGCATTTGTCAACTGAAACTTTTTCTCTGATAAATCACTATCAATGTTACTCCCTATTGGTTATTTTCACAACATATATAGCTGTGAATGAGCCATAAGAAGTTTAAGAAGCCATAGAAGTAGACGAGTATTCAACCAGCCTGAGCTAGGAATCGAACCTAGGGCCTCTGGCATGAAAAGCCAGCACGCTACCCGCTGAACTTGCGGGAACGGCACCATACCTGACTGTTGAGGGATTATTTTGAACATCGACTCAAGGAAATTAATTTGGAATATAAGTAATTTCAATGGGATGTCACAAACTCATACAAATCAAATGCGTTTTTTACCATTTTAAAGACAAATTATTTCACTTTTTTAATAATAATAATTAATTAATGATTTAGTTATCAATTAAGCGCCATTTGACTATTCTTTTAACGTATTTTTTGAAATGCCAATGGATTTCAATCATCAAAAAATGACCTAAACTAAACACGTTCAAGTTATAATAGGTCAGAGATTGCAGATATTTACACATCTGTATGGCTTTTAGTCAGTACAACAACCTTCTTTACCAACTCAGCTAAGAACCCAGCACTTAACGCAACAACACCTCTGATACTATTTTCAATTTGACAACAATTCCTATCCGAAATCTGCGCATAGGTTAACAAAAACTTGAAAAAAAAACTTAGCAACATTGGCTGCTTAACAAATTTAAACAAATTTAAAAAAATTTAACATTTAAAAAATCATATGCAAGGACATCAAAGGATGCGCATTAGCTGATAAATAGGTAGTCATTGAAAGAGAATTTCTTTTTATATTTAGTTTTTCCTAAGTAAACGCATGAATCCCAGTGGCGCACACAGGGGGTAAATTTCTGGTACAAAATATGGTTTCGTATTCGGTCCCCCCCAAATTAAATCCTGTATTCGCCACTGATGAATCCCAACCTTTAGACTCGCATTTCAAAGCTTCAACCAGTGAGTCACGACAGCTTCGTTCAAAAACGTAACTCTTGCTCTGTACACTTTATTTTAAAGTTCGAAATATTATTAGCTTCTTTCACCTTTTTATTTAATTTTTTCAAGTCAGACTTAAAATAAAATCAATTTTTAAAGGCCAAAGTTTCAATAGACAACGTCAGATTAAATTCATATTTTGTTCTCTTTGTTGAGCTTCCCAGGTTTCTAATGCAAAAACCTTTCGCCAACTCTATACACAAACCACTCACTGCCATTTTTCAGTGGACGATGGCTTCTGCTGCATAATAAAGTTTCTAATTTGCAGCAAAATTATAATAAAACATATTTGCTTCTCTGTTTATGGTTTTATTTTAATGTTTTCATGTTTATGACTTTTATTTAAATTAAATATGTTTTCATTAAAACTTTCTAATTTTGCCATCATTAAAAATAAAAACTACTGCATTAACTTTAAGACTAATAACAGCAGATTTCAACGTGCTACTAAAAATGTTTAACCCGGAAACTTCAATTGGTTGCTGCCTTTTGTAGCATTTCCGCAACTTTGCCATAGTTCAAATTAGAGATGTGCCACACATTTTCATTCGCATTCTCATTTACATTTGCAAGAAATTTGCATTATTCAAGAATATGAATTCGCACATAAAATCACATTCACCTTTACATACAAAATCCGCATTCGTTTTCGAATAAAAAATTTTTGTATATAAAGTTTTTGTATATAAAATCCGCATTTGCCTTCGTATGTAAAATCCGCATCTACAATCATCTTCGAATACAAAATCCGCATCTACAATGGTCTTATTTTTCTTTGCATTATCACATTATTTATCTTTGATCTTGATATCGCCAGCAGAATTCGTTTTCGAACACAAAATACTCATCTGCATTCACCTTTGTGTACAAAATCCGCATCCGCACTCAACTTCGCCTACAAAATCCGCATCCGCATTCGCTTTCGTATGCAAAATCCGCATCCGCACTCGCCTTCTCATACAAAATTAGCATACAAAATTCATTTTCGAACACAAAATCGACAGCAGGATTTGTTTTCGCCTACAAAATCCGCATCCGCTTTCGTATGCGAAATCCGCATTCGCACTCGCCTCTTCATAGAAAATTAGCATAAGGACTTGCTTTCGCATACAAAATCCCCATCCAATTCACATTCTCATTCAAAACTAGCATCCAACTTGGTTTTCGTATACAAAACCCGCATCTACAATCATCTTCGAATACAAAATCGTCATCCACAATCGTCTTTGAACACAATCGACGTCTTTTCGAACACACAATTCTTATCTGCTTCTGTCTGTGTATGCAAAATCCGCATCTGAATTCGCCTTCGTATACAAAATCAAAAATTCATTTTTGAACACAAAATCGACAGCAGGATTCTTCTTCGAATACAAAATCCGCATTCGCTTTCGTATGCAAAATCCGCATCCGCATTAACGTGGCGGATCTTTATGACGTTTTATGGAACATTGTAAGGATTTTGTACACAAACAATTTTTTTAATGCATACTTATAAGTTGCAATTTTTTTTCAATATTCAAAAAATATAAGAAAAATGCATCAACTACACCTGAAAATTTTTTTTTTTTTAGCTATATCTGAGACGTCAGTAGCTCTTTGAATGAACTTATGATGGTGTAATTTAACTAATTTATGACTTCTTTCTTTGGGATTCTGTGCAATTTCTGCTCTATGCAATTAAACCACAAACAATTCCTGCGCTGAAGGGCGAAATCCCACAAGTCATCGCTGGAATAGAGCCACTGTACCCATAAAACAATATTCGGCCTTCATTTCTAGTTCATACATTTACCTACAACCTTCTCGTAAAGGGCCGCCTGGTCTCAACCTCAACAAAAACCTAACCTCTAATTTATGTCTGTCATGGCGGGAAGGCATTAAGGCAGCGCGCAACCAACTCACGTCGATTTCATAACTTGCACAATTTTATGAGTTTTTATTTTGTAAACTAATTAAAAATGGCAAACGGCCCAGGCAACGCACAAAATTTAACCAACCAAATCAGGCAGCGAAAGGGAATGACGTATGAATTTCATCGACGGCTACTCGGCAGCAAAAACGTACACAACATTTGCAATTCACAACAGCAAAAGCAAAAACAAAACACTACACTAACCATCAGTGTAACCGATTCTAGGCAGTGCAAGTGTGTAGTGGGGAGTTGGCTGGAGTGAAGTGCGATCCCAATCCACTCTACGTTCGTCGCATAGGTAAGAAGGCGCACTGTGCACTGCGCTGCGTAATAAAGTAAATTAAAATGGCAACCCTTTTTTAATGGACTTGAGCAAATTAGTAATAAACAGCATAAATGCCGATAAGCCGAGCCGTACGCCCGCAGCACGCACCGAGATGGCCCAGACGAAAAGTCGCCTGCGCCATGGCAGCCGATGGCGCCTGAATTTTACAACGCCACTCTCACACACACACACACACACAGATGCACACACAGCCGTTCCGGAAAATCGAGCTAATAAGCATGATGCGCTGATACGCCAGCAAGATTGATGAATCCGAATGGCTGAAAGCCATGCGGCGGATGGCCGCCTGGTTGGCTGGTCGTTTGAGCAAAAGTGTGCTCCGTCTGCTGCTGCTGCTGCCGAGGGCGCCCAACGCACCAGCTGCTCGACTTGATTTCCTTTGGCTGACGTGAACGCAGCGCCGCTTGCCAACTCATTTTAAAGGCGTTAATCTTGATTAATCGTTATTTCAGCTGCTGGCGTCTGATTTTAATAAACAACGCTTCAAAATTTATTGTTTTTGAAATATTTATGTGGCACACAACAACAAAAAATCTTAATAATGGTAACAAAAAACATGAAAATCCAAAACATTATTATTTTCTTGTTTTTTGTGCAACCACTAATAAGAAAAGAGTAGCAAAATGTAAGCTGTGTAACGAAATTATTTGCATAATTTATTGAAAATAAAATTACTTCAAGGCGTGGCGCAAAAAGTGGCACTTTAATCTATTATGTAGTTTTCAAGAAAACCTTAACCCTTTCGCTATTTGGTTGCCATATGGCAACATGCTACTTTGTGAACGTCTGCATCCTCTATGGTTGCAAGAATACATTTTTTTGTTGGTCTTTAGAATAGTTTAAAGTTTTAGGAAAAATACGAAATAAATAAACTGAATATTTAAGTTTAAAGAAGAGAAGTATACACGTTTTTTAATGGTATATCTTTAAATAGTAAAGGAAGAAGAAGCAGAAAAAATTAGAGAACTTTTTAATTTGACATTTACTTTCAATTTAGATACTTTTTTTTAATTTTGGCTGAGGTAAGTGAAGAAATATTCAAATTTTCGTTATGCGTAAAAAGTTTTATGTTTAAGTAATTATTACAGCCACAACGATGTGGTTGCTTCCATAGAAAAACACTCTAAAATACAGGGTCCGAGTATAAAAATTAAAAAATTTCTTATGGAATGTTGTTAATATAACCACATAGAAGCCTAAGACGTAAAATTTTAAATTTTAACTTTCCCCAGTAAAAACCTGTAGCGAAAGGGTTAAGACATCAAAACCAGCAGCAAAGCAGAGCTTTTTAATTATTTGTATTCTCTTATATTTTCCATGTGCTCAGACAAGAAAATGCTGGAAAATGCTGGGAAGTGCTTTGAACGGTCCAGTCTGAAGCAATGTGCAACACCAACTTGGATTCTCCATTATAGCCAGCAACAAAATATATTTAAGAAGAAACAACTTTTTTTGCGCTTTCAACAGGAAGAACAGGAAAACCTCTGAGAGTAAAATTGTCAATCACTAAAGGAGCAACGACTTCAGAATTTTTGGGCTCAGGTCCTTGATGGATTTGCAGATCGATGCACAGATCACAGATTCTGATCAACACAATTTCCTCACCAAGCCCAAATGATTTGCACGATTCTAATATTCCATATTTCGTCTAAATCGACAGCGAATAACTCAACAGATAAGAAAGGGCTCAAACTCTCAAATCGAAGGACTTTACAATGGACCCAACAGGCTATCCGTTTAGATGTGTGAGTACACCCCTTCTGTAATCCAACGTAAACGTATGGATTTACATGGAACCCCAAAGATAGAGAAGTCCATACTGAAATCAAAGAGCTACAAAATGCACCCAACAGGGTCTGTGAGTGAAGTTGCAAGTGCAGACATACCCCTTCTGAAACCCAACCTAACCCAAAATTGCCTATGAAAAAACTACTAACTCGGCATTCGGAATTGGTATGAAACTCTGGATCCAGCAAATGTGATATGTTCCGCATACTGTGAATGGAGTTCTAAGTTCTGACTGAAGAGAAAAACAGGATACATGTTTTCTACATAAATTTGTTTGAGTAAAGGTATGGCAGCTCATGAGAGCCACTGCAGCACCCTTCATTTTTCTACATCTATATATGTCAAAGCTGCCGAAATGTAGCTGAGGTCAGAACGATACAACATTTCCTAAGCCACTTTTTAGCCCTTTATGATCAACGACTCTACATTATGAAGATAAGCTTCTTATTAGGTTTGGATGGAGAAGTTCAACAAATGCATCGGCATTATCAGGACTTGACCTATTGAGGGGTTTGAACCATGAAATCGGAGCATTACCTCCTCATGAAGAAACTCTCTTCAGATCAGAACAGTTTCAGAATGCAAGAGTCACCATCGCCTTAAGTACGACAACTCTGCATTCAAGGAAGAATCTTAGAAGTATATTTAAGGGATCGACATCATCCGGAGTTGGTATATTGAGTGGTTTGAACCAAGGGACCGAAGCGTTACCTTCTCAAGAAGAAACTCTCTATAGATCAGAACAGTTTCCAAGTGTCACCATTGACTCATACGACAAGTTCGAAATCAAGGAAGAATAAGAGAAGTGTATTTAATGAATCGTCATCATCAACAAAAGCGAAACAAAAGCGTTACCTCCTTCCTAAGAAACTCATTATAGGCCGGAACAGATTCCGGATGCTAGAGTCACCATCACCTTAAGTACGACAACTTACCATTCATGGAAGGATCGAAGAAGTGCATTTAATGGGTCGGCATCATCAGGAATCGACCTATTGAGTGGTTTGAATCGAGACACCGAAGCGTTAACACCTCATGAAGCAACTCTCTATAGGCCAGAACTGTCTTCAAATGTCACCAACAACTCAGAATGCAAGTGTCACATACGACAACTCTGCATTCAAGGAAGGATCGAAGAAGTGCATTTAATGGGTCGACATCATCAAAAGTTGACCTATTCAGTGGATTGAACCAAGAAACCGAAGCTTTACCTCCACATGAAGAAACTCTCTATAGGCCGGAACAGATTCCGGATGCTAGAGTCACCATCACCTTAAGTACGACATCTTACCATTCATGGAAGGATCGAAGAAGTGCATTTAATGGGTCGGCATCATCAGGAATCGCCCTATTGAGTAGTTTGAACCCAGTGACCGAAGCGTTAACTCCCCATGAAGAAACTCTCTATAGGCCGGAACAGAATCCGAATGCCTTAAGTAGGTCAGCCCGTGCTCAAGCAATTTTAGAATGAAATTGATTAGGGTAAACTGCACTGAGACCAATATTGATCTATTGTGGCCTCAAAGCAATTTTACTTGCATCTGTGATTAGTAGCACCAGATCAATCGATTTAACGAAACTAACTGGCCGTTCGTGTCTCCAATTTTAATTGATAATTATCAATCTAACCAATTTTGCTTCTATCTATGTGCTCGTCCAATTGATCGCTCATCTGTCCATCGATCCAGCACGATAAGTTTTAAAAGAACCTTAAGAGAGCTTTAAAAAAAAGAGTTTGGAACAGAATTGTATATGGATTATTCTTAGTGCCAACGGAACACTGATCCACTCCTAATGAACTTAGAAGGTTATGGATCATTAGATAAGAAAGTTGATAAGCGGGACATAGTGATTTGAAGGGAGGTCAATAGCTACGATAGATCTCTGGATGACTAATCACTAACTTCATGGGCCAAAAAGGGATCCACTATGTGATCCAATTCAGCAAATCTGCGAACGTAGTAGTTTTTAATCGCTAAGAATTTGGCAGACTGGTGATGGTTTTTAGTTGGTAAGAATCCGATAATTTTGTTCAGTAAAAAGGTGGAGTTGCTCCAAAAGGAGCTTACTTATGCCATAGTAATGTTACAACTCAGAAACATTCACAGAATTGGTTTGAGTATCTAATGAAACCAAATTAGTTCACATTGGATCACTGAACCAGTGATAAAGTGATGTGGAATTGGAAACCTAATTTTGCTCAGTAAATAGTTGGAACTACTCCGAGATGAACTCACTTATACCATAGAGGCCCATTGTGATATCACAACTATATGCACTCGGAGATATTCACAGAACTAGTTTGAGTCTCCAAAGAAACCAAATTTGTTCACATGGGATCACTGAACCAGAGATAAAGTGATGAGGAATTGGGAACTTAATAGTGTTTATTGATAAGAAACACACCAATGAATCAATGAATGATTAGAAATACTTGCATGCAAATGTATTGATGTGAATTTTCTTAATATACAGATTTATTGTTAGAAGGTTGTAGTGAAAGAATGCGTGGCGATCAATCCAGAAGAAACTGTGCTAAGTTAAATATAAACAGTCCTAGGGGCTTGATCTCCTAGATTGTCGAAGAGAAGTTATCCAAGTTTGTCTCCATCCCATAATGACGGCGTAAGTATATAGAAGATAAGGATAAGTATATAGACGATAAAGTGCATACAACTATGAAAATACTGTCTAAAGAAGAGAGCAAAGCTAAGCAAAATTGCCTGCTCTTCGATACCTTCAAACGCTCTATTAGATATGTTAAGTCTTCAAAGCCACAACTTGTGCCTATTTTCAGTCATGTGGAGTCTTCAAAACTAAAACTTGTTCCTGCTTTTAGCCATACGATAGCATTTAAAAGCTTTTGATTTGATTGAAAGAATATATTCCATAAATTCTTCAAATAAGCCTCAAGTAGCGAGTGGATATCCTGCACTGTTGGTGTCAAATAAATCTTCTTGCTGATTGAAAACGAACCAAAATTTAACATCACCCCACAGAAAGTCAGCGTTGCTCTAGTCTCACTACAAAACTTCTCCATACTTATTCATGCTTTCCATGCCTTTCAAGAACATTTCTTTGCCTCCATGTCTGGCATTGGGATTATGCTCGAATTTTATGAGTTGGCGTCTGTTTAATTGTGTGAAAGGCATTTCATGAAATGAGTTGTCGGTCGTTGCTGATGAATGATGGAAATGTTGACTTTTAAGTGCTCGAAATTTATTAGCAGATTATTGTACAAACAATAATATTGTGAGACTTGCTGGTGGCGGCACTGAAATGTTGAGTTTTAATGGGCTGGGCGGATTTCGCTATGGCGGTTAGTTGTAGGCAGCCAACAATAGTGGCACAAAGTATGATTGAAATGATGCGAATTTAGTGCTGTCAGAATTTCAATTAACTGGTCCATAGTCGATTATTAAGACAGCATTGCATATTAGCTGCTGTAGTCCGAAATTGTCCCACATAGCAAAAATCAATTATAGCCAAAAGTTTCCACAATCCAGCAACTGATCAGAAATTCAATAACACTGCTGCTGCGTTTTCGAATTGCAATTTTTTTAAGCAATTAACATGATATATCGCTTGCACAGCCAACGCAGCCAATCTCATTGTTGGGCCGAAAAAGGTTCACACGCTTTTTTTTCGCTCACAAACTATATTTCAGCCAACTCATTCAAGCCAACACCGACAGCGACGCCGGCAATGTGGCCAAACCAAAAACTCGTCAACTTTTTTTTCGCTTCATTGTGGCATTTGTTTGTTTTTTAATGCTTGCATTGCTGCAGTGAAATTTCATTATTTCTGCGCGGGTGCAGCATTAAATTTGCCGTTTTACGCGGCAAGCAACGGAATAAACGCTCACGCGCCATCGTCAGCGTCAGCGTCCTACGCTGCATTCACGCCTCACATGCTGCACACGTGCGCTGGCCCGCGAATGCACACACACACACACACACTCGTGCACACACGTACACACACTGATGCGTGCAATTTACCAACTTTTGGCTGCGACCGCAAATTGCTACAATCGATTTTCGATTTTATCGCTGCGGTTACATTGCTTCGCTGCGCCGAAAGTTTTAACGCCTTTGTAAAGTTGCCGTTCGATATAAACTGCGCAAACGCATTATGCGCCTGTTAACGAACAGCGCCAGCACACGCACACATTCACGTACTACAATAACAACAACAACAATAAGCACCATTGAACGCTGTACGCAGAAATGGGCGAGAGGGCTTCCGCGCACCGCAACACCAGCACCAACGCCAACATTGACGCCACACCGCATCCGCATACGAGCCGCACTCATACACACACACACACTCATAGCCACAACTATACGTCCAAAGTGGCATGTCGCGTACGAGCACTTTTTACCACAAAATTGTTGCATTTTCACGAATAAATTTTCAATTTATGATGGACCCGCATAGCGCCCAGTCTTGCTCAGGGTAAATTTATGTCATATGCATCACTTGAAAAATTGGTCTCGACAGTTCATCTGGTAGAGTGTTGGGTTTTCGTGCCAGAGGTTCCAGGTTCAATTCCTAGCTAGGGCTGGAGAAACACTCGTCCACCTCCATTGCTATCCGCAAGAAGTAGATGAAAATTATAAGAAACACTGGTAATATAAAACCTCCAAATTACAAGAAAAAAACTGGTTTAATTAAATTTTCCAGTTTTCTGTTTTCGACTAGTTAGGTTACCGCTTAGCCCCAAGCAACGCAACCAAGCTTTACGCCTGAAGTGTAATAAACTAATGGATCACTGATCGTTGGACAATTTCTAAACACTCTCAGTGTTTAGCTGACAGTGTTCTTTCAGTCTTTTAGTGCGTCACACTTTAGCTGTCATTCATTGACTCAACACCCTCGGAACTTCAATTCATATTTAATCCCTTTCAGTCCGGTCTACTGACTACACAAAAATTGTACATAATTGACTTGACTTGGCTCGTTCCAAGTAGCTTTAGTCTAATATATTTTCTTAAGATCAGTCTTTTTCAAAAATTCTTTGTCCAGCAACAATCCCAGCTTTACTCCACCTGACCCAACCTTACCTAACTTAATGTTTCCACTGGTGTTTGGTTGATGAATAGATGAAGATAAAGAAAACGTAGAGTAAGAGAGAGTACCTGCAGAGCCGCTGTAGAAAGGTTATTGGATAAATTAAGGTTTCCAATTTGATTAAAAAGATCTGTGTATAAGTTATAATGCCTTCATTAGAAGTAAATTCAATGTCATAATAAAATTTTTTCATAACTTTCAACAATTTCGAGACATTGTTGAATGGTTAAACACAAACACAAAGTCCTCAAAGTTTAGGCATGGCTATTGAAAAATTCTTTAAATATCCAATGAAACTTAATCATTTTATTTTGTTGGATACCTTTTTCTCACACTTAAACTCAACAGTAGTTGCTCATCATTTCTTTGTCACAATATCCTTAGTAATGTCAATAGATCTCCATCACTCGCTCCAAAATCTTAAGTGGTATAGATCTTTCAAAATTCTTAGTAGTGTTTATAGATCTCCAGCAATTCATTTCAAAATTCTTAATTGTGTCTATGGGTCTTCATAGTTCGTCTCCAAATCCTTAGTAGTGTTAAAGAATTAATTGGTCCTACAATTTTTAGGAGTTTCTATAGATTTTCATCAATTCATCACAAAATACTTGGTGGTGTCCATAGATCTCAATCAATCAAAATCATTAGTATTGTCAAAAGAAGTTCATCAATTCGCTCCAAAGTCCTTACTAGTGTCTATAGATCTCCCAAAAATTTTAGTAGGGTCTATAGATCTTTTAAAATTCTTAGTAGTATCTATAGATCTGCATCGATTCATCCCAAAATCCTTGGTAGTGTTTATAGATCTTCAACAATTCGCTCCAAAGTCCTTAGTAGTATCTATAGATCTTTCCAAAATCCATAGTAGGGTCTATAGATCTTTCAAAATTCTTAGTGGTGTCTATAGATCTCCATCAATTCATCCCAAAATCCTTGGTAGTGTTTATAGATCTTCCAAAGTCCTTAGTAGGGTCTATAGATCTTCCAGAATCCTTAGTGGTGTCTAATATAATTCGTATAATTCGTCTCCAAATCCTTAGAAGTATCTATAGATTTTCGAAAATTCCTAGAAGTGTCTATATATCTTTATCGATTCACCTCAAAATCCTTAGTAATGTTTATAGATCTTCATGAATTCGGCCCAAAATCCTCAAAAGTATCTATAGATCTTCATCAATTCTTGTCGTATTGCGTAACTGGATGGAAATTCAATTTGAAATCCAAAATAAAAAAGATAGAAGAAAGTCAGGAAAAGTCAAGTCAAGTCATATGAATCTCGTGCTTTAGATAGTTTTGCAAAAAATCAGCAATAAGTTTCTTTATACCCTAAAACTAAACTCGTTGGCATAGAAAGTGTTGAGAGTAATGTTAAGTAGTGTCTTAAAAGAAATCAAAGACACTGCTTGGTAGCCTTTTGAGCACTTCTTTTCCCTCATTAGCTTCCCAACATCGGATTCAATGAATAGAATTTGTTGATTTTCTCGCAGGACACTTTGTAGATTCGCATTTACCAAACCAACATTTTTTCAAATGTCGAAAAGTAAATTTTACTAGTTCTCATCAGTCAAATGTATGTAATACAGAATGACAAACAAACATTTATTATACACTATAGAAAATTCAGTAAATGCAGTGCAAATGCTTATACACACCCACTGCCAGGCAAAGGTACAAAAAATCGTTGCCTACGTGGGCCTCTGTAAACTTGTCAGCTTATCGTTGCGTGGCGTGTTTTGGGCAATGTGTCTGTTTGTATTTAAATACCTGTTTTTGTTGCTATATAAGTATGTACTTACATAACTGTGTAGCGAACGCTTATATAAAATTTCTCCGGTGTTGCGTAAATTACACAAAACCGCAATTGGAAATTGTGCGAGTTTCGCACCTAACTCACACTCAACTTTGAACTGTGCACGCATAATTAAGATGAAAGGCAGGTAAATGTGGTTCGGTGGAGAAGCGGAGCAAGGCAGGTGGGTATAATTAAGAAGCGAATGTATGTGTGTGAGAGAGAAATATGGCATCAATCTTTAAAACACGCATTAGATGAAAAAATTTGGCTTGAAATTTAAACCCAGTAATACAAAAAGACCAATTTTCTAATGATTGTTGGGTGTGGCTGTGTTTCATATATAGGATGAGAGATATGATTCAGGATGCTGCAAAGCTTTGAATTATTGATTAAGAAATCAATGGTAGCAATAAGATATCATAAAGAAATATATGAGCGAAAAATTATCTTTGTAGTTACAGAGTCCTTCGCTACACAGCCCCCATCTTCTACCCAAAACTAAATCCTCTTTACGCCATTGCATGTTGGTTTTTACTTTCTTCATTAAACGGTCAGCACTGCAACTTGAGCTAAAAGCCATTTATTTAATTTATTTTCATTTCATCATTATTCTTATTATCTCCGACTGTCCACGCAGCCCCCCGCTTCGACGCATTGTTCCTAAGGACTTTTCGTACATTTCACATGGCATGCAACTAATGCCACTTGTGCGTGAAGGGCGCACATTAGGTCGTTGCATTAGTGCGACGTGACGTTTTAATGCGGTGCACAGCATTCGAGTGCTGCACAAATACTCAATGTCCTCGGTGCACTTGTACTCGACTTTTCCGCATTGGCGCTTGGCTTTGTGCTTAGAACGGCATCGCCTGTAGCCAACAGCGTCCACTGCGTCGCTACGCTTCGCTTCGCTGGACGCTAATGTGCAGTTAAACGTCGGCAAAGGAGCACAACAGCAGCAGCGATCAGCTGCAGCCACAGTCGCAGCGAAGCAATGCGACGTTGGCCATTGTGCGCTGTTTAGTAAATTGAAATTGAAAGCGTAAGCTTGGCTTAGCAGCGTTTCAAAATAAATCGCACTTAATTTGGCGCCTCAACGCTTAAATGCGTTCGCAATAAAACTAAATAGTCGCCGCGGCCATTTGTACTCGCTGCCGCATTGCCTTGTGCCAATATTTAAACGTTATCCTGCGGCACTTCACGCGCAACGCGTTTTAAAATCTGTGCAATCGTTTGTAAAAGAGCGCAAATTAAACACAATCGACCGTCTGACTGACTGGCTGGCTGGCTGCCTGCCTTCGGCGACTTTCAACCAAATACTTATTCATTCATTCATTCAATGTTTTTGTATGGTTTTTCGGCCATTGTTTAATTTGCTATTGTTTTTTTGTTATTGTTATGGTTGTTGTTTGTTCGGTGTTTTCAATTTTTTGATGCTTTATTTTTAAGCAATTTTATTTATTGTTTTGCAAAACAAAACGGGACAAGTTGTTGTTGTTATATTCATTTTTTTTTGTCATTTGAAGCTGTAAAAGAAAATCATCAGCATTTTTTTCTCCATGGCTTTTAATGTCTCTGGACTGTATGAAAGGTTTTGTATTGGTGGACTTTTTATTCTAAAGTATTTAAGACTGTGTACACTTCTTGAACAATATTTGGAACTTGAAGTGGAGATGTGGAAAATATAGAACGATATTTAAACAGATAGATGTTGAATAATCTTTATCTCTTGCCCGAAAAAATTGATTTTATTCGAGCTTAGTTTATGGGTTTTCAGTGAAAGATTCTCCTTCATGGTGGATTTCGAATCTAACGCAAAATGAGATGTGAAAATTGTAAGAAATATTTCATCAGAACCGTGGTGACTCAGATTTTTAAAGTTTTTCCCTGTTTTCGATCTGATGGCAAATCTGTTGCCAGAAAAAATGCATTTTATTCGAAGCTTATTTATAGGTTTTCATCTTAAATGGATCATCTTTGTTTATTTATGTTTTTTTTTTCTTCTGGACTGTACGAAAGATTTTGGACTCTAATATGCAAAGTTTCCGACATTTTCAATTATTTTTGTACATTTACTGAACATTATATGAAATTTGAAAACTGAGAGATGCTGGTTAGTTATTCGCTGTTGTTGTTGCTTCGTCTGTTGCTGTGGACAGTGGATTTGGATTTTTTTCGTACCTTTTTTGTTGTGTTTCAGTAAAAGATCATCCTTCATGGTGGGGTTCGATTCCAACGCAATCAGATGTGAAACATTTTCAAAATGTTTCATCAAAAAGATGGTGACTCAGCTTTTTAAAGTCTTTCGTTATTCTTCAGTTGTTTGAAAGTCTGTTGCCGGAAAAAGTGGATTTTATTCAAAGCTTGTTTATAGGTTCTCAGTTAAGGATCATTTTACATGGGGGGTTTCAAATCAAGTGCCCAAGGTCATAGTTGAGTAAGGAAGCCCCCAAACCAATTTCTATTGTTATATATACTTTTCTTAATAATTAGTATTTTTATTAGTAATAATATAAAAAAAATTTACTCGAGTTCCAGCCCTTAGTGATTAATCCCCGATCTGGGGATTAATTTAATAAATAAAAACAAAACTTGATAACTTTGGAATTAGTCCTTTGATTTGGATGGAATTGTGACATGTTATAGATAACACTCAGATGCATTAGCTGTACGTAACCTTAAATTTTTTTTTTTTCAAAAAAATTTTTTATTTGGTCAGAATATTTGGTAGACCACAAAATTTGTTGTTATATATTCTTTGTATAGTGTTTTACAATATATATTTTTTTCGCAATTTTTTTCACCTGCGTGACACTTACAAGAAATAAGGTATATTTTTTATATATAATTTTCAATATATAATATTTTTAGGTTAGGTTTGGAAATAATTTATGTACATAGATCAATATCAGAATATACAATTATTTACGAACTTAACAAAACAATAGCGTATAACAGTAAGTTAAATTTCAGTTTACAATACATACATTCAGTTTACATTACATATTTCATTAAAAATTTCTAGATGGTAAGTCAGAAGTTGTAAGTCGTTTAAGCCTTCGGATTCGCCTTTCTTCGATCAGGGGTATATGCTGTATTTCGACGTTGCCGTGATTTTTCATGTCAATAATATGTTTCGTGCTGAGTTTTTTTATTGTTTCTTCAACTGTGCTGATTGAAAGGTCCCGATGCAAAGAGTCGTTTGTGATGTACCAAGGAGCGTCAACTATTTTTCGTATTATTTTTGATTTAAGTTTGTGAACTTAATAAGGCAAAGACAGGGAAAATTTTTAGTATACAACAAGGTGAACACAATTAGAGACTTGGCTTTTATGTTATATCCCATTTCATTCGAATTTCACTAAGCTTTCCTCACTGAACTTTTCACTAACTTCACTAAACTTCATTTAACTTCTCCCCTGCTTCACTTCTACTACTCCAATCTTCCTCAACCAACTCCCTCAACCTGCTTTCTCTACATGTCCAGGATTTGTTATACCAAATTTATTCGTATAACCACAATAATCCAATTAAAACTTTAACGTAATTAACTCCGTTCGTCTGACAGGCTTAATTCAATTTTCATGCAATTTCCATAATGAAATTAAGTATAAAATGCTTCAACCAGCTTATGGTAGCTTTTAATGTGATTATTATCGCAATAAATATTGTTATTGTTGAGCAATTCAAATCAATTTCCTAGCCAAAATATGTGCACGAATAATTCGTATAAATCTAACAAACTTGCTGCAAAAAAACAAAGTGGTGTAATAAACTATATATAAACCGATTTTTTAGACATTTCCCTTCACTTCAATTATTCGTGCATTTAATAAAATCAACATCAGTAAGTGCTATAGTAATGCAATGGTTTTATAAATTCTTGTCCTATTACAAATTTGAGCCTCTTTAGTCTAACCACCATTTCGAACCATTCCACACTTAGGGATTCAAAAAGACAACAATTCAAATTAAAAGTTTTCTTTAACCAGCCCGAGCTAGGAATCGAACCTAAGACCTCTGGCATTAAAAACCCGCTGAACTATCGAGACCGTCTCGAATATTGCGTGCACTAAATTTTACCAAAATCATTTTAGTTTTACCATTTCGTATGTTTTGGCAAAGTTTTTATGATAATTGACACTGTGCGCCGCACACAAATCTTACACACTCTGACACCTCACTTTCACACACACACACACACACACAATCTCTCACACTCTTTCTTCCACACACAAACATCCAATCGTAACAACAAAATTCAAACCACGGTCACGATTGTCCAACAATGACAACCGGCAGCCAAAAATCCAAGCAAACAATAATAAAAACAACAACAACAAAAAAATCACATCACATTTATGCAACACTGTGAAAAGGCCAAATACTCTGATTTCACATTTTATTGTTGTGTACTCAATGTGTGTGTGTGTGTGTGTGTGTGTATTTACGTAGCTGAATTTATTGTATAAATTGTGGCATGGATCGAAATATAAGTTCAGGCAATAACCGCAGCATATGTACGCACTAATACATGCACAGTGTGTGTCCAGCAACGCGGTCTGTGTGAGTGAGAGATCCGGGAAAAAACTGCAAAGACAGCGATTGGATTTTTTTACGCAAGGATACCAACAACATTTGAGCTCAGTGAATGATTGCTGGATTTTTATTTTCTTTTTAATTGTTATTTAATAATTTTTTCTGCTAATTTTTTTAATAAAACTTTAGCGCAATCAATAGCAGTACGTGAAAAAATTACAAATATTGCATAACTTGAAAGGCGATAAAGCAAATATTGTAGGTCAAGTTGAGTAATGAAAAACTGTGTATTCGAAATTTTAACTATGAGCTAAAAATCAGGATTTTCGAAAAAAAAATTGGTTGTTAGTACTGTGACAATATTTTTGCCTACAATTTCAGTTCTTTCCAGTTCATGAAACCTAAGTATCTGATCTCACTAATATTTCTAAGCGAGTTTCTTCCAGTTAATAAAATCTAACTATCTGATCTCAGTAATGATTCTAAGCAAGTTTCTGTCACTTCGTGAAGTTCATGAAACCTAACATTCGGTCTTCCATGATTTCTTGATCCAGAGTGTTGTGTGTCAATGACCAACCATTTTCCCCCACTAGTCCCCCTCCTAACCTCTTCTTTCTGGACGTTTTCCAACCATTCTTTCCACTTCTTTTTTTTTTCCTTACGACAGTAAACTTCCAAACTATCAAAATTGATAGACAATTTTAGACAAACATTATATATATCCAGTTCTAAAGAGTCAACGCTTAATTCTGTTATGAGGCCAAAGGCCTCAAACGTCCCCCTAAAAAATCCCCTTTCCCGCAAATGCTGCACTTTCGGCTACTTGCATGCTTTTGCAATAAAACCGCACAACACAAAACAATGACAGCTGTAACAACTACAAACTATAACAACAACAACAACAACTGAATACACCATACAGTTTGCCAGCAATAAGGCCAATCGAATGCTAGTCGAGTTCAGCGCATATTAGCAGCAACAATTAACCGCACAGCCATGGACAGGCAACATGACCAGAATGACGCAATAAATGCGCAAAAATTGTGCTTACAGTTGAGCTCTCGAATCGTAGAATCGTAGTAGACTGTACTATATATTATTAAAAATATGGTGACAAGCTTTTGCAGCTTGGACACAGCACTTTTATGTGGTCTGTCAGCAGCCGTAAAGTGTTGTTGCAGTCGCTCTGAGCAAATATTTTAGCAGCTAAGGTTCAACCAATTTGCTGACGCGATGCTTTCCATGGAAACGCTGAACGTTGATTTGCTGTTTGCAGTGCTTTTTCGTATGTTTTATGAAAATTGCTCAACTCCATAAAAACAAAACAACAAAACTGAATAAAAAAATTGCTTGACAATTTACTAAAACTTTTCAACATATTCTTAATTGGTTATGTGTAACCAATGTACAACCAACATGTGTGTGTTTGTGTTCACTCAACTGATTTCTGTTCATTTATTCGCTTCTCGTGTCAGATTAAAATTACATTCACCATTCGGCCATTACACATTTTGCATTTGTATTGTAATTGTAAAGTAATTTGTGCGCACTCACAGTCGAACAGCGTTTTACATTTTCATATTTAAATAGGTCACAACTAATTAAAAACAGTGGCATCAGTTTGATGCATTAATACGAAACCACTGCAGTTGGCTCAAAAGTTTCAGTGCACAATCGAATTACTATATGTAAATTAACTTGATGCAGAAAATAAGTACCTAAATAAATTGAAATAATGTTAAAAGGATTTTGATGAGAGGTAAAGGTAAATAACCAAATTGCATACTTGTGGTGAATATTAGAGTCTAAACCATCAGTCGAGTCAAGTATGAGTCAATTACTTGGGTTAATTATATGAGTCAAATATTTGAGTTATTCAACTCAGAGTTATTTAACTATAATTTAAGTTATTCCACCAAGACTTATTTAACTATAAATTAAATATTTTAGTTAACTATCAGTTAGTTGAGTCAAATATCTGAGTGTAATATCTGAGTATAGCAACTGAGTCAAATATTTGAGTTATTCAACTCAGAGTTATTTAACTATAAGTTAAATATTTGAGTTAAATAACTCAGTCAAATATCTGATTGAAATATCTGAGTCAAGCAACTGAGTCAAATTTTTAGTTATTCAACCAAGAGTTGAATAAGTTGAATATTAGTTTAATATTTGAGTTAACTAGTTAACTAGTTTTTAAGTTATTCAACTAAGAGTTATTTAAATATAAGTTAAATATTTGAGTTAACTAACTGAGTCAAATAGTTGAGTCAAATATCTGAGTGAAATATCTGAGTCAAGCAACTGAGTCAAATTTTTTAGTTATTCAACCAAGAGTTATTTAACTATAAGTTAATTATTTGAGTTAACTAGTTTTTTAGTTATTCAACCAAGAGTTATTTAACTATAAGTTAAATATTTGAGTTAACTAACTGAGTCAAATATCTGGGTGAAATATCTGAGTGAAATGTCTGAGTAATGCAACTGAGTCAAATATTTGAGTTATTCAACTCAGAGATATTTTACTATGATTCAAATTTTTTAGTTATTCAACCAAGAGTTATTTAACTATGATTCAAATTTTTTAGTTATTCAAATAACTGAGTCAAATAGTTGAGTCAAATATCTGAGTAAAATATCTGAGTAAAGTAACTGGTTGGCACGTCTGAGTTGAATACTTAAAACAATTACTTGAGTCAACTAATCGAGTCAAATAACAGCATCAAACAACTGGGGCAAACATCTGCCTGAAAGAACTGAATCAAATATTTGATTCAAATACTTGAAGCAATTATTTCAGTCAAATACCTCAATTAGCCAACTGACTTAAATACGTGAGCCCATAACTTAGTTGAAATACCCATGTCAAACGCTTAAGTCAAAAATTTGAATTAAATCTTCATACAACCCACACAGTAACTGAATCCTTTCACCTTAAAATCCCTTTAAAACCCATTAATGTTCAAGTCACATCGTTCTAAGGAAAAATCACTGCCCTGAGCTTTTAAGCTTTCAGTTTAAATAAAGTCAAAACCAAACTTCTAATCACACCAACTGTCACAGCAAATAGTCTGTGTCCAGATGCTTATTTGTCAATGCTCAGACGAGACAAAATACGACCAAATGCAACCGAAATAAGCTAATCAGTAAAATTGCGCTTCAAAGGAATCAACACAAAAATGCGCCAATAAAGCAATAGTCGGCGCTATTTAGGTTCAATTGAACATCCAATCAGTGTGGCAACACACACAACTCGGTCCAATGGGTTTGGCTGTCGCTTTCAAGCGGCTGCAGCTGCTGTCATGAGATTTTGTTTTTTTTTTAAGTAACGAATGCTGTCTTCTTAAGTCTGCTTATGTCGATTGCCGGCTGCCGGTTTCAGTTAGTTCTGTTTTTTTTTTCTTTCTTTAGTTGCCTTTTTCGTTTTCATGTTGGCAACTCTGTCTTACTATTTAATGTTCGGTTTTCTATTTTTTCTATTTTTGCTGTCGTTTAATTTTAACTGTAGCATTAGTTTGACAATCCAACTGACAGTTTGGTTCAATGTTCCAAACACATTTTCAAGGTAATGCGAGGCGCTTGTCGAGACTAGAAATTTTGATCAAAGATATTTTATGTGTAGTAGATAGCACTTTTCTGGTGGTAGTTGGGGATAGAAGAGCTGCAACTGACTAAAAAAAAATATTTGGGAATCACATAAGAACTCGACATTAGATGTTAGTTAATTTTAGTTAAGTAATTAGTAGTTAGTAGTTAGTAGTTAGTAGTTAGTAGTTAGTAGTTAGTAGTTAGTAGTTAGTAGTTAGTAGTTAGTAGTTAGTAGTTAGTAGTTAGTAGTTAGTAGTTAGTAGTTAGTAGTTAGTAGTTAGTAGTTAGTAGTTAGTAGTTAGTAGTTAGTAGTTAGTAGTTAGTAGTTAGTAGTTAGTAGTTAGTAGTTAGTAGTTAGTAGTTAGTAGTTAGTAGTTAGTAGTTAGTAGTTAGTAGTTAGTAGTTAGTAGTTAGTAGTTAGTAGTTAGTAGTTAGTAGTTAGTAGTTAGTAGTTAGTAGTTAGTAGTTAGTAGTTAGTAGTTAGTAGTTAGTAGTTAGTAGTTAGTAGTTAGTAGTTAGTAGTTAGTAGTTAGTAGTTAGTAGTTAGTAGTTAGTAGTTAGTAGTTAGTAGTTAGTAGTTAGTAGTTAGTAGTTAGTAGTTAGTAGTTAGTAGTTAGTAGTTAGTAGTTAGTAGTTAGTAGTTAGTAGTTAGTAGTTAGTAGTTAGTAGTTAGTAGTTAGTAGTTAGTAGTTAGTACTTAGTAGTTAGTAGTTAGTAGTTAGTAGTTAGTAGTTAGTAGTTAGTAGTTAGTAGTTAGTAGTTAGTAGTTAGTAGTTAGTAGTTAGTAGTTAGTAGTTAGTAGTTAGTAGTTAGTAGTTAGTAGTTAGTAGTTAGTAGTTAGTAGTTAGTAGTTAGTAGTTAGTAGTTAGTAGTTAGTAGTTAGTAGTTAGTAGTTAGTAGTTAGTAGTTAGTAGTTAGTAGTTAGTAGTTAGTAGTTAGTAGTTAGTAGTTAGTAGTTAGTAGTTAGTAGTTAGTAGTTAGTAGTTAGTAGTTAGTAGTTAGTAGTTAGTAGTTAGTAGTTAGTAGTTAGTAGTTAGTAGTTAGTAGTTAGTAGTTAGTAGTTAGTAGTTAGTAGTTAGTAGTTAGTAGTTAGAAGTTTGTAGTTAGAAGTTAGTAGTTAGTAGTTAGTAGTTAGTAGTTAGTAGTTAGTAGTTAGTAGTTAGTAGTTAGTAGGTAGTAGTTAGTAGGTAGTAGTTAGTAGTTAGTAGTTAGTAGTTAGTAGTTAGTAGTTAGTAGTTAGTAGTTAGTAGTTAGTAGTTAGTAGTTAGTAGTTAGTAGTTAGTAGTTAGTAGTTAGTAGTTAGTAGTTAGTAGTTAGTAGTTAGTAGTTAGTAGTTAGTAGTTAGTAGTTAGTAGTTAGTAGTTAGTAGTTAGTAGTTAGTAGTTAGTAGTTAGTAGTTAGTAGTTAGTAGTTAGTAGTTAGTAGTTAGTAGTTAGTAGTTAGTAGTTAGTAGTTAGTAGTTAGTAGTTAGTAGTTAGTAGTTAGTAGTTAGTAGTTAGTAGTTAGTAGTTAGTAGTTAGTAGTTAGTAGTTAGTAGTTAGTAGTTAGTAGTTAGTAGTTAGTAGTTAGTAGTTAGTAGTTAGTTGTTAGTCGTTAGTAGTTAGTAGTTAGTAGTTCGTAGTTAGTAGTTAGTAGTTAGTAGTTAGTAATTAGTAGTTAGTTGTTAGTCGTTAGTAGTTAGTAGTTAGAACTACTGCGGTGTTATTGGATAACGCAAGGGTTTGTGTCTTTGATGTGCTTATTTTGAATGATGTATATGCTGCAACAAGTATTTTCTTCAGTCCGATATGGCTTTGCTAGTGATGTTGTTGTTGCACTAGTACGGCTATTGGATAAGAAAATCTGCTCGGAGCTGCTTATCACAACTGATTAAAGCGAGAAGAATAGAATTCTATTCAATGGTAAAGAAATTTGATTGAGTATTTCAGAAGGGGTGGAAAACAATTAGAAGGAACAATTTAAAAAACGAGATCAAACCAGGTACAAATTGCACTCACGATCCTTGGAATGGAAGCCCAATGCATTGCTCTCTGTGTCTAATTATTTAAAATAACTAATCTTAAATTTTTGTTCATATATTTTATTATGTTTTCCTTTCGTTTTCCTTGAGTCAAGTTTCAGGTTTGAAGTTATTATTTCATTATTTTCAATAATAAACTTAATTAATTGTGCATTAAATTTTGCACACAATTTTTATTTGTGCTAAGCATTGTTAAATTAGTTTATCAAAAATTATATGAAACGCTCAGCTTCAGTTTAATCACGCAATTTTGGAGCATCGTTTTTTTCAAGAAGGAACAAAGCATAAAATGTATTTTTCGCAAATTAATACCAAACTAAACTCTGGCCTTGTTTGCACTGTGGCCAACTTCACAGCATTCGGGCCACAGCTCGCTCGTTCGTTGGTTGGTTGGTTGGCTCGTCCGTCCGTCTAATCGCATTTGGGAGCGAATTTTATTATGCCAGGTATGCCTTCGGTGTAATAAATTCATTGTTTATCTCTTGCCAAAAGTCATCTCAATACACGAGGCGACACAAAACAAGCTCCGGTGTTCGGTGCATGGTACATGAGCCATGGCAATTTATTGAAAATACAATCAATTGTTTGCAAGCAGAAAGCAGCCACCGGTGAGAGAGGATGGCGCTGGGTTATGGGTGCTGGGCGCTGGGCGCTGGGTCGTTCGTTTGGCTGCGTAGTAGTTGCTGACTTGGTTGGGTCTCGGCGGTGTGCCGCCTGCTGCAGGCAATTAATTTATAATTTTATTCATGAGCGTACGGCGCCACTAATACACATGCACACACACACACACACACTTGCATATAAATTCTCGCAAAAACTCGGTGTGTGTGTGTGCGTGTGTGGGTTTCGTTTGGCTCGAGGCCAGTCGATTTGCAATTAAGGCGCCGGTTCGTGTAGGAGCTGCTTCAATGTTTTATTGTTGTTAGTGCTGTTGTTGTTATTGTATTGGAATTAGAGCAAATTTTTGCTTGGCATTTTTGTAATCGATTTTAATTTATTGAATTTGTGGTTATTAAATTTTGGTTGTTTATGCAAAAGTGAAAATGAATCGCTGCTATTTTCAGATTTTAATTAGTTTAATTTTTCGAAACCAAAAAAGAGCACAAAGTATTTTTTGATAATTTTCATATTACTAAAAGTTGTAAATGGCTTCTGAGTGAACATCATAAATATATTGAGAGGATAATATAATATTTAGTTGTAAAATTGGCAAAATTCTATATTAACAAAAAGTTTCATTTTATTGGTTTCGGTTAAATCAAAAGTAAAATTATTTCAATGTTATGAATTTTCCAAAGTTGTCCTTAAATTTTTTAGTTTATTTCAAGCTTTAAGATTTTAATTGTCTCAATTACTGCAGAAAAGTGTAACGCACAAACCCAACAAAACAATTTCAATTCAATTTCACCCTAAAATATGCAAACGAACATTTTTCGCGAATTCCATACCAACAAACCAGCATTGAAAATGTCCGGAAGTGCTTCGTTGCTTTTGGTCATTGCTAAATAATTATTTTATATATATTTGCCGTTGCTTTCATTTGCATAAAATTGTATAATTAAGCAATGGAATTAGAGGCACGCGGCAGTATGCAACACCGGCGACAATATGTCTTGTTGTTGCTCATTTGATGGCACTTCAACGCGTCTTTTGTTAAAGTCTCCAGTTGACTAAATCAACAGGCGGGACGAAGGCGGCATTTCAGCAGCTTTGGCGTCTTGAAATCGCTGGACCGACCACTTGAAAGTCAGCCATTACTTGTTGTCCTCTGTGTCGTTTTCGAGTCTCGAAGTGTTGGCGCTCGCTTTACATTTTTATTATTGTTGCAAAACTGTTTTTTGTACATTGTTTTTTTTTTGTGTTACGTGCAGCGCACAACAACAGCGCGAACAGCAATAATTACAAGGCTGTGGGGGGAGGGGCGGTAGGCGACACGAGCGTTTGTTGCAAAGGATTATAAGCGACTTGTTGAGTTATTTATGAGTTGAACGCGTAATTTATACGGAAATTACCGGAATTTGTTTACTTTAATACGGCAACTACATGTAAAAGGGGCGCAAAGACAAAGTTGTGGCATGAGAATAAAAATAGCGCAGACTTTGGAGCTGGTGGCACGGTGGGTGTGGCAGTGTTTGGGATGCACTGTAAATGGCAAAGTCGCAAATAATGCGTGTGGAATGTTGAATTAAATTTATGACATGCTATGAGGAGGAGCTAACTGAGCGAAATAGTGAGTTGAGTGCAGGAAATTGTTGAAGGACACATGCTGAAAGTTTATGGCAATTTATTTATTTTTTTTGCAGTAAGTTTGGAACTGATGTTTGCTTTGACAAGAATTAATTAGGAAAATGGAAAAACAAGTATAAAGTTAATAAAGCTAGAATGACGGCAATGGACACCAGTTGCTGCGGGGTGTAGTTTGAAATAGATGGTAGAAAGTTAGGTTAGGTCAGGTAGGCTGGCTGACAGGCAGGACACGTATAGACTCAGTTGGGTCCCCTGGCAGTGGCAGTTAGAGTTTTTTTGTGTTGTGGGTTGATGTGTTTTGTATCATTTTATTATTTAAAATATTCTGATACTCAAATAAATTAGAATTTTTGTACTTCATGAGAATTGCAGCTTCTGCCTTTTTTTAATAACTTTCGAACCAATAAAGTTAGAGTATTGAAATTTTGACACATGATCAAGGAGATTTTGGGTTTTAACATACTTACTTTTCAAGAAAATTCTATATACAGTTTCAAGGATATAAAGGATTAAAATTTTCAAAGGACCTTTTTCATATCCTTGTTTCACAAATTGATAAAAAACAATTTTATTTTAATTCTTGAAGTTATCTTCTTTCATTTGATATACTTTCATTTGCCATATTCTAACGAGATTAAGTATTATATTTTTTTTATTTTGAATCCCCTTCAAAATTTTGAAGTCCTTTTAAAAGGACAAAGGATGTAGAAATTAAAAACTAAGTACGCAGTATTACTATGTTTGGTCTCTAGTTTCACGTCCGTATGGATTTTTCCAGTGTGAAAAATTTTTTTAATTTTGTTGCACGGTGTAATTGGTTTTATGGTTATTACCAGGGAAAGGATTTTGTGGAAATTGCCTTTTTTGTTTGCTGCTAGATAGAGCATTTCTGATTGAAAATGAGCACGAATTAGGTCCTTCTGATTAGAAATATATCACTTTTATTTTGCCTTTTTCTGCCTTAAAAAGGCAGTTTGCCTTTTTCACCCATAAATGTCTTTTTTAGTGCCTATTTTACCTATAAATGCCACAAAACGCCTTTTTCAAGATTTGTCGAGCGCCTTCTTATTTTTCTTTTGTTTTTAATATTTTCCACCTTTTGTTTCGCAAAAATACCTTGAAACTAAAAAAAGTAAGTGGCAACATTGCAATTTCGTTAACTTATCGATGTTTTTACATTGATTTGATCATTCCTAAGCCGTTATTTTTTGTTGTGCAGTGGAAAATTTAAAGAAAAGAACATGCCAAGACAGATATTTTGCCTTTTTTATAGGGTTAAGGTTCTCAAAATCCTTTCCCTGGTTATTACCCTCGTCAATAAATGACAAAATATATGCAGACATTTTTATCCGCACATTTTACTCGTTCTGTCAAAATTTCAGAACAATTGTTCAAGAAAATTCCGCCTCCATAAAACACCAAAAGACAAATTCTTATTCGCGCCTTAAACGCTGCTATACATTTTGTTTGTAAACTTCCTTCAACAACAACAACAACAACACAAATAATCTGCATAACGTAGAAGTTCCAACATTTCCAGACCACACACTGCACCATTTCAAGCCACTGTCCGCATGTATTACACATACATGTATGTGCACACATGTATGTTTGTACATCCAACAGCCAACGGTTGGTTCATTGTTTTCAACGCTTTGCTTTATAGGCGTCGCGGTTTTTCCTTTTTTCATATTTTTTGTTTTTTTAGTTTTGTGCTGCACGCTTTGTGCAGCACTTTCAAAAGCCAAAAACTTTGCATTGATGCAATTGAAGCCACAAAGCCATTGTACTATGCACGGTCAGTGTCTGAGGCACTTGATGTGAGTGCAGCACTTCTGTACGCATGTACGCGCTTAGACTTTTCAATCGTACAATGGCGAACGGACCAACATGCCAGCTCGCCAGTTGCCAGCTGCTCTAACGCTCGCCAGACGGCGCACATATGTTCGTTGAGCGCAGAAATACATATTTTACAAAACCAACGCACCAACCATTTTCCAAGCAATTACACAGCAACAACGCGTACACACTCTAAGCGCCGCAGTGCTCTTTAATAAGCCAGCCAGACAAACTAAGGCACACACACACACTCACACACACGCACACAAATGAACAATTAAAGTAGCGATTTTATAGTTTCAATAGAACCAATTGCCCGACTATTATTGTAATTCAAATGTTGGCTTTTATTATGGTAAAAAGCCAAAGTGCTGTGCCCTTCTAGTTGGAGTTGAGTTGTGAATGTGTGTGTGTGTGTGTGCTTGTGCGCCTGCAGCTGTCTGTATGGCGCGCAAATTATAACTTTGCCGTTTATTGCAGTTTTGAATAATTGCCGTTGTCGCGTTCTTGCGCGCTGCAATTATTATGATTTTCAGCTCAAGCGTAGCTGTAAATATTTTTATATGTGTGCTATGTGTGTGTGTGTGTGGCTAATTTTGAAAATGCGCATGAAAACTCAGCGATTTTTGCTCGTGCACACGTCCAACCCCAAAGTGCTGCAGTTCGTTTCATGGAAAATTCAACAACTTGGCCAACAACAGACTTTAAGTTTTGTAAAATTACTGCGCCCGACAGCTGTTCAAATTCCCATAAGTACGACAAATTATATGAATGCAAAATATGAGCAGATAAAGGACGGCCAAACAAAATTAAAAAAGTTAAAACTATAAAATAAAATAAAATAAAATAAAATAAAATAAAATAAAATAAAATAAAATAAAATAAAATAAAATAAATAAAATAAAATAAAATCAAATAAAATCAAATAAAATCAAATAAAATCAAATAAAATCAAATAAAATCAAATAAAATCAAATCAAATCAAATCAAAACAAAACAAAACAAATCAAATCAAATCAAAACAAATCAAATCAAATCAAATCAAAACAAATCAAATAAAATAAAATCAAATCAAATCAAATCAAATCAAATCAAATCACATCAAATAAAATCAAATAAAATCAAATAAAACCAAATAAAATCAAATAAAATCAAATAAAATAAAATAAAATAAAGTAAAATAAAATAAAACAAAATAAAAAAAGTAAAATAAAATACAATAAAATAAAATAAAGTAAAATAAAATTTAAAAAAATAAAATAAAATATTATAGCGAAATTACCGTATTTAAATTTATTTATAAAAATTTCTTCAACTGTTTTAAATACTTTTTTATACATATGCAAGAATTTTTTTATTATTTTACTATATTTTATTAAGTATGCAACATTCAATTTGACGTTGTCCGCTGGGCATTGAGCGGCAATACAATGACTACTGTACCTGAATTACGCCGCTGATCAAACAATTCGTCCTGCGCTATCACACAGCACGCACAAATGGATTGGCGAAAAAATAAAAGTAATTACAAACAACATAAGCACACGTAAGTTTTTTATCACTTTTCCACGTAAAAAATGAGTGGAAATCAGCGATGAAGCGGAGAGCGGAACGCGACGAGGAGGCGGTGTGAAAAAGCGCTCGCAGCGCATGTAAACTTGACGCATTAACCTTGTACCGCAACCGATGGCGGCTAGTGTGTGTGTGTGTGTGTTTCGGTTGCACTGCAGCAAGCAAACACATTTACACATTCGTGCCGCAGCCGCCGCAAAAGTCTTTTGTAAATGAAAATTTACGCTCGTTGCGTTGCCTGTATATCAGCTCAAGGATGCGTAAATTGTGTGAATTGAATTATGTGGCAAGTGCAAGCGCGGCAACAACAACAACAACAACTAAAATAACAACAACGACTGCGACGGCAATGCCAGCGACACACTCGGGCGACACAGCAGTCAGCCAACAAATACTGGTATAGTATGCACAACAACAACAACGGCGACATAACAACAGAACACCACCAGTGCGCCACCGCAGCGGCAGCGACAACAGCGACAGTAATGCAACAACAACAACAAGAATAACCATGACAGCAATGCACCAACTGCAACTACTACAACAACCACTATGACAACAACAACAGCAAAAACAATAGTAGTAACGAAAAGCACCACCATTGCGATTACGACGCTGCATTCGACAGCAACAACGGCCATTGCAACGACAGCAACATGAACAACAACAACAAAAATGAGCGTTGCTGTTGTCTGTGCTCACTAGTGTCTTCAACCTTGAAATTCCGAAAATCAAAATTGAGGGCTACTAGCTACTTTTCACAGATTCGAAACCAATGCACCAAAGCTTTCTAGAAAATCTTAAAATATCCAAAAAATTCCCACAATATCCGAACATATTTCCAAAATTAAAAAAAATACCAAATTATTCTGAAAAGTCGGGATCCTTTTAATAATTCCGAAACCCCGGCGTCGAAATTCTCCAAAAAAAAATGCAAAGCCAATTCCAAATAAGTTCAAAAACCTCTACAATTTCAGCTTTTTCAGCAACAAACCCAGAATTCCGGCTACTTCAAATTTCCCGAAGCCGAAGCTTTCAAAAAAATTCACGAATATTCTAAAACGATTTCCTAAAAAAATCCTGGAATAACCGAAACAACCCAGAGTTCCAGCACTTTCCAATAGTTCCGAGTTCGAAGCTTCTTCCGAAAATCCACAAATATTAAAAAAATATTCCCAACTAAGAAAAAAAATGGGATCCCGAAAATGCATTGTGTCCCAATCCCGTAATCCCGCCTCATCCAAAACGCTTCGAAATTGAACGCCTCAATGATTACTGTGCGACGCTGTCAATTATTTGCCGTTGCGCCACCGCTCACATTGCTGTTGCTGCATCTTTTTATTGTTGTTGTTGTTGTTGCTGTTGCTGTTGCATTGGAAATTTTCGTCAATGCGCTGACGATGCAAATGTGTGCTTCGAGTCGCGTTGCGCGGCGCTGCTGAGTAATCTCAATTGGCGTAGGCGTAGATGGCGGCAGCGGGAGGGGGCGGGGTTGGCGTGGTGCGACCACATGCGTGTGTGTCGCTTTGTGTTCGTGTAGGTGTGTGTGTGTGAGAGCGCCGCATGCAAATGCGCATTAAGTGATTATTTTGCTCCTGCTGCTTGCTGCTACTGTTGTTGTTGTTTTACTTGTTGTTATTGTTGTTGTTATTGCTATTGTTGTTGTACGGTAGCGTAGCGCACAAAAAGAAAACGCTTTCAATTGAATTATGTGAGCAGCAAAGTTGTTGCTGTTGTTGTTATTGTTGTTGTTGTTCGCACTGCACACAACAAGAAATCGCAAATGCGTCATCAGCAACATTAACATTATATGGCGCTGAATGTTGTTGCATACAGTATTCAGTGTTGTTGTTGTTGTTCTTGCTATCTCTGCCATTACGAGAACGTTCATTGAATTGTGCAAAAGTCGATGTGTTTGTGATGTCAGCTATGCAAACAAATCATTCACACGCGCATTAACACACACACACACACCTACACACTCGATTATTCAATACGATCAGCAAATACGAGCAGCAACTAAAGCTATACCCCCCTCCCCCCCTCGCAAAGAAATGCCTGACGGTGGACCATGAGAATTGAAGAACCAGTTTTCGATGTTGGTTTTAGTCGGTAAGGATCTGACAAACCAACGCACACGAGTGCAACGATATTCAAGACTTCCTTCTCCCACCGATGAAAGAAAACCCTCAATCACTTGAGTCCTCGGTGTTGATGGAAATTTCCAACGTTTTAAAGCTTCTCGAACTGAACATTTCAACTTGCTGGTTGTAAAAACTCAGAGAGATTCAATGATCCGAACAGGTTTAACAGGTTCTGTGAAAGTTTTTTTGTCCTGTTCTATTCGCAGGGATATTCTTCGATTTTTTTTTTGTTTTTCAATCATTTGAACTCCCGAAGTTTATGCAAATTTCCAACGTTTTAAAGCTTTTCGAACAGGACATTCCAACTTGCTGCTTGCAAAGTCTCAAATGAGTTCAATGATCTTAACAGGTTTAACCCTTTCGCTACATATTTTTACTGGGGAAAGTTAAAATTGTAAATTTTACGTTTTATGCTTCTATGTGGTTGTATTAGCAACATTCCATAAGAAATTTTTAATTTAGAGCGTTTGTATTTTAGAGTGTTTTTCTATGGAAGCAACCACATCGTTGTAGCTGTAATAATTACTTAAACATAACACTTTTTACGCAAAACGAAAATTTGAATATTTCTTCATTTACTTCAGCCAAAATTTTTATAAAAAAGTATCTAATTTGAAACAAAACGTCAAATTAAAAAGTTATCTAATTTTTCTGCTTCTTCTTCCTTTACTATGTCAAGATATACCATTAAAAAAACGTGAATACTCAGTTTATTAATTTCGTCTTTTTCCTAAAACTTCAAACTATTCTAAGGACCGAGAAAAACATTATTCTTGCAACCATAGAGGATGCAGACGTCCACAAAGTAGCATGTTGCCATATGGCAACAAAATAGCGAAAGGGTTAACAGGCCCTCTAAAAGTTTTTCGTCCCGTTCTTTTCATAGGCATATCCTTCAGATTTTTTTTTCAATCATTTGAAGTCTCGATGTTCATGGACATTTCCAACACTTTTTCAAAGCTTTTCGAACCAGGCATTCAAACTTGCTTCTTGCAAAGTCTCAAATGAGTTCAATGATCTGGACAGGTTTAACAGGTTTTGTGAAAGTTTTTTCGTCCTGTTCTATTCGTAGGGATATTCTTTGATTTTTTTTTCATGCATTCGAACCTTCGACGTTTTGTGCAAATTTCCAACGTTTTCAAAGCTTTTCAAAAAGGACCTTTCAACTTGCTGCTTGAAAAGACTCAGCTAGGTTCAATGATACAAACAGGTTTAACAAATCACGCTCTATTACACTTCCATGGAGATTGTAAAAGTTTTTTTTTTTGTTCACTGAAGATATCTGGACAAAAAATTAGAAATATTGCTGCCTCTTGCAAAACTCACCTGTCAACACCTCGCTGTTCTATTCTATTCTATTTATTTTATTTTATTTTATTTTATTTTATTTTATATTTATTTATTTATTTATTTATTTATTTATTTATTTACTTATTTATTTATTTATTTATTTATTTATTTATTTATTTATTTATTTATTTATTTATTTATTTATTTATTTATTTATTTATTTATTTATTTATTTATTTATTTATTTATTTATTTATTTATTTATTAATTAATTTATTTATTTATTTATTTATTTATTTATTTATTTATTTATTTATTTATTTATTTATTTATTTATTTATTTATTTATTTATTTATTTATTTATTTATTTATTTATTTATTTATTTATTTATTTATTTATTTATTTATTTATTTATTTATTTATTTATTTATTTATTTATTTATTTATTTAATTATTTATTTATTTATTTATTTATTTATTTATTTATTTATTTATGTATTTATTTATTTATTTATTTACTTATTTATTTCGACTAAAGAAGAAACTTACAAAACTTGGTTTATTTGGCTAAAAAAAAAATTTCAAAAATTAAAAAATCTACGAAAATATTTGTAATTTCATAATTTTAATTTTCATCAGTTTTAATTTTTTCAACATAATTTTCATTATTTTCTATACATTTTTTAAGCCAATAGATCCACTGTCTAAAACAGTTCCTCTCCTATTTTTTAATGTGATTGTGACAGCTAATACTCAGAAGCTCATTCCACACAACTTGGCCACAGAGTTATTTCACTTTGTTGCGTTCCAACACAGCACCGAGTTGGAAAACATTTCATATATATTTCGAAATAATGCTGCACTGAATTAGTGGCTCCCCGCTGTCATCACTCATTCACTTAACCCACAAAGCAAACGCAGCACTTTCAATGCAACTTTAATAAGCGCCACCGCTACTTTTATTATTTTTATGCTGACTGCCGGTCGGTCGGTTGTACGGTCGGTCGTATGGTGGATGCTGCAAATGAGTTTGCGTTCGGCTGATCATTAATCTCCACACGAAAGTTTTGCTGCAGCGCGAAACTAAAAAGTAATCGCTTGGCAATTACGCTCGCAGCACAATGGTTTGTCTGCGGCAGTGCTGCGCGACCAACCAAGGTGCAGTGCAACAACAACAATAACAAAAGCACCAACGCACACACACACACATACACTCACATAGCAGCTAAGCGCAGCAGGAGAATTGCTGCTGCTGCAGCTGCTGCTACTGCAACCGGAAGACGGCAGCGTGCATCGGTACTTGTTGGACTTCCTGGAGTTGTTAGCTGTTTTGTGTGCGTTCGCTATGCCGCAATGTGCAATGTGCAGCGGTAACGTCTTAATTATGTTTTGTTGTGTTTGAGTTTTGCTTTTGATTTGCGCAATTAGTTCGCGTCAAAACCATATTGAAACGTTGGCTACTGCTTGCATTTAAAACTTTATAAAAAGTAATTCAACAAAAAGATTACTTTGTTTCAAGTTTGCAGTTTGACGGGTTTTTCTTTATAATTTGGCGTAGTTGGCAACAAAAAAAATATGAAATAGTTAAGTATGAATTATGGTCATTCAAGTGAAGGCAGCCAGAAACAGCAGAACCAATGGTCAATGCTTAGATCGGTCTAAAGAGCCTAAAAAGGAGTAATTTTCTTTAGTTTTAGTTTAGGAAATCGCTGCAGTGACAATTTGAGAGTCAATTTTAAAACAAAAACAACAACAAAATACTGTGCATTGATGATAAATCAAGGATCGGAAATAACAATTATTTATGAGAACTATATTTGAAAAAATTACTATGTAGGAAAGGACATACAACTAAATGAAATATACATGAAATGAATAATGAATGAAATAAATAATGAAATGAATAATACATTTATTTTCGCACGGAGAATCAAACTTGGCAGTAAACTTTTGTTTTGTAATTTTTACGGAAAAATTAAAAAATAAGAATTATTTTTTATTTATATTTTAAAAATCCTTTAACAACAATTATTTTTGATTTTTTCCATATTAGTCCACAAATAACAGTTTTATTTCGATTTTTATTTTAGTTGTCCTATGATAACAATTATTGGTGACTTTTATTTTTTAAGTCATCAATAAAAAATCATTCATTGACTTTTATTTATAAAAGTCATCAATAAAAATCATCATAAATAAAAGTCACTTAATGATGTTTTATTGATGACTTAAAAAATAAAAATCACTGGCTGATTTTTATTGATGACTTAAAAAATAAAAGTCATTGAATAATTGTTATTGATGACTTTTATTTATAAAATAAAAAATTAAAATATTTTTAAAATCAGCCAGTGACTTTTATAAATATTTTATTGATGACTTTTATAAATAAAAGTCATTGAATGATTTTTATTGATGACTTTTATAAATAAAAGTCACTGAATGATTTTTATTGATGACTTTTTCAAATAGAAGTCACGAATAATTGTTATCATAGGACAACTAAAATAAAAATCGAAAAAAACTGTTACTTATGGACTAATAAGAAAAAAATCAAAAATAATTGTTATTATAGGATTTTTAAAATATAAATAAAAAATTACTTTTATTTGTTGAGTCATTAAATAAAAGTCAAAAAATAACTCTTAAACATTGATTTTTATAATAAAACTTATAACTGTTACGGTCCCTGTGATAAATTATTCACATTGCATTGAATTTAACGATCTTGAAGTCATTTGAAAGGTAAAACTCCAATTAAGAAAACCCCCAAAAACCTGTGCGAAAAATTAATTAGTACAAATGCTTAAAGTTGGAACTTTTTCACAAACAAATTTAAACACATGTTTTCTATTTTTTAGTTTATTGATTAAAAAAAATCGTAAAAGTTCATGGTTAGCAAGAAGTTGCTAAAACTTTCAATATAGATTAAGAACTGATGTGAACATTTTCGCTCTTAACTTTTTCTCAAAAGTTGTAAAGCTGAGGCTTCACATTTAATTTCAAATAGTTTTCAAAATTAAAAACCTGAAAATTGCCAAAACTTAGAGGAAAATATCTAAAAAGTATGTGAAAGTATATTCCTGGATTTTTTTTTATTTTAAGAAGCATTCTTTCTTTGTCGAGTAATGTAATTACATCCTCCGATATCTTCGGATCTCAGAAAATAATTCCATTTGAACAGTGTTTAGACTACCACTTTCTTACTTACTTTACTTTACTTACTTACCTTACTTACTCACTTACCTACTTACTTACTTACTTACTTACTCTATACTCACAAACTTACTTACTTAGCTCAACATAACACCCCGTTTCTGAGATACGGCCTGCCGCAAAGTTCACAACAGACTTTAATCCTTCCACAAAAAAACACAGTCTGCCTCTTCACCGTCGGCGTTCAACAACCATTTCAAACACCTTTTTGTGTACTTCTACCAGACCTAAGTACATCCCTGATTTTCTGGCTAATGAAGAATACTGAGATGTGAAAGTAGGACTTCAAAAATTGTGTCAATGGTCCCTGGCGTTTTTTCATCATCTGAATGGTTTCAGTGTACATATTTATTAATGATTTGTGATTGTTTATGGAAAACGCAAGAGCATAATAATTTTCCTTTTTACAGCCCAGTTATCCATTTTAAAATGTTTAAAAATGTGCTCTGGTTGCTATTTTTAGCACTTCTCATTATGAAATCTGTACAGCGGGTCGTATGAGTGATGTGCATTTGAATGCATTTTCTTGGACTTGATTAAAGATTGGAAATTACTTTAATAGTGGAACGATGATGCACTGTGATTTCGAATGACCCATAATAAGTCCTTCTAGTGCTTATAGAACGTTTCCTAAGCCATACATTTAATGAAGTGTGGAAGTTATGAAGCGTTTAGTTGAGTTAAATTCTTCTCCACAAGCCTTTATGAATTTTGAATAAATTTGTTGTTGTTAAAATATTTTATTAATCTTTTTATATAAAAACCGTCAACTACTAATGATGCTACAAGAGAAAAAGGTTTTCAAGAATGAACTCTGAGAATAGTACAGAAAGTAAGATAGTAAGACTGTGTCTGCTGTGAAATAAGACGACTTCAACTTATTCAGCTCATCAAGCTCAAAAATAAATAGGATATAGATAACATCGAGATCAGATTGAGAAAAAGTGAAATTGGTCGTATTGCTTTAGGCTCCTTGCTTATATAAGAACCATCAACTACCATTAATGCTACAATAACTCGAAAGAAGTCTTCAAGAAGGAACTCAGAGAACAGTAATTAAAGTAAGATAGTAGGACCGTGTCTACTGTGAAAAAGATGGCTTCATTGTTTAGCTTGACGGGCCTAATAAGACGTCAAAACGAAATAGGAATGGGAATGGGTATCAGATCATGAGAAAAGAGAGACTATTAGTCCTAAAGTCTATGAGTACCTCTTCTCATATTTATTCGAAAATGTGTACTCTACGTTTGAAGGTCTCATTCTCATAAGTCTCAAAGTTCAAGAAACAAATAATTCTCCCTATAAAAAAAAAGTTTAAGAACACATGTTATCTTTATTTTGGGTCTCTAAACTTTGATTTATACATAATTTTAAATAATTTCGCCAAACTCTATGTTAGAAATCATGTCATTCTCAAAAGTCCAAAAGTCTATGAGTACATCTTCAATCATTTTTGGCGTCTTTAGCCTTTAATTCATACATAATTTTAATTTTTATATTTTATTCTCATAAGACCATTAAATTTTCCTCTATTAAACGTTTAAAATAGTCTGGTTCATCTTTTTTTTTCTTTTCTTCTTGACTTTCTTCTTCTTTATCTTTGTATCGCACGTTATTCAAGGCCAAACGCAGCTTTAAATTGATCTGTACAGAGTCTGATGTTGTTTAGTCATCAGTGTGTTGAACCGCAGGACTATGAGTCATTGTTCAAGCCTCAACTTTGGCAACAAGAAAAAGTTACAAATATTTAATTTTTCTTTCGACAATAATTTGGTTTCCTTTCAGGATTAAATGGCAAATCTCTTGGAGTAAAATACCCTAAAAGAGAAATCGGAACTGGCACAAAACTGCATGTTACCTCCAACTAGGGTTGCCAAATCTACTATTTCACTCGCAGATTCATGGAATTTTTAAGGAATTCTCTAGGCTCCGGATTTGACAAAAATTTCTCAAAGATTCAAAAGAAATGCGTTTCTAATGCAAGTCAATTTCATCACACTAAAGAAATTTAAAAACTTGTACATAGCATTTTTTACAAGAGCTCTTAATTTTTGTTAGCCATTTGATGAATTCCTGAGCAGAATATTTCCACAATTTTAATGTTTTATAACATTAGATCAAAAAAAAGGATTTTTCCGACAAAAATTTTTGTCATTGTATTAATTATTAATTACAATTAAATTAAATTAATTAAACTACTTACATTAATTAAATTAATTGATAAAACTAATTTTAATTTAATTAAATTAATTAATTTAATTAATTAATTAAATTAATTGATTAAAATAATTAATTAAATTAATTAAAATAATTAATTAAATTAATTTTAATTTTAATTTAATATAATTAATTAATTAAATTAATTTTAACTAAATTTGAGCAAAAACAAGAACATTTTCAAAATTTTTTATATTTAATCTCCAAGTCTGGGCATCCGAAGAGGTGGTTACACTGTTTCCAATTTTATAGAAATTGAGTTGAGTCAAGTTATTAATTTCAAGTGACGATTTTTACGGGAAATCACAAAATATTACTCAAAAAATCTATTAAAAAACAAAATTCGTTGTTGTTATATAAAAAATCCTAAAGTTATTTAACTCCCAAGTCCACTAGTAATTTTTTCTAGATAAGCTGAAACCTAGAACTCGTTTTAATATTTACGTATCTCAACTTTGACTACATTACTTCCAACTCCTTTTCCAAACTTTTTGTTCCACTAGAAGACAAAAACTTCAGCACACGGCAGCTCCTCAATCAACTTGATTACGTGCTTTTCTTCGCACTTGAAACGGCATTAAGCATCATCCATTTTCCGCTCTAACTCAACCGAAACGAATGACAATAAATTAATTTAAGTTTTTTTGTTTGCTCCTTGCCGCAGATTCGCATAAATAAATACGCAACTTTTCAGTTGCATTTTGTTGCAGTTCTCCATTTTTTTTCTACTTTTCTTAATTCAATTTCCTGCATTTGGTGCAATTTTGTTGCAAGTTGCAACACGGCGCAAATTAGCAATTAATGCAAGTTGAGCTGCGTCGCGGAGCGCAAAAACAACGTCAGCGCTGCCACCTTTTGCAGGTGTAATTAGTTGTTTACTGTTGTTGTTGTTGTTATTGCGTTTTGTTGTCATTGCCGCAAAAATAGTAAATGCAAAAAATCTGCACAATCCATAGACAACAAAAACAAGGACAACAAAGGCAACTTAAGCTCAAACAACAACAACCGTGCAACTGAATACAGCAACACAACGACAATTAATTAACGTTCATTTGCATTCGCGTCGACATTGAGCGGAAATTAAATTAAGTCTGTTTCGCAAGAAAATTTGAATTTGCACTGCTAATGCATTGAAACGAATAAACGCAAATTAATTATAACAAAATAACTATTTGCATTGTCAGCGACAGGACTTGTGAGTGTGTTTGGGGCAATAGTTAAAATTTTTTGTTGAACTGAGGTGGCGAGGCACTGTTCACGGCCCACTGTTCACATCTTTTGTGATTGGGGGGTTTGAACCCACAATATCCCCCCTGTGTGCGCCACTGCTTCGTTCCCCTTACTTATTACTCAGTCTCAGCTCTTATCTAACCTTATCCTCAGCTAAGCAAACCAAACCTAACTTAATCCACAAATGCTTTACACTACAAACCATTGCATCCTTAAACCTTAACGCAGAATCCAAATTGTAAATTCATTACAAATTTTTGAAACCTAATTTATACATAAACTGCATCTACATAATATAGATGCCTAGAGATACATATACATATATACAAACATATATTTGTACAGTGGTACACACAGAATTTTATTTTTGGGGCAATCACGTACGCAACTTTTGAGTCCAATAACAGATGAAACCATATTTCCAAGCCAAAACGTTTGCAAGAAACGACCATTTGGGAGGTGTTTGAACCACCGTTGCCACTGTATATTTACATATATACACACTACATTGATTAGCAGATCAGCCTTCAATCGTTTAACCACATGAAACACCAGAATGCCACAAATATTCAATACAAATTTTTAAATTCCTTTTATACGGCAACCACAAAACTTTTCCCAGCATAACCGAAAAAAATCATTGCAAAAACTGCTGCGGTTTATTGAGCTTAATTTGAGTGACACCAACCGAACGGAGACGATGCAGTGAAACCACAGTCCGTCAGCTTCCTTTTCCCTCACTCCGCTTAAATCATTTTTTTTTTGCAACTGCGCACCGCTTTCATTGTTCTTGAAACGACGCACAGTGTCGCTATCCCATATAAGCCGTGGCCAAAAATACTTAGCGTTGTCCTATCTCGATGAAACTTGGTGAGATTGTTTCCGTGGTGAAATATAAGAAATTCACAAAAAATCATTAAAATTGAACCACTGCCACGCCCATCTCCCATACGAAAGGAACTGTAAAATTGAAATAACTTGCTTAATATTAGTGATAGAATTATGAAATTTTGTATTTGAGCTTAAAATAATGACTTAAAACCTCACACTAAATGGGCGGTTTGCCACGCCCACTGTCAAAAATATTCGTATTTTACTACGAGTTGATGATACGAACAATGTGCCAACTTTGTCCTTTATAGAGCTCATCATTGCAGCCGCTGCTTTGGCGCTACTTTCATTGTGCGTCGGAAGCCATACTTCGAAAAAATTACCATTTTTTACTGTAGGTGCCACTACAAAAAGTAAATGTTTAGGCGGGGACGCAAACTTTGCTTTTGTTCATGATTAACATCAACGCCCATCTTATCTTTTAGTAAATTTATAAGAAAATCAAGTTTTATTGACCGCTTTCTGGATTCAGCTTTACGCCACACTTCGAAGAAATCACGTATTTTTAGTGAAGGCGTCACTAGAAAAATGCGAATAACAACCAAATAGGCACTTAAAGGCACAAAATGACTCCGGATTATGTTAATACATACTTTTTTGAGTAATTTAGGGTTGGAACTAAAAAAGTGTTTTTTGACGTTTTTTAAACTTTTTTCCACAAAACTTTTGGTTCTTTGTTAGAAGCAAACCGAAAAACGTATTTTTTCAATGTAACGGGATTTCACAGTTATTTCAAAGCACAAACCAAAAAATAGTGCTGCCATACAGGAAAAATTCCAAAGTTTTATTTAATATATAACATGACTATATTAGTACATAAATTATATTTTTATTTGATTTTTCATTCAGCACAAAGAATTACCCACAAACTTGGAACGAATGCGTATTTTTTAACATCAACTTTGAAGCTACATAAAAATGGAACAGAGTAGGATATTAAAGATCGGAAAACGGAATTTTTTTAGTTGAGATATTATCTGTCGACTGTCATATTCATTTTAGTCATTTTGTAACATTGATGTTTACCATTTTTGGCCACACTCGCGACACTGTGCGACGCAATTTTATTGTGCGGTTACTTTTGTTAATATTTTTCGGCCATTCTGTTTTTTTTTTGTTGTGGTTTTTTCGGTGGCAACACTGCAGTGGTCTAACAGCAATAACAACAACAACAACTCGTTGCATACAACTCACACTTGGCAACGCAACGCATCGAACGCGAGAATTGCAGTGCACACATTGTCGCTGTTATTGTGGTCACATGCAATGCCGATTGTTATTGTTGTTGTTGTTGTTGTTGTTGTTCATTTTGCAGTTGTTACTACGTTATGAGGCTCTGGTCGCTGGAGGCTTTTGTGTCTAAGGCACAGCACGTTCGCTCACTCGTCGACTGGCTGCTATGTTGAGGTAAGAAATTGCTGAAAAATTGAGCGTTGCCAGAGTGCGCCAAAAACAAAACCAACAGCAACCAAAAGCGGCCGTCAACAAAAAACTGCACAACAAAAAATTCTCGCGCCGAAAAGTGCACAATAGGAGTGAAAAAAGAATTGATGCCAATATTTGACGTATATGGAAAATGTGGCTGCGGCCGCGGGCGACAATTGTACGCGCGACAACCGCAGCATTTGGCGCTGTCGCCAAAAACGTTATTGCGCAATGGCTAAATGAATTCATTTGATCGAATGCATACGCACACCATGAATGCTTCTATAGATTTGTTCATTTGTTTATGTGAATAGGAGTGTGCGATACGTCTGTGTGAAAAATCACTTGTCGCGCAATGCGCTTTCTCTGCTCAATCACATATTTGCACGGCTGGACATTTCGATTTTTGAATGCGATTTTTCCCAACACACGTGTTGTTGTTGCTGTTGTTGATATTATTTTTTTTGTTTTCATTTCCGCTACATGTTGGTTTTTGCCAGTGCGGGACGCAACTAAACCCGAAAACGGGATTATTTCGCATTTGAGCGCCGACAAATTTCGCCAGTTCACCAAAGCTTGCTGGCATTGCACAACAACAATGTCCACTAACTGCACAAGTGAGCTTTATTTGGAGTCTTATTCAAATGCCATATTTGTGCGCATTTGGCCATTCGACCGGCCCAGGCAACATTTGCAGCGCATCAAACATTTATTGAACCCTTAAGCTGCAAATAAATGTCGCACCGCGTTGCAGTGCAATGCGCGCTGAGCTTTTGATGGCCACACTTGAATATTTCGAAGCTCTTTCAGTTCAGCTGCTGGTTGATATATTTGACAATTAAATAATTTATGTAAATACTATAACAGCGAATTTATGGTGTGTTGACACGCGTGGCGATTATGAATGTTGGATTTCTGGGAACATTTTATGAATGCAGTATTTTTCACACGAATCAAAAACATAAATTCATATCTAAAGCTTAGCTGAAAAGTATGCAATGACGAACAGTTGTTTGAATGTTTAATGGTAACGGCAAATAAATGTTTATATATATGTAAACGTGCAACAAATACTAACAGAACACATAAGAGGGAAGCTTGCACCGAGCTCGTTACTTTGTTAGTTCGACCGAGTACAGAACTAACAAAGTAAAGTTACTTTGTTAGTTCGACCGAGTACCGAACTAACAAAGTAACGAGCTCGATGTGAATGATCCTATAGTAAATATTGGGAGTATTCACATCGAGCTCGTTACTTTGTTTGTTCGAATAAGACTAAGACTAAGACTAAGACTAAGACTAAGACTAAGACTAAGACTAAGACTAAGACTAAGACTAAGACTAAGACTAAGACTAAGACTAAGACTAAGACTAAGACTAAGACTAAGACTAAGACTAAGACTAAGACTAAGACTAAGACTAAGACTAAGACTAAGACTAAGACTAAGACTAAGACTAAGACTAAGACTAAGACTAAGACTAAGACTAAGACTAAGACTAAGACTAAGACTAAGACTAAGACTAAGACTAAGACTAAGACTAAGACTAAGACTAAGACTAAGACTAAGACTAAGACTAAGACTAAGACTAAGACTAAGACTAAGACTAAGACTAAGACTAAGACTAAGACTAAGACTAAGACTAAGACTAAGACTAAGACTAAGACTAAGACTAAGACTAAGACTAAGACTAAGACTAAGACTAAGACTAAGACTAAGACTAAGACTAAGACTAAGACTAAGACTAAGACTAAGACTAAGACTAAGACTAAGACTAAGACTAAGACTAAGACTAAGACTAAGACTAAGACTAAGACTAAGACTAAGACTAAGACTAAGACTAAGACTAAGACTAAGACTAAGACTAAGACTAAGACTAAGACTAAAATAAATTAAATTAAAATTAATTTAAAATTAAATTAAAAATTAAATTACATTAAAATTATATTAAAATAAAATTAAAATTTTATTAAAATGAAAATTTTATTAAAATTAAATTAAAACTAAATTCATATTGAATTAAAATTAAATTAAAATAAAATTAAATTAAAATTTAAAATAAGTTAAAATTAATTCAAAATTGGTTTAAAATTAAACTAAAATTAAATTAAATTTAAATAATAATTAAGTTCAAATAAAGTGGTTACAATAATTTAAGTTCAGAAAATTATTTCACCAACGCTCTGTTAGCACCAGACGCCTCAGAGCGCCACTCAGAGTAACGCCATTCATAATGCATTATTTATTCAGTACGCATGTAATTCATACTACACAAGTAAAACCGTATAATGTATCGATTTAGATAGTTTCACAACATAGTCAGTCATCACTCAAAACTTGTAAAGCGCCAAAAACGCAACGTTACACAGATGCCTCACGTTAATTGCATGTGGAATTAACTGACGAATTTGCGAATATTTTACGCATATCTGCCCGATGATAACGCCCGCCAAGGTTCGTATTTATTTAGTCGCTTAATTTATTGTTTTCAACATTTCGAAAGCACACAACTGCCCGCAGCGCATTAACTCAGCATTACGATAATTGGGCGCGCGATGAGTGCCGGCCATTTTTCAGCCAGCAATATTACTTATCTCTATGCCGTATAATGCGTGTGCATGTGTTTCACACACACACACACATACACTGACATCAAAATTGTGCAGCTATTGTTGCAACTGCGGCATTTTTGCATCGCACTTTTCAGGAAAATTGCAACTAATGCTGCGGCGCGTGAAGGTTGCGCCTTTCGACATTATTCAGCGCAAATTAATAATTTCATATAATATTGGAAAAATACCATTACATGCCAGAGAAAATGCACGAAATGCAATTTTCCATCAACAATTTAAATATTGGCCATATTGCGTTGTGTATCGAGCTGAAAATAACGCGCTTCAAAATTCAATTCTAATTTAATAAGCAACGCACAATCTGTGAGAGAGAGAACTGTGCTACATGAAATTATTTATGCATTCAAACTGGTTGCTGCTGAAATTTGAAAATATTTGATTGAATTTCGGTTTAAAATTTAAAGAAAAATATTTAAGAAATTTAAAAAAAAAATTTCTCTTAATTAAAAAATTAATTAATATTTATTTAATTAAAATTAAAATTAATTAAAAATTAATTTAAATTTAAATAATTAGAAAATGAAAGTCGGAATACAAATGTTTGAGATTTGCTGATAGAAAACGTCATTTTTTGAAAAAAAATTAAAAGGACCTACTTAAAAAACAAAATTTTAATTACAAAAATTGTTTTTTGGCGTTTTGAAACTAACAAAATTTTTTAACACTTAAAACTTACAATTTTTAACAATTTTTCAAAGACTGAAAATTTGCAAATCACAACAAAATTGAATACTTTTGGCAAACAATAAAATTTCAACTCACTTCAAATTTCAATCAAAACATAACAACAATTTATTTAGCTCAACTAACACTCAACACAAAAGCTTTTTTGTTATTTCGAAAATCTTTCAAAAAAGTCTGCTTCGTGTTATTGAAGTAAAAAATTTAAATTTGGAAAATGTTGCTGCTGAAAAATCTGCAACTGTCAAACGCACAACGTGCAGCTATTTTCAGTTGGCTGTCCGCTGTAACCCGACAAACGACATTTACGTAAAGCATGTTCCGGACTTTGCACGTAAATAAATATTCCAGCAAAGCGAGAATTCAATTGGAAAACTTCAGTACCAAACGCTGCCGTTGTCGCTCAGTTGCCGCCTTCAACTGCAAATAGAAAATTCCACTAAGGACAATTTGTATTTGCTGCAAAGCGTTTTATTTGTTAGAGTATTCTTGTTGTTGCTGCAAATAAATAAAACACTTGCAATTCAATTCCAAAGTGAAATATTCCAACTTTGACATTCAAAATGGAATGCGGGCACAGTGTGTTGCCGCTTCGGTTGAGAGCAGCGCGCAAGCGAACAGGCAGTCGGTGCGGCAGTCAGTCAGTGTGGCGCTATAATAGCCAGCAGCAGCAACAATTTTTTTTATTTCATTTTTTTGTATTGTTGCGCTTTTACTCCAAATGCAACATTTTTGTCAGCTTTGAATGTTATTCGAATGTTTATGTGTGTGTGTGTGTGTGTGTGTGTGTGTGTGAAGCCACTGAAAGTGACAGTGCCGCAAAATGCTCGTTGCAGCCAAATAAATTGTAAGCGCTGTTAAAGCGAAATTCTGCGGATGCTAGAATTGATCCAATTGTGTATTAGATAAGCAAAAGTGCTGGGGACATACTTGAGACGGTTCGTAAGACAAGCAGCAACAAACATGATTTGCCCTGACAGCTAAAAGAGTTGAGGGCGTTAAAAAAGTTTAGTGGATTGTAGATACTCGCGTCAGTTGTATGGTCAGGTTTTTGTATGATTTGGAACTTCATGGAACTAATTCCTATTTATGAAACTTGGCTCGACCAGTGTTGACTTGAGGCGAGTTGAGGCGAGTGTTTCTGTCCTAGAAAAGTTTCTGGCATGTTTCTATGACCAAATCAATACAAGCATTCAGATACATGAAACTTATTTCTATATATGAAACTTCGTTTGACCTGTGATGACCTACAAACCTTCCTGACATATCTCTGTAATCAAATCAATACAAGCATTCAGATTCATAAAACTAATTTCTTTATATGAAACTTCGTTTGACCTGTGATGACCAACTAAACTTCCTGACATATCTCTGTAATCGATTCAATTCAAACATTCAGATAGGTAGAACTTATTCCTATATATTCTATTCTTATCAAATGCCTGAAATGAAATTTCATCTACAAAGCAGCTGAAATTTTTGCCCAGTTGTGCTACAAATTTGTACTCGTATACGGATGGACAGAACCTACGGTTGGATGCCGGTTCCGAACGGAATGCTGGGAGCTTCAGGTCAGGTTCAATTACACTTACCGATCAAATGCCACTCACTACTAGTGAGGTCCTTAGTGATACCAGATGAAGGTTCAAAGACACCATTACTTAATGAATATCCGAGCACCATTTCCTTTGGCAAACTTTAGCAATTCGATGTTTTCAAGTTGTAACACTTCTTCTAGGATCATGAAATTCTGGAGCGTTTATGTCGGACAGGATCCAAAAATGTGCTCTATGCTTCAACAATTGGCGCATAAAATCAATGTCAACAACTACAAGAGGCAATAAGTTAGGTTAAGTTGCAAAGGATGTGTACAGTACCAGCCGCATTTCTACTCAGAGGACTAAAAAATTGCCAATTGTAAGTACTATTTTATGGGAGGAAAAATATCCAACTATCTCTTAACCTTCCTTCTCTCTCCTTTCTTCGGCTCAACCTTCCTTCAACAAACCATTTTGTTTAGCAGGTCCGATAGTTCAGCTTGAGCTGCGTTGCTCAATCTAGAGAAAAAACCACACAGTTAAGTTATCTTATTTTTTGTATTCATCGATCACAGATTAATACACTGTGCAACAAAAAGGGCCATCTAAAAGTTTTTACAGGCGTAAAACTAGAAATCATTCATAGCAACATGGCATATTAAGTTTTAATTTTCTGATTCGATGTCCTTTTAAAAATTAAGGGGTAGTCAGGTAGATTTTTTTAAAAAAATCGAAAATTTTTTCTTTGCAGTTTTGGTGCTTAAACTTTTTTTTTACATTTTCAGAAAAGGTTTGGCTATCACGTGAACTACGATCATTATTGTCCATTTCTATGTAACAACGTTATGACACAATTATTAACAAAAAACAAGCAAAAAAAGAGGAAAAAATTTTACAATTGCACTAAATGTTTATTTATTAATATTTTTTACCGTTGTAGTTCAAACGAGAGCCATTCATTTGTACTTCAAAATGAAATTTGTTTGGTATGTTTCAGATCATCCAAAATGGAGAAATCGTGTCAGCCAGATTTCAAAATGGCGTCTTCCGGTCGCCCATATCTCCCCCGGATAAAACTATGTACAATAACATATAAAAAAAATTTTAATGTGGAATAAAAATTTGTATGAAAAAAAAATTACTTAAAAACATGGTCGATTCTACCTGACTACCCCCTTAAAGAACAATTACTTTAAAAACTTAAAAACATACAAAACTCGAGAATTTTTTTTTCAAATAAAATTTAAAATGTGCAATGATGAAGTTATGGGATCAAATGAAGCAGGAAATTTGTCACCTTTTCACTACATTTTCTATTTTAAATATTTAGGACCAAAATATGTCAGTCATATCCTTTAAATATGTATCCTTCGATATTTTTTGAAGTTTTTTAAGAATCCATTTGAAAACAATGTATTTTTTGCATCTCGGACTGTAGTATAATACCTCAAAATTTTATTCTTCAACATTATTGGTAAAAAATTAAAACAAAAAAATAGTTTTCATCCATAAGCAAAAATTTAGTATGGAATACGAATTAATTTTTAATTTCATTTTATTTTATTTTTTACATTGTTTTTAGATAACAAATCAATGAATATTCTATATTTAATTCTTGCTTATGGATGAAGACTTATTTTTTCTTAAATTTTCATCCATAAGCCATAAAAATTTCAGTTCAATATAGAAAATTTTGTCAAAAAATGTCAAGTTTCCTCTTTCATTTCATACCCATATCTTTATTGGGGCTTGGTCAACCTAACCTAATCTAACCTTAGTGGACCCAAGTCCTTAGGGACCTCAAAATCTAACCTAACCTAACTGCTTCTATTCAGTGGTTACTGATTTAATGTGCATTATGTAAGTGTGTGAACTTCCCCTTCAGACAACATTTGTAGCAGTTATTGCCTGAACTAAAGTTATGTGGGTCATAACCTCAAAAAAAAAATAAATTTATGTTTTTCAGTTACATGCGAAATTTATGCGCTGCACTAACTAAACCCACCGTGACAGCATAGCTGCGCGCAACATTCCGATAAAAAAATTGTTCAACAAGACAACTGTAGTAATGTGTCTTCAACTAAAACAACAACAACAACAACAATAATAAAAACCAAAACGAGAACAACGAAATTGCGCCAAAAGGCAGTGATAAAGTGCGGCAAGCGCGCACGAAAAATGCCAAACAAACACCTCACAAAGCACACTCCCTGCACACACACACACACACACACACACACACATAGCGATGCACAAATGAAAAACGCGCTGCATAGAAACGCAAAAGGACGCCAACGGCGCACGGAAATCGCGTTGCAGCGTCGAGCGCCTTTGCCACTTGGCGCAATTCCTTTTATATTAAGTAAGGCGCAGCGCGAGAGCAGTTTACAACTTATTTAAACTTCGTTTCGCTGCTAAATTGATGCTGCACGAACACGCACACACACACAGGCACGCAAACAAACAAATAGTTGGTGCGGCGAGTGAGAGAGACGGGGAGAGATGCATTTGTCTGGGCGCATCTGTGTTTGCATGGAAATGGCGCGCTGCAGGTAGCAACTAGTTAAATTTTAATTGACGACAGCAATCAGCGCGTAAAGCGCACTAAATAGTTCCAGCAGCAGCAGCATCCGTGGCCACCAATGCAATGCATTTGCCGAGCTGCGAAAAACTCTTCGAAAGCGCGAATTTCTTATATGCGAATTTCATTTGCATTCCTCTTCATTCATTTGCGAATTTCTTTTCTCTTAAGTGCACTTTGCAAGTTTCGGCACTTTATGCAGCAGCATGAAATCACTTCAAAGCAACCGTGTCTTTCCCTCTTTTTAAGCAGCATGCGAAATCTTTGTTGTTTTAGTCAAAAGTGCGATTATTTGACAACTGAAAAACCTGGTTTTTCGAAGTCACCAAAATGGATAGCAACCTAAATGTTGTCATCAATGTACAGAAATTTTTTTTTTAATTTTTTAAATCTTTATTTTAATATTATTTTTAATTTTTATTTTAATTGTTATTTTAATTTTATTTTTTATATTTATTTTTATTTTAATTTATATTTTTTCTAATTTTAATTTAGCTTTAATTTTAATTTACTTTGAAGTTTAGTTTTATTTTTAATTTAATTGAAACTTTTATTTTTATATTAATTTAATTTTAATTTCATTTCAATTTAATTCTAATTTCATTTCAAATTAATTTTAGTTTCATTTTAATTTAAATTTAAAATTTTAATTTGATTCTAATTTTTATTTAAATTTAATTCTTATTTCATTTCATTTTATTTTTAATTTATTTCTTATTTAAATCTGAACTAATTTAAATTTGGCTTTAACTTTCATTTAATTTTAGTTTATTTTAATTTAATTTTAATTTCATTTTAATTTTATTTTATTATATTTTAAATTTTTAAAAATTTAACAAATTAAATTAAATTTTTTAATTTAATTTTAATTTCATTTGATTTTGATTTAATTTTAGTTTAATTTTAATTTAATTCTTTTTATTTTAATTTCAATTTTCATTTAAAAAATTTTTTTTTAGGTTGAGTGTCAATTTTAATTTGAATTTTAATTCTAATTTTTAATTTAAATTCAATTGTAATTTTTATTTTTATTTAAATTTTGTTCTTATTTAATTATAATTTATTTTATTTCTAATTTTAATTTAGCTTTATTTTTAACTTTAATTTAAAGTTTAGTTGTATTTTTTATTTAATTGGAATTTTTATTTTTATATTAATTTATTTTTAATTTCATTTTAATTAAATTCTAATTTCATTTCAAATTCATTTTAGTTTCATTTTAATTTAAATTTAAAATTTTAATTTGATTCTAATTTTTATTTTAATTTATTTCTTATTTCATTTCATTTTATTTTTGATTTATTTGTAATTTAAATCAAAACTAATCTAAATTTCGCTTTAACATTCATTTAATTTTAGTTTATTTTAATTTCATTTTAATTTTATTTTATTATATTTTATTCTAATTATTTCATTTTATTTTATTTTATCTTATCTCATCTTATTTTATTGTAATTTTAATTTTAATTTTAATTTAATTTAATTTTAATTCCATTTTAATTTTATTTCAATTTAATTTAATTTCATTTTAATTTAATTTTTATTTAATATGAAATTAGTTTTAATTTGTTTTTAATTACATTTTTATTTTATTTTAATATAATTTCAATTTAATTTTGGTTTAATTTTATTTATTTATTTTAGCTTCAGTTGGAATTTTTATTTTATTTCGTTTTTATTTTAGTTTTAATTTTAACTTTATTTTTAAGTTTAAGCTAATTTTTAATCTTAATTTTAGTTTTAATTTTAATTTTTAATTTCATTTTAAGCTTAGTTTCAATTTTTATTTTAAGTTTAAGTTTTCATTTTAATATTAACTTTAGTTTTAGTTTTAATTTTACTTTAAGTTTTGATTTTAGTTTTAATTTTAAGTTTATTTTGAATTTTAATTGTAATTTTAATTTGGCTTTAACTTTAACTGTAATCTTAATCTTAATTTTATTTTTATTTTAGTTTAAGTTTTAATTTTAATTTCAGTTCTAGCTTAAGTTTTAATTTTAATTTAATTTTTGTTTCATTTTTATCTTCGTTTTAGTTTTAGTTTTGATTTTAATTTTAGTTTTAATTTTCATTTAAAATTTTAATTTTAATCTTCATATAAATTGTAAGGTTATGCTTAATTTTTATTTTAATTCCAATATTAATTCAGCTTTAACTTTAACTATAATCTTAATTTTAATTTTATTTTTAATTTTGATTTTCATTTTAATTTTTTGCCGCTGAACCATGGCAACTACCGACTATCTCAAATACGCATCAAATTTTGAAAAAAATTATTTTCAATTTATTTTTTATTTTCCACCACTAAAACCATTTATTGCTCTTATTCACTAAAAGCATTGCTTGCAAAGTTGGCGTTGTTCCTTTTAGCAGGCCGTTTGGTGTCACTGCAAAACTGAAAAACACAACTATAACAACAACAACAAAATTACATAAAATACCAACAAACTTTTATTGGTTTGCGGTTGCTACAATTGCAACTAATTGCTTTCCCTTTTATGCTAATTTTTTGAGGGAAAATTTTTCGAACTGCAATTTTCTCCCAAGCTCGACCACTGCGATTCAACTGCCCACACATACACATACCGACATGTGTGTGTTTGCACAAGTTGTCTGCACTTTGGTATTTTTGGTAATTTAAATATTTTATAGCTTTTACCACCGATTTTTTGCTGCCGCTGCGCTTTGGCATTTTGTGCTTCTGTTTTGTTGTTGCTGTTGTGCGGCAGTTTTTACGCCCAACTGCAAGTGTGGCACTTGAAATGCATTAGTCCTTCGGCTTTTTCATTGTTGTTGTAGTTGTTGCCACACCAACAGGACCAACAACAAGTGCATGGAAATGGCATGTGACATGGCAGCAGAGATTTTTCAGTCAAATGATTTTTCCTCTCAGCACAATTCATTTACAAATGTGTGAAAATGTTTTTTTTTATATTCTGGCTGAAATTTTTTTCTGCTCTGAGTCAAATGTTTGACGAATTTAAACATAAAATTTTTGGGTGCAGTTTCAGTGGAAATATTGTATATGAATGATTGAAAATTGATGAAAACAATATATTAAAGTTCAGTTGGCAATAAAAAATGATGAATGTTAAATGTAGAGAAAAGAAACAAAAAATATATGTAAAAAATTTTAAAATTTTAATTTAAAAAAACGAGCAAACAGTTAATAAATGTCATAAATTGGCAGCTTCCAAAGAAATTAAAATCAAAAAATATACAAACTGAGTATCTAATAACAAATAACTAAGTAAATAAAGGACTAACATGAGCCCAAAAATAATTAGAAGTAACAATAAAAATGTGAAAATTTATCAAAGTAATAATGTAAAAAAATTAAAAACGGTGTTCTTAAGATTAAAATATATAAAAATAATTGAATAAATAAATAAAAAATAAGAAATAAATTACTAATAAATTACAAACAAAAAAATCTATAAAAAATATAAAAATTTTAATGTCAAAAAACCAGAAAATAATGAATTAATGTGTCATAAATTGGCTGCTCCTAAAGAAATTAAAATCCAAAAATATACAAATTGAGTAATAACAAATAACTAAGGAAATAAAATATTAACATGAGCACAAAAGTAATAAGAAAAAACAATAAAAATTAAAATTAAAAAATTTATCAATATTGTAAATAAAAAAAATAACAAAACTATGTTATAAAAATTAAAATATATACAAGTAATTAAATAAATAAATAAAAATTAAGAAATAAATTACTATTAAATTACAAACAACAAATCTATAAAACAATATAAAAATTGTGATATTAGAAAACCAGAAAATAATGAATTAATGTGTCATAAATTGGCTGCTCCTAAAGAAATTAAAATTTTAAAAAATATACAAACTGAGTAATAACAAATAACTAAGTAAATAAATATTAACATGAGCACAAAAGTAATAAGAAATAACAATAAAAATTAAAAAATTAATCAAAATAATAATTAAAAAAAATAACAAATCTGTATTCTAAACATTAAAATATATCAAAATAATTTAATAAATAAATAAAAATTAAGAAATAAATTACTAATACATTTCAAACAAAATAATCTTTAAAAATAAAAAAAAATTGAATATTAAAAAACCAGAAAATATTGAGTTAATGTGTCATAAATTAGCTGCTTCCAAAGAAATTAAAATAAAAAAATATACAAACTTAGTAATAACAAATAACTAAGTAAATAAATGATTAACATGAGCCCAAAAATAATAAGAAATAACAATAAAAATTAGAAAATTAACCAAAGTAATAATTTAAAAAATAAAAAACTGTGTTCTTAAGATTAAAAAATATAAAAATAATTAAATAAATAAAAATTAAGAAATAAATTACTAATAAATTACAAACAAAAAAATCTATAAAAAATAGAAAAATTTTAATATTAATAAACCATAAAATATTGAATTAATGTGTCATAAATTGGCTGCTCCTAAAGAAATTAAAACCAAAAAATATATCATACGAATTAAGTAATACAAATAACTAAGTAAATAAAAGATTAACATGAGCCCAAAAATAATAAGAAATAACAATAAAAATTAAAAAATTAATCAAAATAATAATTAAAAATAAATAAAAAAAACTGTATTCTAAACATTAAAATATATAAAAATAATTAAATATTTAAAAACTAAAAACAAATTTACTGACATGAAAAACTATAAAGCACTACTAATCGACTACTGAGTTCTGCAAAATTTCTGATCAAAACCAGCCAAATGTTTGCTAAAACCTTACTTAATTTTTTTCATCAAAGGAAAGCAAAGCTTGCTTCGGAACATTAAAGCTTCGGTCAAAATTCTCATTTTGACTCCAACTTTACCCCAGCGCGATTTTCCTTGTCTTTTTCTCCTTCTTTACTTTTCTTCTTGCTCACTTCTCATTCAAATTTTCATTCTTTACTTCTACTTATTTGTTGTTGCTTTTATTTGGTTTCTTTGCCATTTCTTGGCAAACAAGTCCTCTTCCATTAACTCTGCTTAAATACTTTGCTGCCTCTCCGGCGGATAAATGGAGCTTACTTGCATGGTTGCATTTGTGTCGGCTGGCATTAGCGCAGTCTGAGCGTATGTGCGAGAGTGTATTTACATTGTTGTTGCTGTTGTTATTGTTGCACATTTATTTAATTTATGTATGCAACATCTTACGTGAGTGCTATTCATTACATTTTCATTTCTTCATTGCAATGCGCGCTGCAAACAGGCAAAGAGAGAGAGAGAGAGAGGGAAAGGAGGTAAGCGAGTGGCAGTAAATAGCACAAAGAGCAAGCGATATGAAGCTTTAAGTAAAATGTTATGTTTAATGGATTGACTACAGATTTGTTTCAACTTCTGCGACAAAGTAGTTTAAATTTAGTAATTTGTTTACTCAATGTTGACAAAAAATATTTTCTAAAAATACACTAACTTATTTACCACAAGAAGGTCCACGAACCAGATCAACCCAAGTCCGGGGTCTGGCACTTGCCAAGTTTTTCAATATTGAGCGCAAAGCATGCAGCAGCCAACTCCAGCTCGCACCAGCACTCCACCTCTCCCCCAGCCATCACTGCAGCCATTAATGGCAACCGACGCGAAATGCAACCGAGCCGCCTGGGAGTGGCGGTGAGTGGCACCGGCGGGGCACTGAAAAGTGCACAATAATTTATTTTGCGCCAGCAGCACAAGAAAATATGCTCAACGCAACAGCACTTACCGCCGACTCCAGACTGCAGCGAGCGGCAATTCACGTAGCAGCAAGATTGGCGCTCAAACTTGTGTGCTGCAACAGCAGCAGCAGCAAGAAGAAGCAGATGAAGCCGCAACAACAGCAACAACAAACGTCGCGTACTCAATTAAAATTCTTCGCCTTGAACGTGCGTTGCGTATTAAATGCATAAGTGATGTTTACTGTTGTTGTTGCTGTTGTTGCGGCATTATTCCTTATGAAAGCCAGACAGCGTACTCGTCGTCGTCGCCGTCGGCCAACACATGCATGTTGCACGTTGGCGACTGCATGCGGCATGCAGTTAATTGGCACTGCGAACTTGGCAATTAAAGCGCAACCTTTCGAGGCTAAACGCCGCAGTCGGCCGCTGAAGTGCGGCGGAGTTGTGCCGCGAGCGGTTTGGCATTGCAGTTGTATTAATTTAGGATTTCGTATTAGCAGCAGCCGCCGGTATTGTGGCACTCGCCACCGACTGGGATTGGGACCCCAATGCTCCGCACAACAAACGAGACGAACAAAGTTGAGCAAAGAAAAGAAATAATTAAAAAAAATTTTCGCTGCGTCTAGATGCTCGTTATTGTAGAACAAAAACAAATTGAAATACATGAAGAAATGGACGAACAAAGACGTAGCAGAATTGGCCATGGATGCGAAAGATAATTGGCAACATTTCACTAATTCACAATGGAGATTGGCAACTTTTCTTGACGAGCATAAAAATTATGAAATTAAGTACGGTAAAGTTTCTACCTTTGAGTGGAAAAAATTGAAAAAAAAGAAATTGCACGTAATACGGACAGCGAAAAAGTTTAATAATTTGAAGAAGAATTGAAAAATTTAATTAATTCTTACTCTTATTAACTTTTAGTTTTTTAAATTTAAACAAATGGCACACAAAATTGTTTAATTGGCTTTCATTTCAGATTTTTCGATTTATGATTATCTCAAATATGAAAGAATTTTGAAATGTAACATATGGATTAGAATAAGCTAGGTTGGGTTAGGTTAGGCTTATTGAAATTGGGATAAATTAGATTCGGTTAGTTTAGGTCAGGTTAGGCTTTCTTAAATTAGGATAAATTAGGTTAGGTTAGGTTTAGATTTTTTTATTTATGATTATCTCAAATATGAAAGAATTTTTAAATGTAACATATGGATTAGAATAAGCTAGGTTAAGTTAGGTTAGGCTTGTTGAAATTAGGATAAATTAGATTCGGTTATGTTAGGTCAGGTTAGGCTTTCTTAAATTAAGATAAATTCGGTTAAGTTAGGTCAGGTTAGGCTTGCTTAAATTAATTAGGTTAATTTAGGTTAGGTCAGGTTTGTATTGCTTAATTAGGATAAATTAGGTAAGGTTAGGTTAGGGTTTTCATCTTTTGACTCTACTTCTTTCAATTATTTGGTTAGGCTATGTCTACATAGGTTATGTTAGGAAGTTATATTAGGTTACAATTAGATTAGGTTAGGTCTTATGCAGTTAGGTTACATTAGGAGGTTATATTAGGTTATGTAAAGTAAGGTTTTTCTTTTCTTCTTTCTTCTTTTTCTTTTTTTCTTCTTAACCATAATTCGAGAAGTATATAATTTCTATTAGGTGAGGCTATATTCAATTAGGTTATATTATGGTGTTAGACTCAGTTATTTAAGGTTATGTTAAAGAATTTTCTTCCCTCCCAACAACTATTCTAGAAGTGTGTAATTTCTTAAGTTAGGGTTAAGTTAGGTTATGTTCAGTTAGGCTATGTTAGGAGATTAGATTAGGTTATGTATGGTTCACGTTTTTCTTCCTTTCTTCCTACTCTTTCTTTTCCTTCTTATTAATCACGTTTAATTTATTTCTTTCTATGTAAGATTCGGTTTCTTCATTTTTTTATTTGTTTTCCCTCTTCCTGAACATATTTAGTAAATTTCTTTAATTTCTTTCAATATTAGATTAAATTAGGTTATGTTCAGTTAGGTTGTGTTTTCTTCTTTTTTCTTTTCTTTTCTTTTCTTTCTTTTCCTCCTTCCTACCCAAGATTCGAAAAGTGTATCATTTCGTTTACTATTACGTTAGGTTATATTCGATTAGGTTATATTAAGACGTTGCATAAGGTTATGTAAGGTTAGATTTTTTTCCTTTCTATTTCATTTCCATCTTTCTAACCACAATTCCAGAATTGTATAATTTCTTTCAATATTAGATTAAGTTAGGTTATGTTCAGTTAGAATATGTTAGGATATTTTAGGAGAATAGATTAGGTTATGTATGGTTAGGATTTTAATTTCTTTATTCCTTCTCTTTCTTTTCCTTCTTTCTAACCACGATTTGAGAGCTGTATCATTTCTTTAAATATTAGATAAAGTTAGGTTATGCTCAGTTAAGATATGTTGGGAGGTTACATTAGGTTATGCAAGGTAATGTATTTTCTTCTTTCTCTTTCTTTTCCTTTTTCCTAACCATGATTCGAGAAGTGTATAATTTTAAGTTAGTTTATGTTAGGTTATGTTCAGTTACGTTATGCTAGAAGGTTAGTTTAGGATATGTAAGGTTAGTGTTTTAGTTTTTCTTCCATTTTTTTCTTTTCCTTCTGCCTAACCACGATTTGAGAAGTGAATCATTTCTTTCATTTTGAAAATAACTCTAGAATTTCAACTTCTGTCGCATTTGTTAGGTCCTTGAGGGAAGTTAGATTAAGAAAGGATTAACTTAAGGCAGGTTAACCACATTTCCACTCGTGTTTCAAAACCGATCCATTGAGAATCACGTCATGTTCAAAATGGAGAAACCCATTAGCCTTTTGATCGAAGCAAAGTAGCTCCAATATTTCAAATTCTGCCGCATTTGTTAGGTCCTTGAGGGAACATTTGCACTGTTAGTTTGAAACCGCAGCTCCTGGCGAACGTGACGGTAGCATAGGAAGTGTGTACTCATCTTTGCAGTTTTTGCACTCAGTTTTCACTTATGAGTTCAATAATAAAAAATCAAACGATTCTTTGTATGTTTCTTTACTTTAAAATTCATTTCTTAAACATTTCAGACGGTGTGAAAAAATCATGGTTGAGTATTCAAGCAAATTACTTCTTAATCACCGAATATTTACATAATAATAATTTTATAATTAAATAAGATAATTTTATAATAAATAAAATAAATAATTAATAATAAATAAATAAATAAATTTTATAAGAACACCACTGCTAACATCCTTTCAACTACAAAATATTTTGTCAAAAACCCCATTAGCACTATAACTCTCTCTCCCTCTTCCACAATCTCCATTAGCGCCATAACTCTCTTCCTCTCTCTCTTTCACACTAGTTGCAAATAATTGCAGTTGAAGTCAATTATTGTCAGCTGGTCACAACGCTACAACTATCATTATTCCAATCATAAACGTTAGATCAAATCTATGTGCAGATTAACCACTCTGAGTAAATGTCTTTGGTCAATAATGGATTCAGAGATTTTCATTACAAAAAAAAACTAACTGAAAGCTCGTTGAAAAACGAATTTTGCGCGCATTATGCAAACACTTGCGCTCAATACTAATACAAAACCAACAACAAAACCAAACAGTGCTTGGCGAACAAGCTGTAAGCAACACACACACACCCACACACACACACTAAAACACATCCTGTACAACGTCATTTGTTTCACGCGCACATAAAAGGCGACTAAATTAAAACTCATTTTGTGTGATACAGTCAACGCTGCGGCATTAGTGCCGACACAATAAGCTGTACAGAAAAAAATGGAAAAAACAACAACAACAATGAAGAAAAACAACTAATATAACAAGAGCAACATTACAACTGAAGCACCTGAAACACTTCAGAGGGCAATGCGAAGCATGCACCGCCGGGCCGGTCTTGGCTGTTGGTTGCCGGTTGTAGCGCTTCGCGAGTGCCGCAGCGTACAACAACATTGCCAGGTAAATGGCGAATGTCTTTCATTGCCGTGGCGATTAAATCTGCTTACGCAACAGCACCAGCCGCTTCGAATGCGTAAAGCGCGTACAACATTAACGACAACAACAACAACAAGAATAGCTGCCGCTTGCAGCCAGACGCTGCTGTCGTCGTCGCCGCCGCAATATTTTGGGCGACAAATGCGCGCATATGGCGACGAGTGCTAAGAAGAGGAAGAGAAGACTGCATGTCGCAAAGGGGAGTAGGTGATGAGGTGGGTGTGGCACAAGGGGGGCAGCTGGCACTTTGGCTGCCATTATTTGCTCATTTCATTTTTACTTCTTGCTTCTTGTCTTTCAATCGCGCCGTGTTTTATTGCCTGTCTTGTGCCAGCCGCTCCAGGACGCACAAAGTGTTGCACACAATCGTTGAGGATTATGGCAGTTGTTGTTAGTGTTGTTGTTGTTGTTGTTGTCATTGCATGCCGCACAGTGTTTGAGTGGCTTGTTAACAGCGGCTATTAACGCGCACCGCATGGACGCATATGTTGCATACACAGCACAACAATGACAACAACAACAACAACAACAAATATAACAAAGAGCAACAACAAATGTACTGAAAAGCATCCTTACAAATCTTTATACTGTCTGAGCACAACAACAAGCAACGCACCAACAAACTGTGTTCGACAACGTTGTTTTGTTGTTGTAAGAACGTTGACTGAAATGAAAAGTTTATGACGAAGAAAATTAGAATGTAACATTGCACATTAAAAATGCACGTAAAACGAGAAATTAAGTACATACTCCATTTGTGGTTGTGACGTTGGTGTAAGCATTTCCCAGGTGGTGGCTTGACGGCGCGCATGACGTGTCCTTGCAACACTTTAAGACGTCAAGCAGTACTTCAATGCGGTTTTTTTTTAAGGAAGTGGAAATCTTGGCAGCTACTAAGGAGTTTGTATACCAGCAACACATTGGAATCTTGCCACATAAATAGACTGTAGTTACATTCTTGTGGGATTAGCAGAGAGATGCTGGGCTCCTGTTCAAACTAATAAAGGATCATATGAAAGCCATGGTTGGGGTTTTGACGGGTCTATGTGTAATTGTCACCCAAGAAAAACGGCTGAGTTCTCTTTCTAATGACTTCTGTTGCAGCTGTATGGACGAGGGAGAGAACTTCACCTTTGTTTGCATTTGTACTGCATTAACTGGAAGAAGAAAGACTAACCTGGGTAACTTTTTCTTCAACTTTCTTCTTAGACTATGCACAGTATACTAGGTTTCATAAAGAGTTCGATTAATCTATGCTTCGAAAGGAGCTCAAACTGATGTGTGAGTGAATTTGATTGATGTCAATTGATTGAAAACTATTCACAGTCTATAAGACTTCGTAATGATCTCAAACTGATTCAATGAGCGAGCGAACTTAAACATGATAGATTATGTTATGACAGCAAACTTTTATTGCCAAAGTGGGCGTCTATTTGGTGCAGCCACTCCTACCTACGAGTACCTACCTGAGAATGCGTTGAAAAATGCCAGAACTGTTCAAATGTAAAACTACAAATTATGACAAAAATGCAAAATGTAAGTTCAAAAAACTTATTAAATGTATGCTCAGCTCACTCAAATTAAACTAAAACCTTGGAAATTTACAAACCTCAAATTTCACATCTCACCTTGTTGCCAACCCAGTTCGTTGCACTGCATCACAGCAATGCGTGTCACGTATACGCACCGCTGTGCGCTGAGTTTTTCGTTCGCCGCATTCAGCACCAAAATCCGCAACTACTTTGAGAAAATATTAAAAATAAGTAACTGAAAAAACCCCAAGCATTGTGTAATGGTTGGTAGCGAATTTAAGTGGTTATTGTGTTTCCTCAAACGGCCATTTTGGCATTGAAATGTTACTGGCAAAAGTTAAACGAAATAATTGAAGTGAAATGGCTTGACCCAACCTTGTAAAAGTTGTGAAAGATGAAAGCGATCAATGGTTAGTTATTGTCATTATGGAATAAAATAAAATTTTTTCTTCAGTGAAAAGAAAACCAACTTTATAAAACAGCATTAAAATTGAGTAAAGTTGTTGCTTAAAATATATTAAATCAAATTGCAAATAATGTATAAAAAATTAGGTCAAATAAATTTCCACTTTTATGAATATGAGGGTGAGGAGAGGTGAGGGAGAGTATGAAAACATAAAAAATTACAAAATTATTACATATGTATATTAAAAAAAATGGTGTTCTATATTTGTGTATCAAGATTCAGCGAGCAAGGGATGCCGGTATTAAGGCGAATCATTGCGTTGGTTAAAAAAGGATGTAAATGTAAGGAGACAGAATTTTGAAAGAGAGAGAAAGCTTTGAATACGATTATTAAAGGTTGACCGAATAAGGATAAGAAGGATAAGGAAAGAAATTTAAACAAAACAACAATGGTGTGAGGTCTCAAATTGATGCTGGCCTCATTTGAAGCTTCATTCGTGTTCATGGAAGAGTTCATCATTTAAATTTTCACCTCGGTTTTGCTGACAGTGCTTCAAGCGTTCGGTTCAGTTTTTGATGTCTAGGCCCAATAAGCATTTTTCTAACTTTGAAACCAATAGTTTTTCTTACTTGAGTAGTGTTGCCATGTTTGAAGATGTCCCCCTGAATTTTTAAAAATCTCTGTCTCTTAGCAGGACTTTTTAATAGGAATATAAATTCATTAAGACAAAATTTAAGAGATTTTATTTTTCTGTTGATGGGTTTTTAGGTGTAAAGTGGATTTTTTTTTTATTTTTGGAGTACAAAAAAATATCAATTGAACCAGCACTGCAAATTACGCACCCTTCTGCGACTGAGAGAGTTTAGAAATGAGAAGAGAAGGGAGTAAGAAAATTTAAATATTAAATTTTCATGATAATCTAAAAAATTATAAAACTTTGAATTTGAAACACTAAATTGTTAATTAAATTTTTGTTTTAAATTCAATATATTCAAATTTGTTCTAATATGTATATATTTAATATATAATATAATATATGTATATATAATAATATATATATTTAATAACATCTATTTATATATATTTAAATGACGCAAACAATGCAACATTTCAAGAGTAAGAAAAACTAAAAATGCGACTGTGATTAATTTTATTGTAGAGCGGTTTTAGAATTGCAGAGGAAGTCATTTCAAGCTTATGGCCACAGTGTCCTTGCTGACGAATCCCTTGATCAGAAAATTAACCTTATTGCTGAAAAATTTTTTCCATAAATAAAAACAAATCATCTTCAAACTTGTCCAGAGCTCAACTTGCAAAGATTTGATGGATTTCATGATGACAAAGATTGTGTTCTTGCAACAACAGAACTTTTTGTGGATCTGATTCTACAGAATCTGCCTTTAATACCTGCTTGCTTGTAGCGCAGCAGTGTTGCCAGATCAAGAGATTTCCTTCTAGAGATTATTCAAGAGATTTCCTTCCAGATTTAGTAGATACTTGACCTTGTTTAGAAGAAAGTTTAGACGATTTTGATGGTAATACATTTGAAATCGTTAGTGGAACTGGTTAGTGGCCTTGTCGTCTTATTTAATTTAATTTAATATAATTTAATTTTATGCTTCAAAGTGTCTAATTTGTGCAATGTATGAATGAAGATTACAAAAGCGAATTTCCCACCGATCTCACTTTGCATATGTTTTGTTTGTGTTAAGTTGTTAAATTCGTGTTAAACTGAATGAATAAAAAGGCTAAAAATAAAAAGAAATATTTTTATTTTTTATGAGAAGCTGAATTCCTTACAACAATTATTAAAACATAATTAGAAGAATTTTTTAATTTTTAGAAGTAAATTTCAGCCTTTTCTTAAGATTTAGGAGAAAGTCAATTCTGGTATCTGGCAACAACGTGTTAAGCTGAAGGAAAAAAGGCTAAAAATAAAAATAAATATTTATTTATTTATATTTTATATATAATATTTAAAAATTTTAAAATTTTAAATTTTAATTTTAATTTTAAAATTTTAAAAATAAAAATAAATATTTATTTATATATATTGTAACGATAAGACAGTTTGTCGCTGTGCAAAGCAACCCTGTCGCTACGCGCCGTGCTATAATTCAATCTGGCAACGACGGCCGCGACAATGATGGCAACTTTAGTCCAATCTGGCAATGATGGTCGCGATCATCATGGAAACCTTTAGTCCACTCCGGAATGTGCGAGAACGATCTGCGCGATGGCCGGACAGGTATAAAAGACAGCCGGGTGCGGCGCAGCGAGTCAGTCTGATTTTGACTAGTGAAGGTGCCACACGGAGTAATTAAGAAAATAATTAAGTGTAAAGACAGTAAAGTGTAAACCTGTGAAATAAAGTGATTGTTGGTTTATTTTATTGACTGCGGTTGAGGAACTAATTGTGTTTTATTTTCAAATTACGCAATCCAGAGATACGTATTAGCCCACTAAAACTCATATTCGTAACAATATGTTATATATAATATTTAATATTTATTTATTTTTATTTTTTTACGAAAAGTAAACAATAATTATAAAAGGAAATTAGAAGAATTTTTTCAGTTTTATTTTTTTATTTTTATTTCTTTATGAGAAGTTAAATTCATAACAATAATTAGAATATAATAATTAGAAGAATGTTTTAATTTTTAGGAGGGAATTTCAGCCTTTTTTTTAATTTAGGAGAAAGTCATTTCTGGTATGTGGCAGCAACGTGCTAAGCTGAATAAAAAAAGGGCTGCAACAAAAAAATATTATTATTTTTTTATAAGAAGTTCAATTCCTTACAATAATTACACTGTGCAAGTCCAAAATTTAGACATGGGGGGGACCTACTGGGTGAGTTTCCTATAGGTATACTGAGTTGAGATCCACCAGCCGTTTGGTAAGATTGGCTCTAGTTTATGAGAAATCCGACTATGAAGTTTGCTCATGTTAGTCCAGTTTGTCGCTTAAGTAAGTCCTAAATCGTTTCGAATATCGCATTACTGTCTTCGGCAAGTTTGTAGATATTTTAACGACCAACCAATTTGCTTAAGACACCAATCCAAAAAAAATACATTTAAACTGTGTAATTGCGATATGTGCATTTTTTTGCGCAGCGCTACGTGGCGTATGGGTGTCATTTAATTATAATTAACACTCATATAATTGACACTCATACGCCACGTTGCGCTGTGCTCAAAAATGCACATATCGCAATTACACAGTTTAAATGTACTTTTTTTGGATTGGTGTCTTAAGCAAATTTGTTGGTCGTTAAAATATCTACAAACTTGCCGAACACAGTAAAGCGATATTCGGAATGATTTAGGACCTATTAGAATTTAAACGTTCGAAGACTTAAGCAACGAACTCGACAAACTTCAAAGTCGGATTTCTCATAAACTAGAGCCAATCTTACCAAACGGCTGGTGGATCTCAACTCAGTATACCTATAGAAAACTTACCCAGTAGGTCCCCCATGTCTAAATTTTTGAGGGCAAATTTCACGCACAGTGTTATTAAAAAATAATTAGAAGAATGTTTTAATTTTTAGGAAGCAATTTCAGCCTTTTTTTTAATTTAGGAGAAAGTCATTTCAGGTATGTGACAGCAACGTGTTAAGCTGAATGAATAAAAAGGCTGCAACAAAAAAATATTATTATTTTTTTATAAGAAGTTGAATTCCTTACAATAATTATTTTAAAAAAACTTAGGAGAATTTTTTTAATTTTTAGGAGGAAATTTCAGCCTTTTCTTAAGATTTAGGAGAAAGTCATTTCAGGTATCTGACAGCACTGTAGCGCAGCTCGTTCTCGAACATCCCAGTATTGCCGCAAGTCGTCTCTGTGATTGTTCCATCAAAATTACAATGACCCTAAAAGTATGCCATGCTCGTAGCGCAACTCGTTCTCAAATATTCTAGTATTTCCTCATTTTTAAATTACTACATAAAATGGTTACCGAACATAGTTAGCCAACAGCTGCCTTGACAATTTGTCCCCTTAGAAACTTCAATCACTTCAAAACAAAAACACTTTAGCATAAGTTTTCAATTTTATTTCAAGCTTTACTTATTGTAGCAATGGCAGCACTACACTTTTTTACATTGAAAAAATATTCACAGCTTTAGTTTCAAGTGTTATTTTCTGTTCGCAACGTTCAAAGTGTGTTTGATTCTCGTTTCGAATATGCTCGAAGAAATATTTGAAACATGCCCAACACAAGTTGCACTTACGTCGAACATCGATGCGCTGTTGCCGCTTGCAGGTGCACTTTTTGCTGTCATTTTCCAAAGCCTCACACCAACCCATATGAACCAGACACAACTCTACACTCTCACGCACACGCACGCACAATTCAGCGATTCAATGGGCCATGCAGCGAATGATGCGCAAAATGTTGCCGCGCCAAATGGTTACTGCGAGAATTTACTGTCCTTAACAACGGCATCGTTGCCCCCTTACCGCACCTCTCCCTTACTTAGTCACACTGCAAGCGCTTTGAACAAAAAAAGTGCCAGCGCGGAAACAGTTTTTCGAACATTTAGCCGGCAGTTGCAGTGCTATTTAGTGTGTCTAAATATGGCTGTGTGTGTGTGTGTGAGTGTATACGTAAATGTATGTGTATGTGTGTGCGCACGCTGAACTTTCGGGCAAATGAACTAAATTGAACGCTTTGTTGATTTGCGCCACTAGTGCGACCGTTGTTTTTAGTACCAACTCACACACATACACACAAACATGCACAGCAAATTGCAGCGTCATGCCGCAGTCCTAATAGTAGTTGTTGTTGTTGTTGTTGTTTGTTTTTACCAGCGATTAATTTGCGCAACTTTTGGTGTGTGTATGTGTGTGTGTTTGTTATGTTGCAGCAATTTTTTGCGCCTGCTTTGGCAGCTGTTTGCTGTTTGTGTTTATGTGTGTGTGTGTGTGTGTGCGTTCGAAACGGGTGTAGAACGCGAAAGCCAAAACGTTGCAAAAGTATGCCCTTTAGGGTTGTGCTGCATTTTACGCACTCGAGCGCGAAAAAGCAAATAACAACAACAAAATACCACCAAAAACGAGAAAAAGAAAACGCCATGAGAAAAAACAGTACAACAAAAAGTAAAATATAAAACTGAGTGAAAACTTTTCGGCCAAGTTAGTGCGCCTTGTGGCGGAGTTAGCTGAAAAGCGATCATTTATCAAAGTGTACGAAATCCTTGAAAGTCGCCTTGGGGCCAACTGGGTTGGTTCGGAATTGGTGCAAAAGCAAAAGCAAAGCCAACCGAAAAGCAAGCAAAAGGTGCACGCGCATTATTCTTTGGCGAATTAACAGTGCAGCTTTTGTTTACGCCATTTTGCCCATTGCGGTGCATTACCATTGGGCACAATTTTTGCCTTAACAATGCTAAGTCGCTTTTGCCATGATACATGAAAGTATAAAAGGTAGTGGGAGAAGAGAAAAATCTCACAAATTTTTTTTTCATGCGCTTAAATTTATTTCTTAATTCTTTTTTGGGTCTAATGAATGGATTCCATTCAAATGGAAGAATACTGAACAAATTCTTTTAGAGCACAAAAATATCGATTAACTTTCTATGGAAAATTAAAAATATGGATTATTTTCCAAAGACTTTGAAAACAAATTTCATTGGTCAAAACAACACGTTTTGGGATCACGGAAACGAGCTGACCTAAAAGTTTACAATCTTACTACTTCATTTGTATGGGAGGCGCCCTCTGGTTGTGAATTTTTGAACTCTTATTAATTTTGTATTTCTGGCACTTAAGAATGTTGTTGATTGCTGAATAAATCATTCAAATCGGTCCGATAGTTTTTGAGATATGATGTTTCTTTTCTTACTAAACTCTTACAATAAAAATTTACATAGAAAATCACTAGTTTTGTACGGCAGCTCGCTTAAAAGTTGGAGATAACTATTAAGTATGTATGGACAAAACAATCAAAATAAAAAATAAGTAGGGGTCAGTCTTACATTTGATACGACTGGGGGCAACCTGGGAGCAATGGGAGCCCATTTTATAAAAATAATCATTTTGTAAGGGAGCCCCATTAAGTGTCAAAGATAGGGAGTAAGTATGTTAGAAGGAATTGTTCAGAAGGAAAAATTAATGAGGTCACTAATAGATTTTAATCCTCCAAGAGCCATTTCTGAGCAACTGTGGAGCAATTTGTTGAGTTTTCAAGCAATTTTGTGAAGTTTAATCCCATTCTAGACCCCCAATATTTTGGCTTATGCACTATTTCATCAAACTGAATAAAATGACAGGTGCCGAAACATCGAGAACCCATTATTAAGAATCTTCATATAACACTAAATCATGTCTAAAGACTACACTATGTCCACGTTCATGAATATATCGATATTACTTAATCCAATAAAAGCACTTATTTGCGTTTTCATATTCATATGCATGAGTGTGTTTGTGCTCACATTCTTAATTATTGTCAAAACTGTCATGAAAGTTGTCGAGAATTTCAATTTTGAAAATTCGTCAAACGCATTGCAGAAATCGTTTCAATGTTGCACACAAATGCATACATATATTTGAGTTCAACCAATACAACAACAACAACAACAACAACAAGGAAAACAACGCGGCCAATAAGCCAATACAGTTGACATACAAACAATTAGGTTTGCGAATTAAATTTGTTGCGATTTGCAACCATTCACAAACGAACTGGCGGCAGCAACAACAACAACAACAGCAAGAACATTACCAACATCATCATCATCATCATCATCATCATGAGCAGCATTAGCATCATCATAATTAACAACATTGTTTTGACAATTATCAGTGCGCCTGATGTCCATGTCGTGTCATGTTGCACACACACCCCAACGAAATGGTTAGAAAAATCGCACACATTTCACATTTTGATGCCGGTGAACGCAAGCGCACATTGTGCAACTGTTTGTGGCGTGGACGTGCTCGATATTTGTCCGCCACACTCGTGCACACGACATTAATTGTGCGGCTGTCATTGAGCGCTTATTTGCCTTAATTTGCACTGACAGCGCGCACGTAAAACGTTTGTCGATTGAAATTCAACTCCACGCAGCTGTCAGACGAATTTACCAAATTTGGCCGCACGCTTGCCTGCGTTTTTCCATTCGATAAACGTCAACTATGCGAAACAAGTTTCAAGTAATTAAATATTAAATGTCGAGTGTGGCCGAAAGTCCAACAAAGAGCACTGACAGCGCAGTGCTTAAAATTTCCAATTCCCAAAGTTTTTTAGTAGTTTTTGCCATATTTATTGCAAACAGTTTATTACTCTTAAATAGTTTCGTATAATTGAAAACTTATTGAAATTTTTAAATCACCCAAAAACTACAAAATCTTCAATGCCTTTAAATGAATTGCATTCCATATTATTGCACAATTTTGCTTTACCCAGAGGCTGTTTGTGTTTTGCACATGCAGTTGGTTTGTTTAATATTCTGCATAATGAAATAAAAACATAATTGTTGCCATAGTGTTATGTGCAATGTACAATGGCAGAAATTTAACAATTTCAATAAAAATTGGCAAAATTATGGTAATTCATTGTGTTGCGTTGAGACAGCAGAAATAAAACTCTTACATTATAAATGGGTCCTTTTTATATTTCGAATAGTTTTTGTAACAATTTAAGGCAAATGCGGTAGCAAAATTGTGTTTTGAAACCTTAAATATTAAATAGTTAAATATTTTTTAATTAAATATTTTTATTTAAATATAAAATATTTCATTTCAATTTTAAAAATCTTATCGTTGGTTATTCAGGGTGACAAAGTCAAGGTCACTGACAGTGTGAGTCGAAATTTATACTTGTCTTTTAATATTCGAAAAACCTAGCTGAATGCCAGTTTTATTGCTTTCTTCAAATATTAGTCCAACAACTAGAGGCAGGAGGGACAGTGTAACACTCACTTTGGACTTAGTCTTAATCTTAATCTTAGTCTTAGTCTTAGTCTTAATCTTAGTCTTAGTCTTAGTCTTAGTCTTAGTCTTAGTCTTAGTCTTAGTCTTAGTCTTAGTCTTAGTCTTAATCTTAGTCTTAGTCTTAGTCTTAGTCTTAGTCTTAGTCTTAGTCTTAGTCTCAGTCTTAGTCTTAGTCTTAGTCTTAGTCTTAGTCTTAGTCTTAGTCTTAGTCTTAGTCTTAGTCTTAGTCTTAGTCTTAGTCTTAGTCTTAGTCTTAGTCTTAGTCTTAGTCTTAGTCTTAGTCTTAGTCTTAGTCTTAGTCTTAGTCTTAGTCTTAGTCTTAGTCTTAGTCTTAGTCTTAGTCTTAGTCTTAGTCTTAGTCTTAGTCTTAGTCTTAGTCTTAGTCTTAGTCTTAGTCTTAGTCTTAGTCTTAGTCTTAGTCTTAGTCTTAGTCTTAGTCTTAGTCTTAGTCTTAGTCTTAGTCTTAGTCTTAGTCTTAGTCTTAGTCTTAGTCTTAGTCTTAGTCTTAGTCTTAGTCTTAGTCTTAGTCTTAGTCTTAGTCTTAGTCTTAGTCTTAGTCTTAGTCTTAGTCTTAGTCTTAGTCTTAGTCTTAGTCTTAGTCTTAGTCTTAGTCTTAGTCTTAGTCTTAGTCTTAGTCTTACTTAGTAGCTTGTTTACTCGTCCTCACTCCCATCAAACCATCCATCCAAGCTTGAAATATGTATAAAAGATTTCATGTACAGTTATATAAAAATTAGCATATTGAATAAATGTTTTTCTTTTAAATTAATAAAACTTAATGAAATACAAATTTGGGTTCAGCATTTTCGATTTGACTTTTCACATGTTAGCATCTCTGAATATTTGTATTTTTTATTTTTATTTTCCCATTCCAATTTAATCATCGCTAAAAAATATATCAGAATCTAGCAGATTTCGCTGTTCATCCTCACCAAGAGTCATCTACTTCTTCTATGCCCTACGGCGTTTCTTTAAATTCGTTGTTATATAGTAAATCTAATTCCACAAACAGCTCATCAAGCGAATGACAAATGACGCTGTCAGCAAAAGAATCTGCCGCCGCACACAAACAAAACAAGCAAAAACTGTTGCGGAAAAAAGAAAGTCATTTCATGGTTGCAGTTCAAGTGGCATGTTGGCTAAGCGGATTGCCGCAAAGCGCCCAGAAAATCAATTTTTTAAGCAAGAGCCGGGCACAACTACATAATAAAAACGTAAATAGCAAAGCCAGTTGACAACAAAGCAAGTTCAACAATAGCAAATAGGCAAAACAAAAGAATGAGCAACAACAACTGTAACAAGTTACAGACAATATACCAAATGTACAGTAAGACAAAAGGCAGCCAGCATTTTTTGCTATTAACGTAAATTTGAATCGCATTAGAATAAGTTGACGTAAACTGCCTATTTGCTGTAGCTTTTTTGTTGGTGTCGCTTTGTTTTTGTGCACCCAAAAAGATGCTGACAAAAGCAGCAAACGAGACTGATAACACACACACACACACACGCACATACTCACACATGTCACTGCTGACACACACACACACACGTACAGTGTGGGAGTATATTTATTTGTATAAGATAGCAGCGAGTATGCGTCAGCCAGCGGGGCGTATACGTAACATGACGGCAAATGGTTTACTGTAGCGAGCGGCAGCAGTTCATCGCACAAAAAGAAATTTAAAATGCGAGTATTTACGTAGCAAAGCGAACTTATATAAATACAAACAACAACAAAGCCGTACACAAAGCACAACCAGCAAATAAACAAACAACTGATAACAAAGTGTGGGTGACGCTGGAGCCTTTAAAAATGCCGACTACAAAACACAACACAATAAAAACAAAAAACAACAATCACTCGATCAGTACAAGTACACGATTATGCAATTCGTTGCTTTATTGGCGAGCATGTCGTATAAGTGTGTGTGTGGGTGTGTGTGTGTGTTTCTGTGTATGTGTGCTATTTGTAGGCATGGGTATTGATTGTGACATCAATTGAATTTAAAATCGAAATTGCAAATGTTACTCAAAATTTGTTTCGTGTGGCTATAGCTGTGACTTTCTTTCTATCTGTGCCTCTGCGCCACTGCAGCGAGGCAAATGGAACGCAAGCCGAGCAAATTTCCATAGCAGCAACAGCAAACACGTATAAGAAGAAGCAATACAACGACAAAGACGTCAATAGGTACACGCGTAAGTGTGTGTGTGTGTGTGCTAAGTGGCTGTCGTTTATTTTTATAGGCCGCTTAAAGGAAATTGGAAAATTGTTGTAGTTAGCGTTGGCGTATCTGCATTTTTTATTCATTCAACTGGCATTCATTTATTTTATTTTTTACTTCTCTGTGCTTTATGAATGCTTCAGCGAACTGGCCGCATGCTAATTGAGTTGCACTAAAAATAAATTGTAAAATTAAGTAAAGCTTTTTTGATTACTTGAAAAGATAATCAACCAACTGAGAGTGGAATTGTGTAAAATTGAAAGATGGAATCGATTGGATGCCTTGTTGAAGCTCAAAATAGCATAAAAAACGCAGAACCAAGTAATGAGCACAGACCGAAGTAAGATTAATAAATATAAATACCTCTGCCCCAAACAACCAAATCTAGGGAAATGGCACAAAGCAGAACCAGCGGCGTCAGAGAATTTTATTATAACACGAAGAACTGCAACAAAGCAAATCTACGCTTTTTTTAGGAAGTTCTCGTGGCATGATTTCAGGAGGAATCACAAAATTCTATATGTTTTGTTTTCAACTCAACTCAAAATCTGGTCACAATCTGTTAGCGCCAATGCACAGTGATTCGACTCCATACAACCACGGGACAAAATTAGAAGGAGTGGTTCGTTCTTCATAAAATTTGGTACACTAGTTAATCATGGTTTGCTGAATTGAAATCTCCATTTTGCTTTTCTTAAATTTTTGTAGTTTGGCAATGTCTGAGACTTAAATTTGCAATTTTGGTCATTTTTGGTGAGCTATAGCAACGAGTGCGTTGGCAAGATTTTTCAGATTTTACATTTAATCGGTAACGTCAACATTGATAATTGCAAAGAGTAACAGAAATTGCCTAAGGACCCTTTAGTTTTGCAATCAAAACGATAATAATAGACGTATGCTTTGCTTTTTTGCAGTTTTCTTAATTTTGCATGCTGATTGCATACTTTTAGGGATGCAAAAAATAAATTTGGTCAAATTGAATTATTTTCTGAGATCGGAAGATATCGGATGATGTAATTACATTATCCGTCTAAGAAAGAATGCTTCTTAAAATAAAAAAAAATCCAGGAACATACTTTCACATACTTTTTAGATATTTTCCTCTAAGTTTTGCCAATTTTTAGATTTTTAAATTGGAAAAATATTTTGAATTAAAAGTGATGTAAAAGCCTCAGCTTTGCAAATTTTGAGAAAACATTAAAAGCGAAAATGGCCACATCATTTCTTAATCTGTATTGAAAGTTTTAGCAACTTCTTGGTAACCATGTATTTTTTTTTTTGCTCAATAGACTAAAAAATAGAAAATATGTGTTTACATATTTTTGTGAAAAAAGTTTCAACTTTGAGCCGCTTTTGCACAGACACTAAATAATTTTTTGCACAGATTTTTTGGAGTTTTCTTAGTTGGAGTTTTACCTTTCAAATGACATCAAAATCATTAAATTCTGAGACTATGAATTTTTTTAATTTTGTCTATGGAACGAATCACTGTGCAATGTGTTCAATAAGCAATAGTTGAATTAAATATATTCTGAATAAATACAATAAGCAAAATCACTTAATTAGAATAATATGCGTACATATCGAAACTCTAAGCCGATTAGAAAAATATGAACATAATTTTCCAAGATAAAAGTCTTTTGCTTAATTTATCATTGCTGTGACAACGCAAATTTCATTTCTTCGAATGCAAACTTTCGCCTTACTGATGCAAAGGTCAATTTAAATCTTTATTTTAAAATTTTTTATTTTATTTTATTATTTTTTATTATATTTTTCATTTTATTTTTCTTTCAGTTCAACTGCGATAACATAAAATTGACTCAATTGATTTCGCTCTGTTTGAACCAGTGCTGTCGAATGATTTTGTCTCCTATTTTTTTCTTCTTTTTTTCAATTCGTTGCTTATGCACTTAACGTGACCGCAGTTGGCTGGCAAACGCTTCGCTTGGCTTTTCGTTGGTTGCAGCGTCAGCGACGCAGTCAGCGAGCATTGATTTGACAGTGTTTGGCTTTGGCCGGCGCCATTTGCATGCAGCGTTTACGCACGACTTGTCGTTGGTCGGTGGACATTACGTGCTTAGCAACGCGTTTTACTTGTCTCTAGTCCTTTCGTGGCTGTGACGTTTCGTTTCGTTTTGCAATTTTACGCAATTTCGCCTTAACGAAACAAACTTGCAGCCACTTTGGCGAACTGCACAGCAGCAAAAGTAAAGTAGTACTTTTTTTTTGATAATTGGTTGACTTGTATTGAAGGACAGCGTGAGTGAACGTGATGTATTTTTTTTTTAAATTAGTTCAACTAACTTTTTACAAATTTTTCAAACTTATTTTCAAGTTTAAATATTTAACAATTTAAATGAATCTATGCCAACTACAAAATTCATTGCAAACAGCTGCAACTGAACTGCAACTAATGGTTGTTAATTTTTCTTTAGACACGCAACAATTCCTGGCTGCGCACCATTTCTTTTCTAATCCAAACACATACACAATATATGAGCACAACAATAACACCAACAACAACAACATGAAGAACAAATAACATAAATATTCAAGTGCGAGAAAAAAAGAATCGAGCATGTCGCAGGAAATGCAATAAACCCTCGAAAGCGGCGCATGTGTTTTTTATGGCACTTCATTAATAAACGCTCAGTGACAATAAAGCCAAGGCACATATTTGAAGTCGGTGTGTAAATGGGTAATATGTCGTCTGGCTGGCGGCGCACATATGCGGTTTTTTTTTTCTTTTGTACGCGGTTATGGAGAATTTCAATGAAAAGCCCAGAGCTCAGAGCAGTCAAGGCAGCTTTAAAGCCAGCAATGGCATCAGAAACCAAAAGAAATTCAGTGCAGTTTGGTTTATTTCAAGTCTGATAAATGGGCATAAAGAACGAAAAAATGTTGATTTCGTAAAAAAAAAAATTAAAATTCTAGAAAGAAAGTTACAAGAAGGAGGGCAAAGAAGTTCAAAAACGACAGTTCACAAAAGACAGATGAGTGAGAGACTTTTAATTAGTTGCTATTAACTTTCTTATTCAATTCTGTAGTCACAACTTTTTTATGTCTACCTACTATAGGACTATGGTCTCATTGTATATCTGCTGTTTGAAAAAAAATTACAACACACCAATTCTCTACAATCAAGTTTTGTAGAACATTTTGGTACAAATGTTGAATAAGTATGAAATAAACACATTTTCAGTCTAGGCTTATTTCTGGCGTTCAAGTTAATTTCTGAGCTTTGATGTATTCAGAGACCTATAGTAGAATTTGATGGCCAACATTTTCATGGTACATTTTGTCCCTATAAAGTCCTGTTTTAAAGGACATTTTTGGCATTTAAGAGAAAAAGGGTCCAACTGACCCATATACATAGGAGCTAGAGGGTTAAAGTATTCCATACAAATGTTCCTCGTAGTATTTGACAGCAAATTGCTGAACACTTCACATACCTGAAATGTAAGCTTACATTGTTTTGGTATGCCTATTCACAGTAAGAATATGCAAAAGGAGGAAAACTTTGACGCAAAAAACAAAATTCATAATAAACATAAACATTCAAAACGCTCTTACACGTATTTTGTTTTGCCCCCTCTACCAGAATCCTTTTTCAGAACCTTGTTAACTATTTTTAAAAAAAATTTCTTTTGTTATCCAGTGTTCTTTAAAGTACAAAAATAAAATAGGTATGAAAAAAGTTTGAATTGAAGCGTCATTGACGCTTCTCTGTTGCTCATAGAGATGGAAAAATTATATATATTTTTTTTTTATTTATTCTATTTTTCTTTATATTTTTAAACAAAAGAATTGTAGTATCTCTTGACAAAGCAAAAAAATATAAAGTGTAGTAAATAAAAATTCATTATTTTTGCATAAAATTTATGGTATTTTTAAGCATACTTAGAATGATCCAGTTCAGGTCAAATAAGCACCGTTTGATTCGATATTTTGTTGCTACTCTTATAAAAATTGTTCACCAGCAAAGTCATAAACCATAGATAGGAAAAAGTTTTTCCGAAAAACTTGTAATCACTTGGTGCCAGGTCCGGACTATAAGGTGGATTAATAAGAAACTCCCAGACAAACTAAAAGGAGCACACAATTCGTCTCCTATTGGCCAAAGTTGGTCACATCTGGTCGATTGGTTGCTTCAGACAATCGAATTGTTGTCAGTATAGGTACGAATTAAGAGTTAGACCGTAGGGAGGCAGCTCATAGCAGATGATTTCCTGCCAGACCCACCAAACCAAACTCAACTAAAGCTTTTTGACCATCAATCCTGGCTAAGGATGTGTGAGAACTGGCGCGTCCTACTGTAACACAATTCCTCTCCTATTGACCAAAGCTTTCTGCTGTTGGCGTAGCTTCAGACAGTCCAATAAATAAAAAATTAAATAAATAAACAAATAAATAAATAAGTAAATAAATAAATAAATAAATAATTAAATAAATAAATCAATAAATATATAAATGAATAAATAAATAAAATAATAAATAAATAAATAATTAAAAAAATAATTAAATAAATAAATAAATAAATAAACAAAAAATAATTAAATAAATAATTAAAAAAATTAATAAATAAATGAATAAATAAATAAACAAACAAATAAATAATTGAATAAATTAATTAATTAATGAATAAATAAATAAAATTATAAATAAATAAATACATTTTTGACAGCACAAGTATGTATGAATTAAAAGTTTGAGAATAGAGGAGCAACTCATAGCAAATGATTCACTGTCAATCACATCAAACACACAGCAAAAGCTTACTCACTGTCAATGCTGATTTGACCATCATTTGCACTGTGATTTGGCCACCAAAATGTTCGCTTCACCTTGTCGTAAGTGATTCACTTTTCATCACCAGTGATCATTCGCTTCAAAAATTGGTCGATTTTGAGGCCGTTCAGTAGCAATGTGGAGGTGGAAATTCGGTCCATGCGATCTCATACATCGAGCTTCTTTTTGTGGTCAACTTTATCCAAATGGTTTCAAACGATTTTCTGTGCAATGCTTAGCTTCTGGGTTATTCATTGATGATTTCCATGTTTTTATAGACATTTTCAACAATTGGCCTGTCATCAAACTTACCCAAAATTACGCTTGATTGGCTGCTACACTGTGAGGATCATCAACACTTTTCACATTTTCAGCTGGATGGCTTGCGTTTTCGCCTTTAGAAGAAGAAGAAAAACTATGAAATATGGTTCCTTCTGTTTGCCATCTTTGACGATACTTTTTAAGAAAAAACTGTGCGAATTTTTATATTAGATTTAAGTTGATACTTGTAGTCTGGGAGGGCTAAGGCCGGTAGACGAATAAATAATAAATAAATAAAATAAATAAAACTACGTCAAGCAATTACAAACTGTCTGAAAAGTTTTTTTAATACAAAATCTTGTCTTTCCAACGTCATCGAATTATCTTAGGATTATCTTATCTTTTTATTATTATATGATATCTTTTAAGCACCCGATAGCACTTACGTCATCTAATGAAAAAATAATGGAATTTTCTTTCTTCTTCTTCTACTTCTTTCGCTACATCTCTCTTAGGCATTTTTGTTTTTTGAACAAAAACCACAAATTGCGAAAATTAAATGGTTCAACTAGTTCTACATAGCATAGCTTTAAATTAAATATTAAATACACTCAGTTTTCCATAGGTTAACCTCAGTATTTTTCCCTTCAGGTTGCTTGTCATTTTTGTTTATCTGCCAGCCTCTCTGTCCCATGATCGTAAATTACAATCAAGCGTCTCCCAAGTTGGCCACAACCAACAGCCATAGCTGTCAATAATTGGCAAATATAGACAGCGCAAACAGGCCGACCGACAACTTGCTCTACATACACAAATACTCGTACATACATACAAACATATGTCGACGCCACGTGCGTGGGCCCGTCATGACAAAAATAGAAGACAAATGACGGTCAATGGACGTGTAAGTGTACTCCCGATGCGTGCGAGTGCGTGTGTATGTGTGTGTGTGTGTGTGTTGAAGTGCCAGATGAGAATTTATGAGGCGGCGCTTTAATTGCCACAAAATGCCCACATAACCAATATGCACACACATACACATATACACCATATGTGATATATAGACAACTTTGTTGTATGTATGAATTTTTGTTTAAGTCGACAGTCGACATCTGACGGCTGGCTGCTCAGTTAATTTGTAGTGTTCTTTTTTGTTTCATTCATTCTGCGTGTGTGTGTGTGTGTGTATTATTTGCTGCGTCCACTCACCTTTATGACTGTTGTTGCATTTCTATGTTTTTGCTTGAGTGCATTGGGCACTTGACAACATTATTACACACTCAATTCGTGTGCATGTGTTCGTTTGGTGGTATTTGTAAGTAATGTGTCTGCTGTATTGCTACCCAAACACCGTTGGGCTATTTTCGGTTTTGTGGGCCACTTGCGATGACCATACAAATTGCCAATGAGTGGGTAATGCACGCCCACAACCTAAATTTCCCATGGCCAACATTTCACCATCGAAATGTCTCACTTTCGTTCGCGAGTGTTAGAGATTTCCACCTTATGTCGAGGCCATTTACTAACACAACAACATTGTATGTGTCGTCATGCGGTCGACAGACGGTTGGTGTTTTATGGCCTTAAATATGGCCAGTGGGTATTTTCGTTGTTGTAAATCGGTCATTGCGCTGCGCCGCAGACAAATAAAATGCCAGTGTGCGCAATAAAATTAAATCGTAATAAATTTTGTTTATGCGAGACGAAAATATATGCTTTTTTGGCATTAAACTTTCAGCCTTAGTCCATGTAGTGACAACACTTGACAGATAGTTCGTACAGACAGGTGACCACACTTTGAATTGGGCATTCTGCATGTTGTGGACTTTGTTTGTGGAGTATTAATGTGTCTGGAGAATAATGAAAGATGAGAAGAGATTAACTGAAGCTGACACATTGCAATGGAAACAAACATCAGTGCTATAAGCATGGCATGTCATAGATTAGGCTAGGTTGGAGTGACAGCCTCCTGCGTGAAAAGCTCACTTATCTTCTCAGTTATGCTCAGTCATCTTCAGAGGACATATGTCTATCATCTTCGAAGGATGCCTGACTATTCTCGGAAGATGTCCTCATAGGATGATTGACTGTCATTAGACGATGTCTGTCTATCTCCGATTGAATATATTCAGAAGGAAGATGCACGTCTATCTTCAAAGGATACCTGACTATTCTCAAGGGAAGCCTCGCAATCAGAGGATTCATATCTATCATCGGATTATGCTTAACTATCTTCAGAGGACACTTGATTGTCTTCATAGGATGCCTAACTGTCCTCAAAGAAAGCCTGACTTTCCTATCTATCATCGGGATATAGTTGACTGTCTTCAGAGGACACTTGATTGTCTTCAGAGGATACCTAACTGTCCTCGCTATCAGAATGTTCCTATCTATCATCTTAATATGCAATTATCCTCAGAAGATGCCTGTCTATCCTCAGAGGATGTCAACTATTCTCACCAAACGACTGACTTTCTTCAAAGGATGCCTCATTATCAGCTGAAGATTTCTGACAATCTTCAAAGAATGCATGGCTGTGATCAGAAGATGCCGGTCTATATATTAAAAGGCCCTTGACTGTCATCAGAGCATTCCTGACTATCCACAAAGGAAGCCTGACTATCAGAGGATTCTTATCTATAATCGAAATATACTTAACTAACCTCAAAAGATGCCTGTCTATCCTCAGAGGGTGCCAACTATTCTCAGAAAACGACTGACTTTCTTCAAAGGATGCCTGATCATCTGCTGAAGATTTCTGACAATCCTCAAAGAATGCTTAACTGTCATCAGAGGATGCCTGTCTATATTCAGAGAGCCCTTGACTCTCATCAGAGGATTCCTCACTATCCACAAAGGAAGCCTGACTATCAGAGGAATCTTATCTATCATTGAAATATACTTGACTAACCTCAAAAGATGTCTGTCTATCCTCAGATCAGACTGTGATCAGGAGGTGCTATCCTCGTTGCCTATCTATCATCCGAATGTACTTGACTAACCTTAGAAGTTGCCTGCCTATATTCAGAGGTCGGTTGACTATGTTTAGAGAAGCCTAACTATCCTCAAAGGAAGCCTGACTATCAAAGGATTCCTATCTATCATCGGAATATGCTTGACTGTCCTCAGTAGAAACCTGACATCTTCAGAGGATGCCTAAAGATTGTCAAGTATACTCTGGAATCCTCTGATGGTCAGGATTAGCTCGAGGATCAGAGGATGACTGGCTATTCTCGAAGGAACCCTGACTATTAGAAGATTCCTATGCTCAAAGGATGCCTGAGGATGCTTGTTTATTAGTGTCCGACCGAATATTCGGTTTCGGTTTCGGCCCAAATAAGTGGTTTCGGTTTCGGTTTCAGTTTCGGCCAAAAAATGGCCGAATAGCCGAAACCGAAACTTTCTAGTATATTTTTTACATTTTATTGTGTAGCAGATATATAGTGAAAGGAGAAGTAATTTAGATGCCAGCAATGTAAATAAACTTCTTTTGTTAGCATATAATATTAAATTATTTAATTTTGAATATTAGCGAGTAAGGTACGAAGGGTGATTTTTTATGTTTACGTTTTTAAAAAATGAATAAATTGTTTTTATTAATATGTATTTATTTATTTATGCTATGTTTGTTTGTTTGTTCTTTATTTACTTAATGTAAAATTCGTTTGTTGAAAACAAATGCTTGATATGGTGATTTTTATTTTAACTAGAAAGTTTCGGTTTCGGCCGAATATTAAAAAAAAACCGAATATTCGGTTTCGGTTTCGGCCCAAAAAAGTGGTTTCGGTCGGACACTATTGTTTATCTTCAGAATATAATCAAAGAATACCTGACTATTTTTTAAGGATGTGCGAATGTCCTCTGGGCCTAGGAAATCTTTTCTAAAGACTTTTTGAAAAGGACATTTTTTTTTTAAACCTTTAAACCTTTTGTTCTAGTAAACTTTTGTTCCCATATATGGTACATTGTTCATTGCTCAGCAAAGTTCTGATCTATTCACTTTCGTATCAGTGAAATATCCAATGGTCTGGGTCCTTTGGATATTTCACGGATAAGAAAGTGAATAGATCAGAACTTGAAATATCCAAAGGAACCTTGGAACAAAGGCCTTCGGATATTTCAAAATTAGCGAACATAACGTTGACCTATTGTTACTTCCACCTAGGGTTGCTAGATCGACTATTTTAACCGACGTTTCAAGAAAACTCAAACGATTCTCTGGAGTCCGGGCTTAGTAAAACATTCTCCAGGCTTCCAAAGATTTCTCAACAATCAATATATTTTTTTCCTACAAGGTTTGACTCATTTTATTGTTCAGTTAATGTTCTGTTTCGTAATGAAATTTTATAAAGAAAAGAGAACATTTTTGAGTTTAAGTTTTCAAGTCTTTATTTTGAATTTCTGGATCTTCGTGACCTTCTAAAATTTATCCAAGAATTAAAACGATTTCATCGAATTTTTGAATGACTCGCAGTAGAGACAAATTCTTTGTTTCCTTTTGTGTTTCCATACCGGCCACTTATGTCAACCATTTCAACCTAACCTCACTAACCTAGTATCACTCACATAAAAACAATTTAATTTTAAAGCAAAACGAATGTCCTCGAAAAGTATGTAAAAGCACATATTTCACTTTATGAAAATGCAAAAACAAAAACACGATCACAACCAGCAACATAACAGCCGCACCACAATCGCATCAGCAACACAAAATTCACAACTCACAACACAAAATCAGATTTCAACCAAAACACGTCCGATGCGCCGACAAAGCGTGCGTGGAGAAAAAGAAAGGATGAAACGCGGTGGCGGTGGCAGCGCAGCAGTGAATTGTGCTGCTTTGCGTTTTTAAGGGGCCCGAACACTGTAAACTGCGATTTTTCATATGTTTTTTATTTTATTTATTAAAAAAAAACGGACGTTCCGATTTACATGAAACTTTACACATATGTTAATAAATGTTTAGATTATCGAAAAAAAATTTTTTTTTTTTTTTGGTTGCCCCTTTCAAAACTTAAAACGCGATTATCTCGAAACCATGTTTTTTGACCGCGTTGACAGCATAACTGAAAAAGTTTTTATCCGATCGACCTGATTCAAATTGCATTCTATTCGGGAATAGTGTCGCTTCTGCTCGACGTAGCCGTTTTTCGATATATGCCAAACTTTTTTTTTTATAAATAATTTAGTGCAAAATTTTACGCGAAAAAAACAACTTTTTCTTCAAACAGCCGCCATTTTTTTTCTAATCAATATTTTTAAAATCCCCTACGTCAAACAGTAGCCAGTAATGTATATTTCAAGAATCTTTTTTGTTTTTTGCTCTAGGAGGCTCCGTTATGCTGATTTGCTGTCAACGCGACAAGGGTCATTTTAAAAAGACGACATTTTGGATCAGCTACAGAATACAAACATGGCCGCCAAAAAAAAAAAAAAAATTGTTTTCGATAATCTAAACATTTATTAACATATGTGTAAAGTTTCATGTAAATCGGAACGTCCGTTTTTTTTTAATAAATAAAATAAAAAACATATGAAAAATCGCAGTTTACAGTGTTCGGGCCCCTTAAGCTGCTTATGGCGCACGCTAGCAAACCGCCGCTGAGCTGCTTGCGGCTGCTACAGCGACCACCAACACAACAACAATGCAACAGCGCAACGTGTAAGCTGCGCCGCTCGGCGCCGCAACACAGCGCGGGCGCTCTATTTTCAACCGCAACTGGTCAATTTGCCGTGTCTATGACAACAACCAAAACGGCAACTATAATCGAGGCGGTAAAAGAAGGAAACCAGCAACAACAGCACTGCCAGCCATAAATCGCAGTTTAGCTGCTTATAGACGTCGCTGCGATGCGCGTTGTTGTCGTTGCTACTGTCGCTGCGGCACCGGCACTTGAAGGCCGCTCAATTCGCGTGTGAGACGAAATGACACATGTGCGCGTTTCAATTTGAGTTCTTTTGCTACGAAATGCTGGAAATAGTTGGTCGTGTATTTAAGTGTTGAAGAGTTTTAAATATTTGACAACAAGTAAAAATTGTGAGTTATTTTTAGTTATTGGTGCGATAATTCTATAGTATGATAATAAGTATTTACAACAACAAGAGTCGAAGAGAAGAGCAGAGAGAGTCAAGAGAGCTCAACTAACTAAACCAGAACCCATTCCTCTCTTAAGCCAAGCCAGATTTGTCGCGTTGATGCGCTTTGGGTGACTCAACTCACTAAATTTTATGAAGAACTCGCAGCACCAGGAAACTTTGCACGCTAGTCTGAAGTCACCCTTAACCCTTTGTTAACCCCATCAGATCTTGATTTAAAAAAAAGAAAAATTCTTGTCGTATTATTTCTCATTTCAAGTACTTTCACCAAATATTAAATCAATGGGCCCAATTAATCACGCTTGTCTTAACCCTTTGTTGACCTCATCAGATCTTGATTTAAAAAAGAACAAAAATTGTCTAAGTATTTCTCATTTAAAGTACTTTCACCAAATATTAAATCAATGAGTCCAACGAATCACGCTTCTCTTAACCCTTTGTTGACCTCATCAGATTTTGATTAAAAAAAGAACAAAAATTGTCTAAGTATTTCTCATTTAAAGTACTTTCACCAAATATTAAATCAATGAGTCCAACGAATCACGCTTGTCTTAACCCTTTGTTGACCTCATCAGATCTTGATTTAAAAAAGAACAAAAATTGTCTAATTATTTCTCATTTAAAGTACTTTCACCAAATATTAAATCAATGAGTCCAACGAATCACGCTTCTCTTAACCCTTTGTTGACCTCATCAGATTTTGATTAAAAAAAGAACAAAAATTGTCTAAGTATTTCTCATTTAAAGTACTTTCACCAAATATTAAATCAATGAGTCCAACGAATCACGCTTGCCTTAACCCTTTGTTGACCTCATCAGATCTTGATTTAAAAAAGAACAAAAATTGTCTAAGTATTTCTCATTTAAAGTACTTTCACCAAATATTAAATCAATGAGTCCAACGAATCACGCTTCTCTTAACCCTTTGTTGACCTCATCAGATTTTGATTAAAAAAAGAACAAAAATTGTCTAAGTATTTCTCATTTAAAGTACTTTCACCAAATATTAAATCAATGAGTCCAACGAATCACGCTTGTCTTAACCCTTTGTTGACCTCATCAGATCTTGATTTAAAAAAGAACAAAAATTGTCTAATTATTTCTCATTTAAAGTACCTTCACCAAATATTAAATCAATGAGCCCAACGAATCACGCTTGTCTTAACCCTTTGTTGACACTATCAGATTTTAATGAAAAAAAAGGAAAAATACTTGACTCATCATTTCTCGTTTAAAGTACTTTCACCAAATATTAAATCAATGAGCCCAACGCATCACGCTTGCCTTAACCCTTGGTTGACCCCATCAGATTTTGATTAAAAAAAGACATAATTGTCTAATTATTTCTCATTTACAGTACTTTCTCCAAATATTAAATCAATGAGTCCAACGAATCACGCTTGTCTTAACCCTTTGTTGACAGTATCAGATTTTAATGAAAAAAAAGAAAAATGCTTGTCTTATTATTTCTCATTTCAAGTACTTTCACCAAATATTAAATCAATGGGCCCAATGAATCACGCTTGTCTTAACCCTTTGTTGACCTCATCAGATCTTGATTTAAAAAAGAACAAAAATTGTCTAATTATTTCTCATTTAAAGTACTTTCACCAAATATTAAATCAATGAGTCCAACGAATCACGCTTCTCTTAACCCTTTGTTGACCTCATCAGATTTTGATTAAAAAAAGAACAAAAATTGTCTAAGTATTTCTCATTTAAGGGGGTCTTCTGGTTACGAGCTGAAAATTTAAGTCTATTTTTCGGAGTAAATTGCGAAGGAACTACTTGAGATAATCCAGTAATTTTTTTTATTATTTTATTGATACATGCTTTATCTTGTAAGATCAAATTTTGGAAATTAAAAGTCATCACACTCGCGACTTTAGAACGACCTTGAGGTTGTTGCCTTTTTTAAACTTGTTGGTAAGACTTCTTCAAGAAATATTAATCGAATTCGAAATTTTTATTTTGTTCCATTTTTACACTCACCAATAGACCAAAAAACATGGTCGAAAATCAAACTTTTTACAAAAAACCTCCTAGTTTTGAAAATTTTCAAAATAAAAAAAATCGTACACGGGAAAACATAGCCATATGTCTCCTGAATAACTGAAAAAAAAATTGATCGAATTCGATTAATATTTCTTGAAGAAGTCTTACCAACAAGTTTAAAAAAGCCAACAACCTCAAGGTCGTTCTAAAGTCGCGAGTGTGATGACTTTTAATTTCCAAAATTTGATCTTACAAGATAAAGCATGTATCAATAAAATAAAAAAAAAATTACTGGATTATCTCAAGTAGTTCCTTCGCAATTTACTCCGAAAAATAGACTTAAATTTTCAGCTCGTAACCAGAAGACCCCCTTAAAGTACTTTCACCAAATATTAAATCAATGAGTCCAACGAATCACGCTTGTCTTAACCCTTTGTTGACCTCATCAGATCTTGATTTAGAAAAGAACAAAAATTGTCTAATTATTTCTCATTTAAAGTACCTTCACCAAATATTAAATCAATGAGCCCAACGAATCACGCTTGTCTTAACCCTTTGTTGACACTATCAGATTTTAATGAAAAAAAAGGAAAAATACTTGACTCATCATTTCTCGTTTAAAGTACTTTCACCAAATATTAAATCAATGAGCCCAACGCATCACGCTTGCCTTAACCCTTGGTTGACCCCATCAGATTTTGATTAAAAAAAAACATAATTGTCTAATTATTTCTCATTTACAGTACTTTCTCCAAATATTAAATCAATGAGTCCAACGAATCACGCTTGTCTTAACCCTTTGTTGACAGTATCAGATTTTAATGAAAAAAAAGAAAAATGCTTGTCTTATTATTTCTCATTTCAAGTACTTTCACCAAATATTAAATCAATGGGCCCAATGAATCACGCTTGTCTTAACCCTTTGTTGACCTCATCAGATCTTGATTTAAAAAAGAACAAAAATTGTCTAATTATTTCTCATTTAAAGTACTTTCACCAAATATTAAATCAATGAGTCCAACGAATCACGCTTCTCTTAACCCTTTGTTGACCCCTTAAGATTTTGATTAAAAAAAGAAAAATAATTGTCTAATTATTTCTCATTTACACTACTTTCTCCAAATATTAAATCAATGGGCCCAACGAATCACGCTTGTTTTAACCCTTTGTTGACCCATCAGACTTTGATTAAAAAAAAAGAAAAATACTTGTCTAATTATTTCTCATTTAAAGTACTTTCTCCAAATATTAAATCAATGGGCCCAATGAATCACGCTCGTCCTAACCCTTTGTTGACCCCATCAGATCTTTATTTAAAAAAAAGAAAAATTCTTGTCGTATTATTTCTCATTTCAAGTACTTTCACCAAATATTAAATCAATGGGCCCAATGAATCACGCTTGTCTTAACCCTTTGTTGACCTCATCAGATCTTGATTTAAAAAAGAACAAAAATTGTCTAATTATTTCTCATTTAAAGTACTTTCACCAAATATTAAATCAATGAGTCCAACGAATCACGCTTCTCTTAACCCTTTGTTGACCCCATCAGATTTTGATTAAAAAAAGAAAAATAATTGTCTAATTATTTCTCATTTAAAGTACTTTCTCCAAATATTAAATCAATGGGCCCAACGAATCACGCTTGTCTTAACCCTTTGTTGACCCCATCAGATCTTTATTTAAAAAAAAGAAAAATTCTTGTCTTATTATTTCTCATTTCAAGTACTTTCACCAAATATTAAATCAATGGGCCCAATGAATCACGCTTGTCTTAACCCTTTGTTGACCTCATCAGATCTTGATTTAAAAAAGAACAAAAATTGTCTAATTATTTCTCATTTAAAGTACTTTCTCCAAATATTAAATCAATGAGCCCAACGAATCACGCTTGTCTTAACCCTTTGTTGACCCATCAGACTTTGATTAAAAAAAAGAAAAATACTTGTATAATTATTTCTCATTTAAAGTACTTTCTCCAAATATTAAATCAATGGGCCCAACGAATCACGCTTGTCTTAACCCTTTGTTGACCCCATCAGATCTTTATTTAAAAAAAAGAAAAATTCTTGTCGTATTATTTCTCATTTCAAGTACTGTCACCAAATATTAAATCAATGGGCCCAATGAATCACGCTTGTCTTAACCCTTTGTTGACCTCATCAGATCTTGATTTAAAAAAGAACAAAAATTGTCTAAGTATTTCTCATTTAAAGTACTTTCTCCAAATATTAAATCAATGGGCCCAATGAACCACGCTTGTCTTAACCCTTTGTTGACCCCATCAGATCTTTATTTAAAAAAAAGAAAAATTCTTGTCGTATTATTTCTCATTTCAAGTACTTTCACCAAATATTAAATCAATGGGCCCAATTAATCACGCTTGTCTTAACCCTTTGTTGACCTCATCAGATCTTGATTTAAAAAAGAACAAAAATTGTCTAAGTATTTCTCATTTAAAGTACTTTCACCAAATATTAAATCAATGAGTCCAACGAATCACGCTTCTCTTAACCCTTTGTTGACCTCATCAGATTTTGATTAAAAAAAGAAAAATACTTGTCTAATTATTTCTCATTTAAAGTACTTTCACCAAATATTAAATCAATGGGCCCAACGAATCACGCTTGTCTTAACCCTTTGTTGACCCCATCAGATCTTTATTTAAAAAAAAGAAAAATTCTTGTCTTATTATTTCTCATTTCAAGTACTTTCACCAAATATTAAATCAATGGGCCCAATGAATCACGCTTGTCTTAACCCTTTGTTGACCTCATCAGATCTTGATTTAAAAAAGAACAAAAATTGTCTAATTATTTCTCATTTAAAGTACTTTCACCAAATATTAAATCAATGAGTCCAACGAATCACGCTTCTCTTAACCCTTTGTTGACCCCATCAGATTTTGATTAAAAAAAGAAAAATAATTGTCTAATTATTTCTCATTTGCAGCACTTTCTCCAAATATTAAATCAATGGGCCCAACGAATCACGCTTGTCTTAACCCTTTGTTGACCCATCAGACTTTGATTAAAAAAAAGAAAAATACTTGTCTAATTATTTCTCATTTAAAGTACTTTCTCCAAATATTAAATCAATGAGTCAAACGAATCACGCTTCTCTTAACCCTTTGTTGACCCCATCAGATTTTGATTAAAAAAAGAAAAATAATTGTCTAATTATTTCTCATTTGCAGTACTTTCTCCAAATATTAAATCAATGGGCCCAACGAATCACGCTTGTCTTAACCCTTTGTTGACCCATCAGACTTTGATTAAAAAAAAGAAAAATACTTGTCTAATTATTTCTCATTTAAAGTACTTTCACCAAATATTAAATCAATGGGCCCAACGAATCACGCTTGTCTTAACCCTTTGTTGACCCCATCAGATCTTTATTTAAAAAAAAGAAAAATTCTTGTCTTATTATTTCTCATTTCAAGTACTTTCACCAAATATTAAATCAATGGACCCAATGAATCACGCTTGTCTTAACCCTTTGTTGACCTCATCAGATCTTGATTTAAAAAAGAACAAAAATTGTCTAATTATTTCTCATTTAAAGTACTTTCACCAAATATTAAATCAATGAGTCCAACGAATCACGCTTCTCTTAACCCTTTGTTGACCCCATCAGATTTTGATTAAAAAAAGAAAAATAATTGTCTAATTATTTCTCATTTAAAGTACTTTCTCCAAATATTAAATCAATGGGCCCAACGAATCACGCTTGTCTTAACCCTTTGTTGACCCCATCAGATCTTTATTTAAAAAAAAGAAAAATTCTTGTCTTATTATTTCTCATTTCAAGTACTTTCACCAAATATTAAATCAATGGGCCCAATGAATCACGCTTGTCTTAACCCTTTGTTGACCTCATCAGATCTTGATTTAAAAAAGAACAAAAATTGTCTAATTATTTCTCATTTACAGTACTTTCTCCAAATATCAGTTGTACAACTTTGCTTCCGCCGTTTTCCGATAGGTGGCTGTACCGGCTGAGGCTGGTTGAAATACATAGATGGTAATGCCTTTAAAGTGAGTGTGGACAGTGCCTAACGAATTGTCATCGCCGTTTCAGTGACAGTTGTTCTTGTTTTCGTATTATTCACGCTCGAAAATGTCCGTTTATGTGCCCAATTCTCGCCATTTGCGGGAAGTTTTACTTTTCTGTTACAATTCGCAAAAAAATGCAGCTGAAGCGCATCGAATGCTCTCAGAAACTTACGGTGATGCTGCTCTGAGTGAAAGAACGTGTCGGGAGTGGTTTCAACGTTTTAAAAATGGTGATTTCGATGTCGAAGACAAACATGGTGGTGGAAGAGAAAAAACCTTCAAAGATTTACTACGAGCTCTTAAAACCGGGTGAAACCATCACAGGAGATCGCTACCGAACGCAACTGATGCGCCTTAGTCGCGCGCTAAAAGAAAAGCGGCCACAATATCAAGAGCGACATGACAAAGTCATCCTCCAACACGACAATGCTCGGCCTCACGTCGCAAAAGTGGTCAAAAAGTACCTGGAAACGCTGAAATGGGAAGTCTTGCCCCACCCGCCGTATTCCCCAGATGTCGCCCCTTCTGACTTCCACCTATTCCGTTCGATGGCACACGGCCTGGCAGATCAACATTTTCAATCCTTCGAAGAATTGGAAAAATGGATTGCTTCATGGATAGCGTCAAAAGAGGACTCCTTTTTTCGAGCCGGGATCCGAAAATTGCCGGAAAGATGGGAGAAAGTTGTCGCTAGCGACGGACAATACTTTGAATAATACATCTGTAAGCAGTTTTTCGCAATAAAGCTTTTAATTTTGGAAAAAAACGGCGGAAGCAAAGTTGCACACCTGATATTAAATCAATGAGCCCAACGAATCACGCTTGTCTTAACCCTTTGTTGACCCATCAGACTTTGATTAAAAAAAAGAAAAATACTTGTATAATTATTTCTCATTTAAAGTACTTTCTCCAAATATTAAATCAATGGGCCCAACGAATCACGCTTGTCTTAACCCTTTGTTGACCCCATCAGATCTTTATTTAAAAAAAAGAAAAATTCTTGTCGTATTATTTCTCATTTCAAGTACTTTCACCAAATATTAAATCAATGGGCCCAATGAATCACGCTTGTCTTAACCCTTTGTTGACCTCATCAGATCTTGATTTAAAAAAGAACAAAAATTGTCTAAGTATTTCTCATTTAAAGTACTTTCACCAAATATTAAATCAATGAGTCCAACGAATCACGCTTCTCTTAACCCTTTGTTGACCTCATCAGATTTTGATTAAAAAAAGAAAAATACTTGTCTCATTATTTCTCATTTAAAGTACTTTCTCCAAATATTAAATCAATGGGCCCAACGAATCACGCTTGTCTTAACCCTTTGTTGACCCCATCAGATCTTTATTTAAAAAAAAGAAAAATTCTTGTCTTATTATTTCTCATTTCAAGTACTTTCACCAAATATTAAATCAATGGGCCCAATGAATCACGCTTGTCTTAACCCTTTGTTGACCTCATCAGATCTTGATTTAAAAAAGAACAAAAATTGTCTAATTATTTCTCATTTAAAGTACTTTCACCAAATATTAAATCAATGAGTCCAACGAATCACGCTTCTCTTAACCCTTTGTTGACCCATCAGATTTTGATTAAAAAAAGAAAAATAATTGTCTAATTATTTCTCATTTACAGTACTTTCTCCAAATATTAAATCAATGGGCCCAACGAATCACGCTTGTCTTAACCCTTTGTTGACCCCATCAGATCTTTATTTAAAAAAAAGAAAAATTCTTGTCGTATTATTTCTCATTTCAAGTACTTTCACCAAATATTAAATCAATGGGCCCAACGAATCACGCTTGTCTTAACCCTTTGTTGACCCCATCAGATCTTTATTTAAAAAAAAGAAAAATTCTTGTCGTATTATTTCTCATTTCAAGTACTTTCACCAAATATTAAATCAATGGGCCCAACGAATCACGCTTGTCTTAACCCTTTGTTGACCCCATCAGATCTTTATTTAAAAAAAAGAAAAATTCTTGTCGTATTATTTCTCATTTCAAGTACTTTCACCAAATATTAAATCAATGGGCCCAACGAATCACGCTTGTCTTAACCCTTTGTTGACCCCATCAGATCTTTATTTAAAAAAAAGAAAAATTCTTGTCGTATTATTTCTCATTTCAAGTACTTTCACCAAATATTAAATCAATGGGCCCAATGAATCACGCTTGTCTTAACCCTTTGTTGACCCCATCAGATCTTTATTTAAAAAAAAGAAAAATTCTTGTCATATTATTTCTCATTTCAAGTACTTTCACCAAATATTAAATCAATGGGCCCAATTAATCACGCTTGTCTTAACCCTTTGTTGACCTCATCAGATCTTGATTTAAAAAAGAACAAAAATTGTCTAAGTATTTCTCATTTAAAGTACTTTCACCAAATATTAAATCAATGAGTCCAACGAATCACGCTTCTCTTAACCCTTTGTTGACCTCATCAGATTTTGATTAAAAAAAGAAAAATACTTGTCTCATTATTTCTCATTTAAAGTACTTTCTCCAAATATTAAATCAATGGGCCCAACGAATCACGCTTGTCTTAACCCTTTGTTGACCCCATCAGATCTTTATTTAAAAAAAAGAAAAATTCTTGTCTTATTATTTCTCATTTCAAGTACTTTCACCAAATATTAAATCAATGGGCCCAATGAATCACGCTTGTCTTAACCCTTTGTTGACCTCATCAGATCTTGATTTAAAAAAGAACAAAAATTGTCTAATTATTTCTCATTTAAAGTACTTTCACCAAATATTAAATCAATGAGTCCAACGAATCACGCTTCTCTTAACCCTTTGTTGACCCATCAGATTTTGATTAAAAAAAGAAAAATAATTGTCTAATTATTTCTCATTTACAGTACTTTCTCCAAATATTAAATCAATGGGCCCAACGAATCACGCTTGTCTTAACCCTTTGTTGACCCATCAGACTTTGATTAAAAAAAAGAAAAATACTTGTCTAATTATTTCTCATTTAAAGTACTTTCTCCAAATATTAAATCAATGGGCCCAACGAATCACGCTTGTCTTAACCCTTTGTTGACCCCATCAGATCTTTATTTAAAAAAAAGAAAAATTCTTGTCGTATTATTTCTCATTTCAAGTACTTTCACCAAATATTAAATCAATGGGCCCAATGAATCACGCTTGTCTTAACCCTTTGTTGACCTCATCAGATCTTGATTTAAAAAAGAACAAAAATTGTCTAAGTATTTCTCATTTAAAGTACTTTCACCAAATATTAAATCAATGAGTCCAACGAATCACGCTTCTCTTAACCCTTTGTTGACCCCATCAGATTTTGATTAAAAAAAGAAAAATAATTGTCTAATTATTTCTCATTTACAGTACTTTCTCCAAATATTAAATCAATGGGCCCAACGAATCACGCTTGTTTTAACCCTTTGTTGACCCATCAGATTTTGATTAAAAAAAGAAAAATAATTGTCTAATTATTTCTCATTTACAGTACTTTCTCCAAATATTAAATCAATGAGCCCAACGAATCACGTTTGTCTTAACCCTTTGTTGACAGTATCAGATTTTAATGAAAAAAAAAGAAAAATTCTTGTCTTATTATTTCTCATTTCAAGTACTTTCACCAAATATTAAATCAATGGGCCCAATGAATCACGCTTGTCTTAACCCTTTGTTGACCTCATCAGATCTTGATTTAAAAAATAACAAAAATTGTCTAATTATTTCTCATTTAAAGTACTTTCACCAAATATTAAATCAATGAGTCCAACGAATCACGCTTCTCTTAACCCTTTGTTGACCCCATCAGATTTTGATTAAAAAAAGAAAACTAATTGTCTAATTATTTCTCATTTACAGTACTTTCTCCAAATATTAAATCAATGGGCCCAACGAATCACGCTTGTCTTAACCCTTTGTTGACCCATCAGACTTTGATTAGAAAAAAAGGAAAATACTTGTCTAATTATTTCTCATTTAAAGTACTTTCTCCAAATATTAAATCAATGGGCCCAACGAATCACGCTTGTCTTAACCCTTTGTTGACCCCATCAGATCTTTATTTAAAAAAAAGGAAAATTCTTGTCTTATTATTTCTCATTTCAAGTACTTTCACCAAATATTAAATCAATGGGCCCAATGAATCACGCTTGTCTTAACCCTTTGTTGACCTCATCAGATCTTGATTTAAAAAAGAACAAAAATTGTCTAATTATTTCTCATTTAAAGTACTTTCACCAAATATTAAATCAATGAGTCCAACGAATCACGCTTCTCTTAACCCTTTGTTGACCCATCAGATTTTGATTAAAAAAAGAAAAATAATTGTCTAATTATTTCTCATTTACAGTACTTTCTCCAAATATTAAATCAATGGGCCCAACGAATCACGCTTGTCTTAACCCTTTGTTGACCCATCAGACTTTGATTAAAAAAAAGAAAAATACTTGTCTAATTATTTCTCATTTAAAGTACTTTCTCCAAATATTAAATCAATGGGCCCAACGAATCACGCTTCTCTTAACCCTTTGTTGACCCCACCAGATCTTTATTTAAAAAAAAGAAAAATTCTTGTCGTATTATTTCTCATTTCAAGTACTTTCACCAAATATTAAATCAATGGGCCCAATGAATCACGCTTGTCTTAACCCTTTGTTGACCTCATCAGATCTTGATTTAAAAAAGAACAAAAATTGTCTAAGTATTTCTCATTTAAAGTACTTTCACCAAATATTAAATCAATGAGTCCAACGAATCACGCTTCTCTTAACCCTTTGTTGACCCCATCAGATTTTGATTAAAAAAAGAAAAATAATTGTATAATTATTTCTCATTTACAGTACTTTCTCCAAATATAAAATCAATGGGCCCAACGAATCACGCTTGTCTTAACCCTTTGTTGACCTCATCAGATTTTGATTAAAAATAGAAAAATAATTGTCTAATTATTTCTCATTTAAAGTACTTTCTCCAAATATTAAATCAATGAGCCCAACGAATCACGCTTGTCTTAACCCTTTGTTGACCCCATCAGATCTTTATTTAAAAAAAAGAAAAATTCTTGTCGTATTATTTCTCATTTCAAGTACTTTCACCAAATATTAAATCAATGGGCCCAATGAATCACGCTTGTCTTAACCCTTTGTTGACCTCATCAGATCTTGATTTAAAAAAGAACAAAAATTGTCTAATTATTTCTCATTTAAAGTACTTTCACCAAATATTAAATCAATGAGTCAAACGAATCACGCTTCTCTTAACCCTTTGTTGACCCCATCAGATTTTGATTAAAAAAAGAAAAATAATTGTCTAATTATTTCTCATTTACAGTACTTTCTCCAAATATTAAATCAATGGGCCCAACGAATCACGATTGTCTTAACCCTTTGTTGACCCATCAGACTTTGATTAAAAAAAAAGAAAAATACTTGTCTAATTATTTCTCATTTAAAGTACTTTCTCCAAATATTAAATCAATGGGCCCAACGAATCACGCTTGTCTTAACCCTTTGTTGACCCCATCAGATCTTTATTTTAAAAAAAGAAAAATTCGTGTATTATTTCTCATTTCAAGTACTTTCACCAAATATTAAATCAATGGGCCCAACGAATCACGCTTATCTTAACCCTATGTATCCTATCAGATTTTCATTAAATAGTAAATAAAAATGCTTGGCAATTATTTCTCATTTGGAGTATTTTCACCAATTTTAAAGTCAATAGGTACATTTATTCATGTTTTTACACAGTTTTTCATATAAAATAATTTTCACATAAACCTTTAACCCATTGTTGACCCCGCCAGATTTTGATTTTCGAAAAACTGGAAAACACGTACCAAGTTATTTCTCATTTAAAAGGTTTTACTAAAATTGCAATCACAAGGCCCATCAAATCTTGATTCTCCATACAAACAATTTTTTTTTTAACCCTGGCTTTACCTCGTGAGATTTTGATTTGAAAAAATTAAAGACACTTGTCAAACCATTTGCTATTTAAGGCATTTTCACCAATATGAAGTCAATACAAGTCATCGATTTAGGTTCGTTTTTAGTTTTCTCGTATACAAACCTTAACCCATTGTTGATTTTCGTTTTGGAAAAATGGAAAAATGCGTGTTAAATTCTTTTTTATTATAAGTTTTTTTAACAAATTTTAAATCGCCCATTAAATCACTATTTTCATACAAAACCTTTATGCTTATTTTGCCCCTTTAGGCCCCAATTTAAAAAAAATCCCGTCTTAGCGAAAGTTAATTTTTTTAAGTTTTCTAAAATCGACAGTTCAAACTTCATGCGGTTTAAACTGGACGATGACGAATCAGCCAATCAGGCAGTCAGTCAGGACAAACAGGACAAATGTTTAAAGATTACAAAATTTTCCTTCAATCATAAACAAAAACCCCTATGAACAAAAAATGTATGTAAATTTATGTACCAAAAAAATTCCAACTAATTAAGTGTTACACATACAAATATTACCGACTTGAAATTAAATTTTGTACTGCAAGCTGTAAATTTTTCTTTCACATAGTGTTCATATGTTCCATTAAAATGCCAAGGAGGTGTTAAATTAAATTGCAACAACAACTTTAAGCATTAAAACTACAATAACTTTAAGTCTTGATCCGCAATCATTCAATTTTAAGTTCATTTCAACGAATGGCTTTAACGATGCAGACAACATTCAGAAATGTTAAAAATTCCTATTAATCTTGGCATTAAAAAGTTGTTGTTGTTGTTATTACTACAAATCAACAGCAACTATTGGCCCATCTGCTGATGTCTTTAAACATTTTAAAGCATTGTTTACGCAGACTGCGTGACTAGTTGACTGACTGGCTGACTGACTGGCTGGCTGGCAGTGGGGCCGCAAATCATTTGGCCGGCATCAGTTAAGTGCAAACAACGCACAGCCGTTTGCTGTCATTAACAATACAAACACACACACACACACAGACTTAAACGAGCACGCACACATGCACGCATGAAATACACTAGTAAAGCCAACAGAAGCCAACAAAAAACAAGAACAAACAACAAATGGCAATTTTACGTTTTGTCTGTGCAACGGCTGCTTCACCGTCGCCATTGCCGTCTCCGTCAGCTGCTCGAACGCAAAGCAAAATGTCATTACGCACTATGCTCGCATGTTGGCTGCCACATGACTGACGAAACAACACAACACAACAGAGCAGAGCAAAGTAGAGTGGAGCACAACATATGGTCGCCCAGGAATGCTGAAAAATGGCAGCGCAACCAAAAATTGCGCATTGTTTTTGTTGACGTCGTTGTTGTTGTTTGTTTGTTTGTGTACTGTTGACGATGAAGAATGTGTTGACATGAGAATGTTGACTGGAAAATGAAAAATTTTCACGCAAATTGACGCACACTCACTGCGGGAGCACTTGGCTCTGTGTGCGTGTTCATGTTTGTGTGTGTGTGTGTGTGCTTGTGACGGTGGAGGGCGAAACTGTGCCACATTTTCGAACGGGTGTTAAAAGCAAAAGTAGCTGTTTATGCGTGCCGTAAACGGATGTACTCTGCATGTGTGTGTGTGTGAGTGTGTGTGTGTGCTTCTGTGTTGAAAGTGTTTTTCTCGCAGCCTGCACATATGAATGTATGCGTGTGTGTGGCAAATGATTGCCAGCTGTTAAATGTTGTTGAAACTGTTTGCAATTTTATTTCAATTAATTTCGGCACTTTCTCTTTTTCCACTGTATATGTGTGTGTGTGTGTTTGTGTATAGTATTTCCGGCAGTGTTTTGCTGAAAACCAGTGAAATGCAGTAAAATGCAAAAACAAAAAACCTCTGTGCAGCTCTTAATTAAAATGTGAACCTTGACCGCTTGCCATGCCAAGTGTTCGTAACATTTGCGAAAATTCATTTTTAAACGTCCTTTCATATGGAATGCGCTCAGCCGAAAAAAATATCACGCATACGTCGAGCAGTACGAGTGAGATTTTTGCTTTTTTCCGCATAAAAACAACACTCACTTAACTGCTGCTAAAGAATTAATTACGTTGCGGCAAAAGTGGCAAATGCTTATATACAAACAAATATTAATTTATATTTTTGAAGAGTATTTCAACTTTTCTTTTCTTCTCAAGACATCTTATTAAAAGTAATGAAAAAATTTTAATTACTCATACGCCTTGTGGTGCATTTAATACTGTTCATTGCCACCAAGTGGTACTTTTATTGGGCTTTTCATATATTTTTTATGATTATTAACTTTGAAAGATGGTTAGATTGAAAAAGTACTTAAAAATTACTCATACGCTCTGTTGTTCCTTGAATACTATTTATTGCCATCAAGTGGTGCTTTGAGTTGATTTTTCATATATTGTTTATGAATATTGACATTGAAAGATAGTCGGATGGAAGATATAAAAAATTCTAACAAATTACTCATACGCTCTGTGGTGCATTTAATACTGTTCATTGCCACCAAGTGGTACTTTTAGTGGGCTTTTCATATATTTTTTATGATTATTAACTTTGAAAGATGGTAAGATTGAAAAAAAGTAATTAAAAATTACACTTTAAAATTTAAATTTAAAAAAATTACTCATACGCTCTGTTGTGCCTTGAATACTATTTATTGCCATCAAGTGGTACTTTGAGTAAATTTTCATATATTGTTTATAAATATTGACATTGGAAGATAATAGATAGATAATAGAAGAATGGAAGATATAAAAAATAATTTAAAAATTACTCATACGCTCTGTGGTACATTTAATACTGTTCATTGACAGCAGCGCTTTTAAAGGGCTTTTCACATATTATTTATGATTATTAACTTTGAAAGATGGTAAGATTGAAAAAAAGTAATTAAAAATTACACTTTAAAATTTAAATAATAAAAAATTACTCATACGCTCTGTTGTGCGTTGAATACTATTTATTGCCATCAAGTGGTGCTTTGAGTTGATTTTTCATATATTGTTTATGAATATTGACATTGAAAGATAGTAGGATGGAAGATATAAAAAATTCTAACAAATTACTCATACGCTCTGTGGTGCTTTTAATACTGTTCATTGCCACCAAGTGGTACTTTTAGTGGGCTTTTCATATATTTTTTATGATTATTAACTTTGAAAGATGGTAAGATTGAAAAAAAGTAATTAAAAATTACACTTTAAAATTTAAATTTAAAAAAATTACTCATACGCTCTGTTGTGCCTTGAATACCATTTATTGCCATCAAGTGGTACTTTGAGTAAATTTTCATATATTGTTTATAAATATTGACATTGGAAGATAATAGATAGATAATAGAAGAATGGAAGAAATAAAAAATAATAAAAAATTACTCATACGCTCTGTGGTGCATTTAATACTGTTCATTGCCACCAAGTGGTACTTTTAAAAAGCTTTTCACATATTATTTATGATTATTAACCTTGAAAGATGGTAAAGATGGAAAGATTGAAAAAAAGTAATTACAAATTACACTTTAAAATTTAGGATATAAAAAATAATAAAAAAATACTCATACGCTCTGTTGTTCCATGAATACTATTTATTGCCATCAAGTGGTACTTTGAGTTGATATTTCATATAGTTTTTATGAATATTGACATTGGAAGATGGTAGGATGGAAGATATAAAAAATAATTTAAAAAATTGCTCATACGCTCTGTAATGCATATAGGTACTTTTAGTGGGCTTTTCATATGTTATTTATGATTATTAACTTTGAAAGATGGTAAGATTGAAAAAAAGAAATTGAATGTAATTAAAAAATTATTTTGAGTAGACTTTTTCATATTTTTGTTGTGATTATTGACATTGGAAGATGGATTTTCGATAAACTGAAGTAAAAAAGTTGCAATTGGGATTATTTCTCTTCCTAATTCCTTATACTTTCTGCTGAAACAATTCTTTAGTAAAACAAAATAAATTATGAAAATAAAATTAAAGACTTTATTTAGCATTGTAGAATTGTACAATTTAGGTCAAATATGCACAGTTTTGTGATGATGATTGATTGGTGTAATCTCTCTAGATCAATCAAAAGTAGCTCCTATGGCTGACGGATCCCTGTCAGACCCATTCACACACACAGCATCACCTTGTTCGGTGTCAATTCTGAATTCTGCCTTTACAAATGCTTGCGAGAGGCTCACCAACCAGGTAGATCCATCAAAACTTTCTAATCGAACTCTCGTAGTCATCAAAGAAGTGTGTAGATTTATGCTGCCATAATGACAAACATTCCAACAATTTCCTGTTATTCAATTCGGACCGTTTTCCTTCAATTGAATGGTATGTAAGTAGGTTTTTGTAACTACCTCTGTATGAGACACACTTAGGTCTATTATATAGATCAATAGAATTGAGTATAAAACGTCCCAGTGCCACCACACACACACACAAGGCATCACCATGTTTGACTTCAATCATTACTCCGCGAAAGCTTGTAACGGCTCACCATCCCTTATCGGTCTTTTACGCGTCAATGTCAATCAATCAATGTTTTGCGCTCCCAACACATTCCTTGATCTTGTCTTTGTGTAAGTGATTTAAAACTGATTCAAAATCGACTACTGCTGATGTGCCTATCTTGTTGGACTTTTTCAGTGATTCGATGACCAGAGCGTGACCCACCTTTTACATCAAACTTACTCAAAACGAGACAAGACTGCGCCTTTACCACTTAGGGGCGCCGTTCTTCTCTGGGTTAGAGGAGATACCCAAGCATGGCATTAAGTCGCTGCTAAACTTCGCTTGGAACACCCACATTCTCACTGATCAACATTAAGGAGCCAGAAATGGTACCACTAAGGACTCAACTGTACCTTCGGCGTGGCAGACTTGGCCAGCCCAGCTTACCTATCCTAACTTTAAGCAGCACTATTCATCATATCACTAAGTTTCCGTCCAACTCAACGACTCATTGGGCTGCAAGTTGATTCTCGTTGTAACAATATACCCAATAATTACAATAAATCACTCAGACGACCCGCAGAAAATGCATTTATACCATTGTCACTGAATAAAACACATCCACGCACAAGCCCACAATAACACACACAGATACACACAAACGCTTTCTATTCTCATTGTTATATTTTTGCAGCATCAATGTCTAAAAATTTTCATAAATTTTTATATTTCTTTTAGTGTCCGACCGAATATTCGGTTTCGGTTTCGGTTTCGGCCCAAATAAGTGGTTTCGGTTTCGGTTTCAGTTTCGGCCAAAAAATGGCCGAATAGCCGAAACCGAAACTTTCTAGAATATTTTTTACATTTTATTGTGTAGCAGATATATAGTGAAAGGAGGAGTAATTTAGATGCCAGCAATGTAAATAAACTTCTTTTTTTAGCATATAATATTAAATTATTTAATTTTGAATAGTAGCGAGTAAGGTACGAAAGGTTAATTTTTTCATGTTTAAGTTTTTAAAAAATTAAGAAATTGTTTTTATTAATAAGTATTTATTTATTTATGCTATGTTTGTTTGTTTGTTCTTTATTTACTTGATGTAAAATTCGTTTGTTGAAAAACGTGCTTGATATGGTGATTTTTATTTCAACTAGAAAGTTTCGGTTTCGGTTTCGGCCGAATATTAAAAAAAAAACCGAATATTCGGTTTCGGTTTCGGCCCAAAAAAGTGGTTTCGGTCGGACACTAATTTCTTTTGTTACACATTTAAACATTTTTAAATTGAAATAATAAAAAAACGAATAAAAAATCACTCATACGACCTGTGCGACCAATTTGTGAATTATTACTGTGTAGGTGGAGAAGCAATTTCGAAAATAATTTTTCACATTTTCATGATATTTTCTAAGACGCTTATTGATACTTTGTAGTAGCTTTTGTTCAACCCAGCGGAATCTGCAATATTATTGCAATATTTCTTGTGTTCGCAAACAAAACAAAAAAACGTATAAGAAATTGTCTTTGAAATTGTTTGCCTCGTTTTTTTACACGTTTTATTTGTTTTTTGTTTTGTCGTACAAAATATGACGCAGCATTATTGGATGAGAGCAAAAACTATAAAGCTTTTCCTAAAGCAACGCACAAAAAAAAAGAAATTTAACACAGGCATGCAAAGGTCAGAGCAGCATACAGCCACACTGACAAAAAAGGCTCCCGACATTATATTTATTGCTGCTCATATCAAAATGCAATATACTTTGACTCTTGATTAAATATTTGCTCACTGCTGCTCTGCTGCTGCTCGGCCGATCAATGGACGAGCCAAAGGCCGCCCGACATACTCGATGCATGAAAAGGTAGGTCGCTTATTGCGGAATGTGGGTCTGTGTGTGTGTTTGCGTTTGTTTGTATAGGTAAGTTTTGCGCTATACTAGCAGCTGTGATTGCTGCATGTTACGTACGTTTAAAGTTTGCTGTTGGAAAGTATTAATTTTCTGATTTAGGTGGACAGCTGTTAACAGTTGTCAACGCTACTTTTGGCATAGGTGCGACATTAATTTGTCTGAAAGCTGAAATCGAACATTTGAAATGACATTAAAAGGACCATAGCCAACTTCTATGTGAAATATATTAAACTGTTAAACAAAAATAGTTATTTAATTTGAATAAATGCTGAAATTGCAAACTTAAAGTCACATTAAATAGAAAGCTGTGCACTAATTTTGTTGGTTTTTGACATGAAACTCTAAAACAAAAATATTGTTGTTGTGATTTTGATATTTTATTGTAATGAGTTATAAGAAATGCATTAAAACAAAAATCATTATTTGTTTGAAAGTTGAAATTGTTCTCTTAAAACAACATTTAATCAATAACTGCGCCTCATTTTTTGCTGATTTAGTCAACGTCCATTTGAAATATAGGAAATTTTTAAACAAAAATAATCAATTGGTTGTTAACACTGAAGAACAAAATTAAATGTTTTCCAAAGTATAAAGTTTATCCTTAAACACTTCTTTAGTTTTGACTTATTTCTAAAATTTAAGTTAAATTTTGAGCTTTGGTGTATTCAAAGACGATGGCGAATATTTTTGTAGTACATTTCTTTTTTAAAAGTCCTGTTTCAAATGACATTTTTTGGCATTTTAAGAAAACAGTGTCAAATTGACCCATAAAAATAGGAGCTAGAGGGTTAAAATGTTCCACAAAAATGTTCTTCGTAATATTTTACATTAAATTGCTGAACACATCATATACTTCAAATATAATGTTACATGTTTTTCGGCATGCCGGTTCAACATAAGAATTTACAAAAGGAGAAAAAATCCTGCAAGGAGGTTCTACAAGGCGGTACCCTCAATTGGGCGGCGCGAAAGTAGGCAAAGGCATCTACATTGGAAGGACCAAGTATTAATTTATTTATTTATTTATTTATTAACTAATTTATTTATTAACTAATTTATTTATTAATTAATTAATTTATTTATTTATTTATTTATTTATTTATTCATCAATTACTTTTTACAGAACTTACCGGCGCTCGGAATTTCCAACTAACGCGAGCAAGCACAGGACAGAACCAGCTGACACACTTTCTTGGACTCTGCCCAGATCAATAAACATTTATATTCCCAGTTAATGTATGATAGCAACATTAGAAACCCTCTTATACACCCAAAGAAAATATGTTGCTTGTGAATTTAGTGTTTAAGTCACATTTCAGTTGAATAATTTAATAGGTCCTACATTGCGTATGAGTAATGCATTTACTACGCACTGAAGTAAAGCGTTAATAAAAGTCTCCCAATTTTTTTTTTTTATTGAATCTTAAAAGTTATGAAATTTCGATATTTCATTATGGCAGTGCAAACGGTAAAACCAAAATTTCTTTAATATATAAAAAGTGTATTCTTGATTACTTGTTTCAAACATTTCAAATGAATTTTCTACAATGTGCTTTCTAAAATGTTGCTATTTTTTCCAATTCAAATATTTCTTTAAATAAAAATTTTCATTTACTTTCCTTGCTAATACTATCTGTCTGTGTCGATATTTACAAATTGAAACATTTCTTAAAATAAAAATCATTTACTTTCTTCGCTTGCTATGTCTGTGTTGATATTTTACAAATTTACAAATTTATTCAATTCAGCAAAAAATTCCCAACTTTAAGTGGCTGGAGACCACATAAATTCACAGTGCAACAGGACGTATGAGTAATTTGTAATATTAGTAAAATTCAAATAAATTGCACAATAGGTAAATAAGGAATTTTCGTAGACCACAGAGGTTTCTGGCAATTTTCAATTTAATTCTTGCAGTCACACGAACACACACACACACACACACAGAGACTTACACACGGTTTTCATATGATATGCATCTCTACAATAAAATTACACAAATGCGCAGCCAAAGCAGTTTCGACACTACAATGTGAAAGATAGAAATTAATCAAATAATGTGGCCAAGTAAATTGTGTGGCTTTTAAAATTTTACTTATTGTTTCATATAGCATACACACAGGCGCACACAAATAATGCAAACAAAGTAAAACATTAAGCTATTACCACGACCAGAGCGCATACATATATATACAACTACCATAACAACAAATACTACTACTACTACTCCAACAATAACAACAATGCCAATTTTCAGCACAAGCAATAACATTTCAGAGAAAATGTAAAATTTATATTCATGCATAGTTGCTTTTGCCATGGTTGCCGATTTCGGTCCGTTGCCGATGGATATGGCAAAGATGGACAACGTGCGGACAGTGCAGCAGATACCAATTTGATTGCTATCCATTTCCGGCACTCACACCAGCACTGTGCCGCTGGTGTTTTCTCTCGGCTCTTTTTTGTGTTGGTGTGACGGTTTGTGGTTGCGTGATTTTTACTACAACATTTCCTATTTCCATTTTTAATTTACATGTTGCCTGAATTGCCGAAAAGTCGAGAATATCTGAAAATGGAAAACAGAAAATAGAACAAGTCAAACACAATATTTCACACAAACACACAGACGAGTGCAGACAAGCTGGAATTTATGTCGTTTGCAGTGAAAACTGTCCAAAGCTGTATGGATGAGTGCAGGCAGGCGCGTTTGCAAGGAGTTGCTGACAGCACTTAAATAAATAATTGCATTTTATACAACAAAACAAATGAATTAAGCAAAGGAAATAACAAATTTAAAAATTATAAAATGTAAATAAAAAGTTGAATTGATGTTGAATAAAAATAAAAAAATTAAGTAAAATAATGTTTGTTTTATTCGACTAAACTAAGCATTATGTGATATATAAATTATAAAATTAATCATTTTAATTCATTAATTATAATTATAATATTAATTTCAATTCCATTGTGAGAGAATGGAGAGCATGGATTTCTAATTGAAATATTAGTCTAGATGTTCATTATGGACTTGTGCTAAGAAATTAAACGATATTCCATTTAGTTGGTGATGCAGATTTCTGAAAACTTGAAAATCGAGTGACACTTTTTCAACAGCTTTTAAGTGCCAATTAACAGTTGAATGTGTCTATTGAAGCTGTTCACTTCATTTCTCAGTTGTCACTGCATGATTTGTCTTCACTAATTTTACAAACTTATCATCATCGATCTCATGTAGCCACTCAGATCTGGGTTCATACTCAAGTCAACATTCTCAGATCGAAGATCTTCTCGAATATGTTCCCTTATCCGCTTGCGAGCAAAGGGCCTTAACAAGGCAAATTCCTTGTGTTGGTTGCGTTAATCAATTGAAATTCTGCCAGGATGAGTGGACTATCGCTGGCAGTCGTATGTGATGAAACTGCCATCTGTTGTCCCCTAGGAGAGACGCCTCCGAATTGGCGGTTTTTGACTTAGTTATATCTGTTGCTGATAGGTGGAAGAGTTGATATTAGAGGGTTAGTGTCTTCTCTGGAGGGTCAGTGTCTTCTCTTTAGAGGGTTAGTGTCGTCTATCAGAGGGTTGGTGTCTTCGATGTTCTAAGTTATAAAAGCGCCCTCTACGTATCCGTTACTGATAGAACGAGTTGAATTCAGAGGGTTGGTGTCGACAATGTTTAGAATTATATAAATGCGCTCAACGTATCCGGCACTGATAAAACGAGCTGATATCAGAGGGTTGTTGTCTTCAATGTTTTGAGTTATATAACCCTCCTCTACGTATCCGTTGAATATAGGTTGAAGAAGCTTATATGAAAGGGTTGCTGTCTTCAATGTTCTAAGTTATATAAGCGCCCTCTACGCATCCGTCACTGATAGAACGAGTTGATATCAGAGGGTTGGTGTATTTGATGTTATCTGCTGAATGCAGGTTGAAGGAGATGATATCAGAGGGTTGGTGTATTCAATGTCCTAAGTGATATAAGCTCCCTCAACATATCCGTTGCTGATAGGTGGAAGAGCAGATATCAGGCGGTAGGGGTATTCGATGTTTTAAGTGATATAAGCTCCCTCAACGTATCCGTTGCTGATGGAACGAGTTGATATCAGAGGGTTGGTGTATTCGATGTTCGATTCGATGCGCCCTCAGCGTATCCGTTGCATATAGGTTAAAGGAGTTGATATAAGAGGGTTTGTGTATTAGATGACCGATTCTTTACCTTGACTCACACTTAGCGTCAGCCAGCGTCACACACGTTTTCGAACTCTTAACCCTTTGACTTGTGGTTCAATGCTCTGATAGCTTTAATCTGTGACTACAAAAAAGTCTTTGCTTTTAAAAAATTAATTCCCTAGTACGCTTTTGGGCTTCACTCAACTTCAGTCTTCTATAAAATTCATTTGTTGCAAAACTGTATAAATTTAGAAGCCTTCTATTCCCCCAAAACCTCTTTACTTTTGCCAAAAACCACATACTACGCCTCTGTACCTTCTCATTCATTGTAATCTATGTTTTTTTCCATTGCAGTTTTACTGCTTCGTGCAGGCATATAAGAAATATTGTTGCCTCCACGCACTCAACTGCAGGCACACATGATACGCATTCAAATATCAAAACAATACAATCACAGATTACTCATTCACACACATAAACACACATACATACGTATGAACTGCAGCCTTACGCACTTCCTTACACATTTGTGTAAGCCCTAAGCAAATTTTTATCTATGTATATGAATTCCAACAAACTATCGGGCTTTTGAAGTTTTGAAATAAAACGAAATTTTCTCACACACTTTCTGTCGCTATTTTGCCATGTATGCAGTTTTGTATGGTTGTCATACGAAATGTGAAAATTCACACAAAAATTTATTGTGCTTATAAACAAAATAACACATAAAGCAAAAACCAGGCCACAAATGTTCATCTAACTTGTGCACTTTGTGCAGTAATGCTGCAATAAGCATGAAAATCTTAGTTCTACAAGAGTTGGTTTACTAAAACTTGCTGACTGGCAGATTTTTAGTTAAAGTTTAATTCATAACAATTTTTGTAGTTTATTAATTGTGCATATTTCAGTTGCTGCGTGTGAATGAAACTGAAATTTCATATGAATATTTTATATGACAATAAAATTCATATGAAATTGAGAGAAGCTGAGAATTTTTGCTTAAACTTGATTGTGATTTGAAAATTTGTGAAACTCCAAAGAAACTATGAATAGAAATGAAAGTAAATAGTAACAGGAGCTTACAGAGAGCCTATAGAAATATCATAGTTACAAATATGTCGAAAAACAATTTCATCCAAATTTTTTCATTCGATTTTACACCGAAAAGTACGCTTTAACTTTTCAGCCTTAATAGCTTTTACAGCCCTAATTGCTTTGGCTAAAAGTTTACACTTAGCCTTTGCATAATTTAGCTGCCTTAATCTGTGCGTCTTCTTGCCACCTGCCAACTAACTAAATGCAACTTTTTGCCACTTTTTTGAAGTAAAAGCGCTAAGATTCATGCAACGCTTTCAACGCCCGACCATTTTTAACGCCACACCTTCGCCATTAAGCCTCATAAGTCAAAGTTTTAGCTATTTCAGTGTTTCAACCAAAATAAAAAAAATATATATGTATATATATAATGTAAGATATATACTTTTGTAGCTGATTTATGTAGTGCCGTGCGGCCGTATGCTCGTTGGCAGCGCAATTATTTTGCAACGCCAGCGCCAACTGCCCACTTTGATGCACTTTACGGGGCATCGCCAACGTTTGGCGCGCTACGAAGAATGCAATTTTTCATTTTAATAATCTGCGTAATTCCAACAAAAACAACAACAACAACAAAAACTATGAGTTTAAGCGTAAAGCCAAGAAAATTGCACACTTGGCCATCATCAGCAGCAGCAGCCGCTGTTGCCGTTCGGTCTTATAAATGCTGATTGTTGTTGGTGTTGCAGGCGTTGCTGACGCAGGCTGCAATTTTTAATTTCCAAAATGAAGTTTAATATTTTTGCAATTTTGTTTTCAACTTCTCTTTGAATGCTGCTTTACATAGCCCGAATTGTTGTTGGCTGGTGTGCGTTTCACCTTTTCCATTCTTTTAATTTACTGCATTTCCTGTCTCTATGCTTAAGCGAAGAGGCTAAGTATGCGCGCAGCCATATTTTCTTTTTTTGTCGCTCCTTCGAGTTCGCTAACCCGGCGTGTGCGCTCAGGCATTTACTCGTAAATTACTCGCTTTTTAAGCTGTTTGTTGGCGTTGTTGTTGTTCATTGCTCTGCAGGGAAAATAGGCAAGCGACGGTTTGGACATAAACTGCTGCTGGATGTTGCTGCTGGATATTGAATGCTGTATGCTGAAAATAGTCGGTTATGCCGCATTTGCTGACTTAAAGAAGCGGAAAATTAAATTGACATAAAGTTTGAAGTGTAAATGTTTGCTGCAACATAGAGCAACAAAGCCAATTGGTGGTGAATTTAATTGAATAGAAATTAAAGAAAAAGCCTAACCTTAGATAACCAAAAGAGCTGAGAGCAATAATTGAATTTGATTGAATAGAAATTAAAGTAAGAACCTAACCTAACTTTACCTAAAGAAAGACTTAAAGGCAACAAAATCGTTGAAATATGCTATATACATTTATATACATAGGAACATATAATAGTTTGCCCATACTAAATAATTGATTCATACATCATCGCCAAGCGCAAGTCTCAGTATTCATAAATATTTAAAATATTTGGAATATTTATTTATTCATTATTTAAAGTCTACAAGCTTGCAAAGGAGCAAAATAATTAATTATAATTTCTTATAATTTTAATTAATAATAATTTACAAATTCAAAATAACTCTATACTTATTCCTCTTTTTGTGAAATCCATCTTTTACTTGTATGAGGTCCAAATCTAAACTAATTCAATACGCTGGTTTTTATTAAGTTTATATAAGCATTTTTGTTTTTTATCTCATTTAAATTCATTGGCCATTTTTATGTTAAACTCTTCACGTGATTCCAGTTTTACGTACTTGATTTTTGTTTTTCGGTTCAAGCGCTTCGCTGGACCAACAGTGCGTATGAGTTACATTCAAGGAAGCTAATCTCTGTTCTGACCAACTGTTCTCTGTTCTAGTTAAAATAGCTAAAAATGGATTACCTTTTTCCAAAAAAAATTGTATTTAATGAACTTCTGTTCACTTTAGTTTCAGTTTTGTATTCTGTGCACAATACAAGATTTACAAAAAAAAGATTTGTTAGTTCTGGTCTATTTACAGTTTTTAAATTCACAGAAAATCTAAAAACATTTTTTCTCTGTTTGCTTTAATTAAAAATGGGTTAATACTTTATTTGAAGAAACATGTTCTAAAGGGCTTCAAAAAGACTTCGAATCGGAAATAATTTTATGCATATTTTTTAGTCCTTGAAAATTAATCTCTGTTATGATCAAAATCTCACCATTAAAATGATCAGAAATAGGTTAAAATTTTATTTTAACCCTCTAGTTCCCAAGAAGGCCTGTAGACATCCTAAGCTAAAAAAAATTCTGTAAATTACACCTTATCATTTTTTTAGCTGATTTTACACGTATGGATAGGGGAATCTCCATTTTATAAAATAAATGTAGTCAGATAACTCTGCCGCATGCACAACGGCAGTAATTGTAAGACAAAGTTGAAGTTTCGTGAGAAAGTAAGCAAATAATTATTTTTGAAATTGTGTGAGAAACAAAAATTGTTTAAAATAAATTGTGAGTCTCAATAAAACTAAAAAAATTATTGGTGAGTAGCTGTTAATGTGTTCTTTGAGAAAATAAAAAAAAAGTTATGAAAAAAGTTGTTACACTGCTCCTACCTAACCCAAACCCTAGAGTGTCTGTAGGCCTGCTTGGGATGAAAAGCGTAAATAATGAACGGTCATTGATGATATTTTTTTGCAATTTAAGCATTATTTTTCTATTTGAACCGAAATTTGTATATACCGCAATGTAAAAAAAATCATGCCACTGCAAAAATTTATACTAAGGCGTAGTCCGTAACCTAACCTAACCTAAGGCGTAGTCCGCGGGGGTTGATGAGAGAACTAGTCTCCTTTAGTCCTTTATTTCATGGAGTAGATTTATCGACATCTGTGTGAAAAGTTAACAAGGCATTAAAAAAAATAAGAACCGCAATATATATATACCTATACCAATTTTTTTAGTTTTCCTATTTTATACACCCTCCAAAAGTAGTGTATAAACTACCCCACGACACACTACCCCTCGCCTTACCCCCACCCCTTTTTATTTATTGTCTATTACGCGAATGAACTGAAACCGTTACCCGTTATTTATGTTTACATATATTAAAAAAAAATTAAAAATTTAAATTAATTACAAAAAAAATTTTCATATGGAATTCTTTTTGGCTTTGTTTCCCAAGCAGGCCTATAGGCCTGCTACTTTCTGCACCCTCTATCACGCCTCCTATTGACTTGAAATTTTTTTCCCCGAACAAAAAGACTTCCAATCGGAAAGCACTTTACACAAATTTTTTAGTTCTTTAAAATTAATCTTTATTATGATAAAAAAAAACATCGTTAAGATGGTCAAAAATGGGTTAATTTTTTTTAACAAAATTAATCTTTGTTATGATCAAAACTTCATCGTTAAGATGGTCAGAAATGAAATAAATTTTTTTTAACAACTAAAATTTAATGGGCTTCAAACTTGAAAAAAAAGACTCCGAATCAGAAATAATCGACAAAATGTTAAAATCAAAACAGGTTAAGATTTTATTTGAAGAAATATAATTTGGCTAAATGAGTGCTGTCTCAAGTGATCTGTCGATCCCACCTCTAATCCCTTCCTTTCCTTGTCCCTTTGTACTCATGTTTGCCCCTATTTTCTGCTCCCCGTCTTCGGCCGTTTGTCTCGTTCAATGTTTTATGTATTCTTTGTCATTCGTTATTCGTACTCCCGCGAATAAAGACCGAAACCCCAAAACGAACTCAAACCGTGTATTTATTTCTACCGCTCCGCCGACGTACACATAATTTAATGGCCTTATGACTTCAAACTTGGTGAAAATATTTCAAATCAGAAAAAATTTGGCACATACTTTTTAGTGTTTCCATAGTTAACCTCTGACATAGTCACAAATGAGTTCAGATTTTAGTTGATTTACTGAGCCAAGTAAATTTAATCAATTTCAGTTTTTTAAATCGTATTTTTAAGAAAAAATAGAAAGCTAAAAAAATGTGCAAGGCAAGGTTGTGCCAAGTTTTGAACAAATACCAGTCATTCATTAAAACAATTAAAAACTCATCAATTTGTTATTAAAACTATATGAACTACAAGTAGTTACGGCATTAAAATCACAAATTGACCACAATTTCTCCTATGAAGAGTAATAAAAAAATTAAGAGCCGACAGCAGCAGTCAAGTTGTAACCAGTTATCGCAACCATTAGTCAGCCAAATGTGACTTGCTACACTCGCACTGCAATGCCGAAAGCGCTCAAATGCGATAAGCAACAAGCTTTGCTATATATGTATAATAGAAATATAAAGCCACTACAACAAGAAGAACAACATTTTCATATGCAATTAATGACAACATTAGCAACAACTTTGTGACTGCAATTAGTTGAACAAAACTTGGTGGAGGCGTTACACAGTGCGTGCTGCGGGCTCACACATGAAATTAAAAAAGCAAAATTATAAAAAATTGTTTTTAGTTTGCAAAAATAGTTAACTTTAATTTGTATTTAGTGTAATTTTTAATAAATATTTTTTCAAATGTCTGCTGAGTACAATGAAGATGAACTACAGCCACCTGCGTGGCTAAATGAGAATTTTTTTCAAGAAATGCTCAAATCTATGGAAAAAAGTGATAAACAAATGACAGTAAGTTTTATCTATTATTTGTTATTTATTATGTTTGTGAAAAAAATTGCAAGTGTTTACTGAAAGCGTATTTGAGGCTTTTGTTTGATCAGTTTAAGATTTACTGAGGCATTTTTGTGTGCAGGCAGCCAGTCACTTTTTTTACTTGCACTGGGTTGAAATTTTTTGTGAGACTTTTAAAGCGCACAGGAAGGTGTAGCCTATATGGAAAAGTATATATGGTTGTAATCAGCATTGACAGAAAACCCTTTTAAGGTCCGTTTAACTCTTAAAGCACTTGGAATTTCAAACTGATATCGGGTTGGTAATTCGTCATTGTTATCAATAGACTTTTCAGACTCTTAGGTTTGATAGACCCTTTGGAATGTCCTTAGCCAAAAAATAAGTATCCGAATAAGAGTGGGAATACTAGGAAGGGAACTGACACAAACGAAAGATCTGTCTGAAATGGAACTGAGAAAAATGAGGAAGTTCCTGGATAACATTGGAGCACGCAAACTCTTTTAGTAAGAAAAAATTTATTCGACACAATATTTCAGCATTGGACGCAGTATCTCTTGTTCTCTTGTTCGACTTCCGTACCTCATTTAATAATCTTACTAATTTTATTAATTTAAAATTGTCCCTCGAGTCTTAAACTCACCTGTTGACTCTCTCATTTGTCTCATTTGTCTCATCTTCCCATCCCCCACAGATACACAGTCTGCACATAGAGCCCGCATCCAAGAGGGGCGATCACTATGCCAGCATCATGTTTCGCGTCACCATTAGCTACGACAGCTACGCGACCAGCAACAGGCAACAACAAACCGTAATTGTGAAAACCCTGCCAGCAGCTGATTCCGCAAAAGGTCGCAACCTGCACGGCTCGCACTTTATGGCCAACGAGACGCACATCTATAGCAAAGTTATACCACAGTTCGAAACCATCTGGCGACAGTATGGCGAAAATGTAAAATTCAGCGGACGGTAAGAATGAACTTTTACAACAAAAACAACAACAACAACAGAGGACAAAGTTTAGCGCACCGAAAAGAATTTTACAAATAACGCCAAATAACAATTGAACGAAAATATTTTTAAAATGTTTTTTGTTTTTGTTTTGTTCAATTTACTTGTTTGGCCTTAGTTTGCTTTACGCTGCGCACACACCGCACGCCGTCATTGTGCTGGAAGATTTATGTCTTTCCGGCTACGACATTTTGCGCGGACGTCTGTTCCAGCTCGACGAAGTGAAGAGCTGTCTTGGCAAGTTGGCACAGTGGCATGCTGTCAGCCATAAAGTGAGCGAAGAGTCGCGCAGCAACAACAACGACAACAACAACAGCATCGCTCAGCTGCAGCACGGATTGTTCACGCAAACGGCCTAATGAACTCGGCCTACATGCACCATGGACTGCGCCACATGATTGCGGCACTGGAGCGAGCCGGTGGCTTCGAGGCGTATTTGCCAAAGTTCCGCGCCATGGAGCCGCAGCTGCTGGCGCGCTGCCTGGACATGAACAACGCCTACGGCGCGTGCCTACGCGGACCGATTTATGTGCTCAATCATGGCGATTTCCATACCAAAAACCTAATGATACGACAGTACGACGAACAGGGACAGTTGGCCGATTTGTTGTTTGTAATGTGAAATCATTGGAAGAAATCATTTGTAGACAGTTTTACTAAAGTTTAACCTCAATTTTCAGATTGACTTTCAGGCCTGTTTCGTGGGCCCATCGTGCGCAGATTTGCTGTATTCAAGCATTACGCTTTTTGATCGCAAAATGCGCGACGAGAAACGCGACGAACTGTTTCGCTTTTATTTTCAATGCTTTCAAGCAAGTTTGCGCAAACTACAGTTCGCTGGCCGCATGCCGAGCTATGAGGACTTTGAACAGGACTGCAGGCGTTGGCGGCATTTCGGTATGAATTTACATATAAAACTATAATATACTGTCTGCTGTAATTTTCATATCTTCTTGTACCAGAAATCTACCTGTTGGCCACCAATCTGCCGTTGACAACACTCAATCCTGCCAAGAACCCAAATGTCGATATTAACTTAATTTTCAACTCTGCCGAATATCGCGAGACATTTTACCACAATCCAGACTATATAAATTATCTGAGAGAATTACTGCCAAAGTATCTGAATGCGGGCTATTTGAATTAGTAATGCGGAAAGAAGAAGAAACAATTGATTTTAAGCAAATATTTTTATTTAACCCATTTTCGGCCGCTGGTCGATTTTTCGACCAGCCACTTTGAGAGGAGAGTAGCTCTGCACTTAGACATTATATCTTTGAACTTTTGATGCATAAAATAGCTTTGGTCTTTTGGTAGCCCCTCGAAATAATAACTTTTTTTAAAAAAGATGAATTTAGAGATGTTGGCGAAGGCACGAAAAAAAACATTTTTTAGTCATATTTTGAATATTCTGGAAAATATATAACCTTTTCAAATTATTGATTTATTATTGATTATTTACGAAGCCTAAAGACCAAATTACCACAATCAATTGATATCCATAAGATTATGAAAATATTTTTACCTCTCAGCACCGCGTACTTTTCACTGGTCGAAAAATCGACCATTGGCCAGAAGTCGTCATGTATGTACATATGTAAGCCAACAATTGTTTGTTTTCATGCTTAATTATTATTGGACTAAACCTATATACATATATATTTGTTTTTATTTGAAATTCAATTTTTATTAATTTATAAAAAAAATGTGTAAAACAAAAAAACACCAAAAAAATCCAAAAATATTCTTGATTAAGGTCCTAAATGTAAGTCCTTAAAAGGAATTAAAAAAATATCAGGTGTACAACTTTGCTTCCGCCGTTTTTTTTCCAAAATTAAAAGCTTTATTGCGAAAAAGTGCTTACAGATGTATTATTCAAAGTATTGTCCGTCGCTAGCGACAACTTTCTCCCATCTTTCCGGCAATTTTCGGATCCCGGCTCGAAAAAAGGAGTCCTCTTTTGACGCTATCCATGAAGCAATCCATTTTTCCAATTTTTCGAAGGATTGAAAATGTTGATCTGCCAGGCCGTGTGCCATCGAACGGAATAGGTGGAAGTCAGAAGGGGCGACATCTGGGGAATACGGCGGGTGGGGCAAGACTTCCCATTTCAGCGTTTCCAGGTACTTTTTGACCATTTTTGCGACGTGAGGCCGAGCATTGTCGTGTTGGAGGATGACTTTGTCATGTCGCTCTTGATATTGTGGCCGCTTTTCTTTTAGCGCGCGACTAAGGCGCATCAGTTGCGTTCGGTAGCGATCTCCTGTGATGGTTTCACCCGGTTTTAAGAGCTCGTAGTAAATCTTTGAAGGTTTTTTCTCTTCCACCACCATGTTTGTCTTCGACATCGAAATCACCATTTTTAAAACGTTGAAACCACTCCCGACACGTTCTTTCACTCAGAGCAGCATCACCGTAAGTTTCTGAGAGCATTCGATGCGCTTCAGCTGCATTTTTTTGCGAATTGTAACAGAAAAGTAAAACTTCCCGCAAATGGCGAGAATTGGGCACATAAACGGACATTTTCGAGCGTGAATAATACGAAAACAAGAACAACTGTCACTGAAACGGCGATGACAATTCGTTAGGCACTGTCCACACTCACTTTAAAGGCATTACCATCTATGTATTTCAACCAGCCTCAGCCGGTACAGCCACCTATCGGAAAACGGCGGAAGCAAAGTTGTACACCTGATATTATTCTGGTAGTGGCCGAAAATGGGTTAAGTAACTTAGTTAAAGATTTATGATCAATATAGAAGTTAAGTGTTAATAGTTATTAAAAAATGTGTGCAAAAATTTAGTCTTCACTTGGAGAAACTCAACAAAACAAAAAATAATAATAAGAAAAAAATTTTTTTTAAATATTTAAATAAATAAAAAAAACAACAACAACAAAATACAACAATTTCAAATAATTATTTCTGTGGTCAAAAGCAATAACCGCCTAAGTCGAAAATTGCTGTTTCAAGCAATCTCGTTTTAAAATTTTAGCGCGTAGTGTGTTCATTATGGGAATGCGAATAGGTTTTTATTAATAACTTTTTTTATTTTAAAGTTACAAACTCCCCGATTTTACACAAACGTAGAGCACAGTCAAGGGAACATAGTGGCATCCATAACTCAATTTCGTCTTAAGTCGACTTAAGCGGTTATTGCTTTTGACCACAGATTTAGTTTTCACTTTGAGAAGCTCAACAGCAAGTCACATTACCTATAAGTAGTGTCCGACCGAATATTCGGTTTCGGTTTCGGCCCAAATTAGTGGTTTCGGTTTCGGTTTCAGTTTCGGCCAAAAAATGGCCGAATAGCCGAAACCGAAACTTTCTAGAATATTTTTTACATTTTATTGTGTAGCAGATATATAGTGAAAGGAGGAATAATTTAGATGCCACCAATGTAAATAAATTTATTTTTTTAGCATATAATATTAAATTATTTAATTTTGAATATTAGCGAGTAAGGTACGAAAGGGTGATTTTTTCATGTTTACGTTTTTAAAAAATGAATAAATTGTTTTTTTTTAATAAGTATTTATTTATTTATGCTATGTTTGTTTGTTTGTTCTTTATTTACTTAATGTAAAATTTGTGTGTTGAAAAAAGTGCTTGATATGGTGATTTTTATTTCAACTAGAAAGTTTCGGTTTCGGTTTCGGCCGAATATTAAAAAAAAACCGAATATTCGGTTTCGGTTTCGGTCCAAAAAAGTGGTTTCGGTCGGACACTACCTATAAGTGACATTGTAGTTTGAAAATTGTGTATTTAACAGAAAATAAAAATAAGAAAACATTTTAAATAATAAAAAAAAATACGAAATTAAAAAAAAAATCATTTATTTTTTAAATTTAAAATAATAATTCAAAAATCAACTAAAGCTAAAATTAAACTTTATCTCTTTTTTGTTTTAAATAATAAAAAATAATACATAAAAAATAATAAATAATAAATTAAAAATTAAAACATTTAAAATAATAATTCATAAATCAACTTAAGCCAAAATTAAACTTTATCTCTCTCTTCTTTTAAATAATAAAAAAAATAAATAAAAAATAATAAATAAAAATACAAAATTAAAAAATATTAAAATAATAATTCACAAATCAACTAAAGCCAAAGTTAAACTTTATCTCAATCAATCGCACCAATTCGAAAAATGATCAATCTGGCAACTTTGTGTCTAACGTCAACTTCCCTCTCCAACGTTCCCTTACTCGCTCTCAACATTTCCAAACCCAACAAATCTCCTATGCTGCTCCGCTACACGCGCCCTTCCGCCCCCTCCTCCTGCTCCCATTTCAATTGCAAAGCAAAACTGTTTAAAGTCAATGAGCTAGAAAGCTCGGCGCCGTCAACTGTGTTGCCCCCTTTCGCCAATAAAACCGGCACAGAAAATGTGTCAAGTGGCGCAACAAAAACAACAGCGGCTCATCACTGACGCTCAGGCAAAATGGCAAACAGCGAACAAACGCAACAACAAACATTATGAACATGCGGCACTAAGCTGAATACAAAAAAAAAACAATGTCTGCAGTAAAATTTCCCACTGCCTCTTCAGCGGCAAATCAGTACCGCTGTCGCTGTCATTGCTGCTGCTGCTGCTGCAACTTTCGTGCTTTCAAGTGGCCATGTGCGCTTATGAGATTATTTCTTTTTTTTTCGCTGCGATCCACTCACCCGTGTGATTGTATTTGGAAAAATGAAAATGTTAGGAAATGAACCGCGGCGACGTACGGCAGCAGACATGACAGACAGCGCGCTGATAGCATAAATGATTTCTACACGTTTTTTTTTATTTAATGGCTTAACAAGTTAATCAGCCATAATTATGACGTTTCAATTACGCTTTACAATAATTTTAATGCATTTAATCAATAAAAAAATTTTTAATATAAAGTCAGAGATTGAAAATGGTCAAAGCACTGCTTATGGTTGGGGATTAAAATGAGATTATTTCATTGACAATAATTAATTTTAGTTACATTAAGTGACACATAACTAAGTGAGTAATCCTCATTATTTGCCGGGCTAACTAAACAGCGTCTAAATGTCAATGGCAAACTAATACAAATGTCATTATGGCAAATGCAAACACTAACTCCAAGGATTAGATGCAATTAATTTAATTTTCTACTATGTAGATTTTAAATGCACCTTAAAAAATTTTCTAAAATAATTTATATGATTCATTTGTATGTTTTATGAATAGCAAAATAAGTAGATAAGTGTATAATCAGTTCCAACTAACAATCGAAAATAGATCCTCAGGAATGGAAAGCAAGGACTATCGAAATCAGCACCGCAAACTTAAATTTTAATTTTAATCAGACTTAAGTTAAACGAAATAAGAATTTGAATTTTAATTAGACTCAAATTAAACGAAATAAGAGTACTCAGCTTAATTTCATCTTTTACTTTAGCTTCAAATTGTAAGCCAAGCATTGGGACCTTTTTCTACATCTTAGCCTCAATTAGGCCTCAGTCATACAAAACAATAAACTTGACTTTAACTTTTACTGAAATTTTTACTTAGCAATTATTTACACTAAAATTGTAACTCAATCTTAAAAGTAGCTTTCAACGTCTAAGTTAAGCTTAGAGGAATTAAATGAACTAACAAATCAGTTCAAATAATTGTTAACTCGGATTTGAAGCTTCAGATCTCTAACACATTCAAGAAAATAACAAAGTTGAGAAGAAAAGTTTGAGCTATGCTCGAGTCAAGCCAAATACGCAGCTCAATTGAGATTTTTAACTTAGCTTCCCATTTTATAATAACTAAACTTTAACCCAAGCTTAAGGACCTTTTTCTAAATCTCAGCTTCAGTTAGACTTCAGTCATAGAAAACAATGAGCTTAACTGAAACTTTAACTCAACATTTGATTATACTAAAACCTTAACTCAAGCTTGATTGACATCTAATTTATGCTTGGAGGAATTTAATGAACTAACAAATCAGTTAAAATGATTTTTAACTCCAATTTTAAGCTTCAGATCACTAACACATTTAAGATAGTAAAAAAATAAGAAAAATTCTAGTTAAAAACTCGAATTAAAAATACGAAGCTTAACTGCAACTTTTAGCTTTCCACTTTAATTAAACTTTAACACAAGGTAAGTACTTTTTCTACATCTTATCTTCAGTTAGGCTCCAGTTATAAAAAAAAACTGAGCTTGAATTAAACCTCAAATTGGTATTTGATTGCACTAAAACTTTAAACCAAGCTTAAGGTTCACTTTTAACTTCTAAGTTAAGTTTACTGATAAACCAAAGCCTTTAGTGAATTTCAGTTAAAGCTTCAGCTAAACTAAGACTTTTACCTCAGCTAAACTGAATCTTTTAACTTAACCTTCGAAATCACTTACACTTTAACCCAAGCTTAAGGGTAAAATTGGCCCTCGAATGCATAAAATAGTTTCTTGTTTGTTTAATAGACAAAATTTGTTATGCAAGTTACTATTTTGAAGAAAAAGACTTTTAAATATGCGCAAACAAATGTTGGATTTAGTGAAGGTTCAAAAAATTGTATGGAGGTTTGATTTATCTGAAAATCATGTATATAAATGTTACCCGACTTTAGGTGGACCTATACATTTATTTAGTTTTATTTATTTTCTTATTTTAGTTTTGTATTTTATTTTTATTTATTTATTTTATTATTTATTGTTTTAATTTATATAATTACTTGTTATTTATTTATTTTATTTTCTTTTTTTATTTTATTTTATTTTCTTCTATTCTATTCTATTCTATTCTATTCTATTCTATTCTATTCTATTCTATTCTATTCTATTCTATTCTATTTTATTTTATTTTATTTTATTTTATTTTATTTTATTTTATTCTATTTTATTTTATTCTATTTTATTTTATTTTATTTTATTTTATTTTATTTTATTTTATTTTATTTTATTTTATTTTATGTTATTTGATTTGATTTGATTTGATTTGATTTGATTTGATTTGATTTGATTTGATTTGATTTGATTTGATTTGATTTGATTTGATTTGATTTGATTTGATTTGATTTGATTTGATTTGATTTGATTTGATTTGATTTGATTTGATTTGATTTGATTTGATTTGATTTGATTTGATTTGATTTGATTTGATTTGATTTGATTTGATTTGATTTGATTTGATTTGATTTGATTTGATTTGATTTGATTTGATTTGATTTGATTTGATTTGATTTGATTTGATTTGATTTGATTTGATTTGATTTGATTTGATTTGATTTGATTTGATTTGATTTGATTTGATTTGATTTGATTTGATTTGATTTGATTTGATTTGATTTGATTTGATTTGATTTGATTTGATTTGATTTGATTTGATTTGATTTGATTTGATTTGATTTGATTTGATTTGATTTGATTTGATTTGATTTGATTTGATTTGATTTGATTTGATTTGATTTGATTTGATTTGATTTGATTTGATTTGATTTGATTTGATTTGATTTGATTTGATTTGATTTGATTTGATTTGATTTGATTTGATTTGATTTGATTTGATTTGATTTGATTTGATTTGATTTGATTTGATTTGATTTGATTTGATTTGATTTGATTTGATTTGATTTGATTTGATTTGATTTGATTTGATTTGATTTGATTTGATTTGATTTGATTTGATTTGATTTGATTTGATTTGATTTGATTTGATTTGATTTGATTTGATTTGATTTGATTTGATTTGATTTGATTTGATTTGATTTGATTTGATTTGATTTGATTTGATTTGATTTGATTTGATTTGATTTGATTTGATTTGATTTGATTTGATTTGATTTGATTTGATTTGATTTGATTTGATTTGATTTGATTTGATTTGATTTGATTTGATTTGATTTGATTTGATTTGATTTGATTTGATTTGATTTGATTTGATTTGATTTGATTTGATTTGATTTGATTTGATTTGATTTGATTTGATTTGATTTGATTTGATTTGATTTGATTTGATTTGATTTGATTTGATTTGATTTGATTTGATTTGATTTGATTTGATTTGATTTGATTTGATTTGATTTGATTTGATTTGATTTGATTTGATTTGATTTGATTTGATTTGATTTGATTTGATTTGATTTGATTTGATTTGATTTGATTTGATTTGATTTGATTTGATTTGATTTGATTTGATTTGATTTGATTTGATTTGATTTGATTTGATTTGATTTGATTTGATTTGATTTGATTTGATTTGATTTGATTTGATTTGATTTGATTTGATTTGATTTGATTTGATTTGATTTGATTTGATTTGATTTGATTTGATTTGATTTGATTTGATTTGATTTGATTTGATTTGATTTGATTTGATTTGATTTGATTTGATTTGATTTGATTTGATTTGATTTGATTTGATTTGATTTGATTTGATTTGATTTGATTTGATTTGATTTGATTTGATTTGATTTGATTTGATTTGATTTGATTTGATTTGATTTGATTTGATTTGATTTGATTTGATTTGATTTGATTTGATTTGATTTGATTTGATTTGATTTGATTTGATTTGATTTGATTTGATTTGATTTGATTTGATTTGATTTGATTTGATTTGATTTGATTTGATTTGATTTGATTTGATTTGATTTGATTTGATTTGATTTGATTTGATTTGATTTGATTTGATTTGATTTGATTTGATTTGATTTGATTTGATTTGATTTGATTTGATTTGATTTGATTTGATTTGATTTGATTTGATTTGATTTGATTTGATTTGATTTGATTTGATTTGATTTGATTTGATTTGATTTGATTTGATTTGATTTGATTTGATTTGATTTGATTTGATTTGATTTGATTTGATTTGATTTGATTTGATTTGATTTGATTTGATTTGATTTGATTTGATTTGATTTGATTTGATTTGATTTGATTTGATTTGATTTGATTTGATTTGATTTGATTTGATTTGATTTGATTTGATTTGATTTGATTTGATTTGATTTGATTTGATTTGATTTGATTTGATTTGATTTGATTTGATTTGATTTGATTTGATTTGATTTGATTTGATTTGATTTGATTTGATTTGATTTGATTTGATTTGATTTGATTTGATTTGATTTGATTTGATTTGATTTGATTTGATTTGATTTGATTTGATTTGATTTGATTTGATTTGATTTGATTTGATTTGATTTGATTTGATTTGATTTGATTTGATTTGATTTGATTGATTTGATTTGATTTGATTTGATTTGATTTGATTTGATTTGATTTGATTTGATTTGATTTGATTTGATTTGATTTGATTTGATTTGATTTGATTTGATTTGATTTGATTTGATTTGATTTGATTTGATTTGATTTGATTTGATTTGATTTGATTTGATTTGATTTGATTTGATTTGATTTGATTTGATTTGATTTGATTTGATTTGATTTGATTTGATTTGATTTGATTTGATTTGATTTGATTTGATTTGATTTGATTTGATTTGATTTGATTTGATTTGATTTGATTTGATTTGATTTGATTTGATTTGATTTGATTTGATTTGATTTGATTTGATTTGATTTGATTTGATTTGATTTGATTTGATTTGATTTGATTTGATTTGATTTGATTTGATTTGATTTGATTTGATTTGATTTGATTTGATTTGATTTGATTTGATTTGATTTGATTTGATTTGATTTGATTTGATTTGATTTGATTTGATTTGATTTGATTTGATTTGATTTGATTTGATTTGATTTGATTTGATTTGATTTGATTTGATTTGATTTGATTTGATTTGATTTGATTTGATTTGATTTGATTTGATTTGATTTGATTTGATTTGATTTGATTTGATTTGATTTGATTTGATTTGATTTGATTTGATTTGATTTGATTTGATTTGATTTGATTTGATTTGATTTGATTTGATTTGATTTGATTTGATTTGATTTGATTTGATTTGATTTGATTTGATTTGATTTGATTTGATTTGATTTGATTTGATTTGATTTGATTTGATTTGATTTGATTTGATTTGATTTGATTTGATTTGATTTGATTTGATTTGATTTGATTTGATTTGATTTGATTTGATTTGATTTGATTTGATTTGATTTGATTTGATTTGATTTGATTTGATTTGATTTGATTTGATTTGATTTGATTTGATTTGATTTGATTTGATTTGATTTGATTTGATTTGATTTGATTTGATTTGATTTGATTTGATTTGATTTGATTTGATTTGATTTGATTTGATTTGATTTGATTTGATTTGATTTGATTTGATTTGATTTGATTTGATTTTATTTTATTTTATTTTATTTTATTTTATTTTATTTTATTTTATTTTATTTCATTTCATTTCATTTTATTTTTTTTCTGTTATTTTATTTTATTTTTTTATTTTATTTTACTTTATTTTATTTTAATTTATTTTAATTTATTTTAATTTTATTTTATTTTATTTTATTTTATTTTATTTTATTTTATTTTATTTTATTTTATTTTAAGAATATGTAATCAATCAATCATGTTTCATATTTAAACGCTCAAAAAATGTTATCGCAAAATTCGAAAGAAAAAGAATTCCTTAAAAACCTAACTTTAAGCCGAGCACTCACCGAGATAACCTTGAAGACCTAATTGATCACATTGCCTCAATTTTCCTGGCTACCCTTAACTCCACAAACACACCGCACGTACATAGGGAACGCATTCGATATTGGTTCGAATAATTGCGCCAATAATTGCGAATACCCATTTGGCAACAGCAACAATGTCCTCACGCTACAATGTCTGTCTGACAACCCTCGATAACGGCGAAATTAAACGTTGCAATTATTGAACAATTGAAAGGCATCGCTTGACTAACACTAAGCCACATTGGCTTGACGGCAAACAAATGGCATACGTGTTAACACCCCCACCGCACGTCCCTCTCGCCGCAAGCCACTGTCGCACTGATGCCAGTAAAATTGCCGTTAATTAAATGGTTATTATTTATTGAAGAGCGAACGCGTCAATTGCAAATATTTACACACAACATTGTGCAATTTACTATACGACGGCATATAAAACGCTCGGCGTCTGTGTGCACAGTGGCAAAGCAACGTCAAAGTTGACAGCATAATTTGCAGCACTCGTTGCTTTTAATTGTGGCTGTTTGCTTTTAGTTTGCAGTCAGTTTGCTTATCTTTAGTAAATTATCTGTTTATGTTGGATTATCACTTGATTCATTTGTGAGTTCTAAGTGGGAATTTTTTTCAAGCAGTCATGCAGTACTCTACAATTTTCCACGTATTGAGCATTTCAGCAAACATATTTGGTGTCAAGCATTTCAAGGCGGAAAAAATAAAAATTAGAGATTTTGATAAAATATGGAGCCGGAAGTGTTACAAGAATGGTTAGCAGTACCCGGCGGCTTTGCATGCATGAATTTTATGATTTTATTGAAGCAATCTTTACTTACTTTATAATTTTATACAAAGTAAACTTCTAACAAAATTTGTAACCTCGTTTGTTGTTTATGTGAATATATGTGTACATAAAACAAAACATATATATAAGTATAACATATATGTTTTCCAAACAAAAAGCTACCCAGGTCGTACTAATAACACTAAAAGAAGAAGAAGAACAATAAAATAAAAAAATAAAAAATCTTACAATGTATTCTGGTAGAGGGGGCAAACAAATATGCGTATATGGGTCATTCTTTTACAAACCGAACAACTTTTTTGACCCCATAATTTATATTCATCCCAAAATTTTTTTTTCACCTCTGGGCATAAAATTAACCGACACGTATATCAGAATTTATTCGAAAAAAATTTTTTTTTCTTTATATAATTATTTAAAATTTTGAAAGTTACGCGTATTTTGCTAGATTCTAACATGTTTAAAATTCAATATCTCCGGTTCGGCTTATCTTATCGACACAATTTCAAAACCGTTTTTTAGCTTATTGTATGCACTTTAGAGGAATATGTTTTAAAATTTTTTTTATTTTTAATAAAAAAAGTATATTAACAATTTGATTGTTTAAACAATTTTTTGATGATGTTCCCCAAAATCAATTTGATTGAAAAAAATACGACTTGATGGGACTCGTCACGCTTGACTTGCGGTGGAAATTTTTTTCCATCTTATGATCTAATTAAGTCTCCACTTTTTTGAAATATGCGTTTTGTAGGTAATAACATTGCGAAATAGCAGTATTTTTTTCAATCAAATTGATTTTGGGGAACATGATCAAAAAATTGTTTAAACAATCAAATTGTTAATATACTTTTTTTATTAAAATAAAAAAAATTTTACAACATATTCCTCTAAAGTGCATACAATAAGCTAAAAAACGGTTTTGAAATTGTGTCGATAAGATAAGCCGAACCGGAGATATTGAATTTTAAACATGTTAGAATCTAGCAAAATACGCGTAACTTTAAAAATTTTAAATAATTATATAAAGAAAAAAAAATTTTTTCGAATAAATTCTGATATACGTGTCGGTTAATTTTATGCCCAGAAGTGAAAAAAAAATTTTGGGATGAATATAAATTATGGGGTCAAAAAAGTTGTTCGGTTTGTAAAAGAATGACCCATATAGGCATTTTGAAAGTTTACGTCTTAATTTTTTTTTTAGGGAGAATCAAAATTTCCCTTCTTTTGGACATTCTTATTGTGAATCGGCATACGAAAACCATGTAAGTTTACATTTCAGGTTCATGATGTGTTCAGCAGTTTGATGTAAAATACTATGAGAAACATTTTTATGGAACACCTTAACCCTCTAGCTCTCATGTGTACGGGTCAATTTGACCCTTCTTTTCTAAAATGCTATAAAATGTCCTTTGAAACAGGACTTTTAAGAAAGAAATATACCACGAAAGTATCGGCCATCAAATTCTACTTTAGGCCTCTGAATACACCAGAGCTCAAAATTTAACTGAAATGCCAGAAATAAGTCAAAATTAGAGAAGTGTTTGAGGGTAAACTTGATACTTTGTACTTCAAAATTTGTGCCACAAAACTGAACTTTAGAGAGTTAGTGTGTACGGAAAAAATGATTAAGGTAAATTTTTAACGTAAAATTTCATGTCACCCTACATCAGGACTTTTTAGTATAAATCTATACTTCTATTCCTACACTCTTACATTGACACCAATGTACCATTTTTTTTTTTAGCCACAAGCAGGCCAAAATCACTAATTCGACTTAGAATATGCCACGTGAGCGTTTACTTGGAACTTGAAACTTGACACCCTACTTCCTGCATATGCGAATGTGGACTACTCTGCATTTGCTTGTTTTGCTTTATTTTTCTCTATAAATTTCGCTAAACTTAAACTGTACTTAAGCTACATTTATTAACAAATCGACTAAACAACTCATAGTTAGACTCGCTTGGCATTAGTTCTCAAAATAACCAGCGTAGAGAAAACGTGGCAAAAGTATGCGCAGCTCTTCAATCAGCTGTGGATTGTTAAAGACTTGTCGACGATAACTTTCATCTTCGACCAGCTTGGCCAAGTCGCCTTTGGCATCGCAGAAAACATAATTTATAATCAGAAAGCCAATCATCATGTAGAGCTCTGAAATTATGAAAAATAAATAAATATGTTTTATCAAAGTTCAACAAATTTAGTAGTTAAAAACTTTACCGAAATGTCTATGCTTTTGTAACTCCTTTTGAAAGTCCATCATTGTTGGTATGGGTCCATTGAATTCTATTTTTTCCAAAATCTGTTGGAAATTTTTAAAATAATAGTAGATCAACTCATCGCGATGATTGCGTCGCATTTCTGGGCTCAACAGCATTGCCAATGAGTACAACACATCAATGGCCGGAGAGCCAAAGATGCTTAGTTGATAATCCACCTAGAATGGCAATAATATGTAAATGAAACGTACACAAGTGAATGTAAGAACACACACACACGCACCAACATCAGATCCTCCATAACGCCTTCGACATTCCTTGTCAGCATGTTTTTCATATGAAAGTCACCGTGATTCAGCACGAAAATGCCCTCACGCTCGCCACCCTTTCCGTAGGCATCATATGTGTCCACACATTTCTGCAGAATATCGCCTTCCACGCGCTCAATGTGCGACACAAAGCCACGCAAATCACTATACGCCGAAATTGTTTCTTTGAATAACTTAATGGAATTTGCCACAAATTTCATTTCATTTACGTTCATCGAATTAAAAGAACCCTTGTCGTAGGCGGTTATGCTGGTGTCGCCCTACAAATTGAAAATTTGTTTTAATTTGAATTTAGAACATTTAAAATTTATCATTTTTTTTGTACACAAGAATTTACCAATTTCTGTTTACCTCTTTTGCCAACTTATAGCTGACAGCGTGAATTTTGGCCAACTTGAGCAGTGCCGCCTTGACTTCAGTCGTGGTGCAGGCACGTTTCGAAATGGTCGAGTAACCTCGCTCCACAAGATCCTCGAAAACAATGCATTTATCTTCGCCTAACTTGTAGTAGAAAAGTCTGAAAATAGTTGAATTTTTTTATTTGTTTTAGAAGCTGAATTTTTGTGCAAAACCAACACGCATGGAACACATTAAACGATATTTTACTTTATTGTAATATTTTGTACAAATTGCTGGATTGTGATGAATTTATAGTTTTCCCAAATAATCCTCCGCAACCATACACAACATGATACCTTACACGGATTGATCAGAACTTTCGGGGAGATTTTACAACGAATCTCCGCAACAATCCACAGCATGAGAATCTCACAAGAATAGATCAGATCTTTCGGGAAGATTGTCCGACGAATTTCACAACATTCCACGCCAAGACAATCTCACAAGAATAGATCAGATTTTACGGGGAGATTGTACGGCAAATCTCTGCAATATTCCACGCCAAGACAATCTCACAAGAATAGATCAGATTTTACGGGGAGATGGTACGACAAATCTCTGCAACATTCCACGCCAAGACAATCTCACACGAATAGATCATATCTTACCGGGAGATTGTACAAAAATCTCTCTCAAAAAAAAACAATAAAAAGACATCATAAACTGCCACCCTAACCTAACCTAACCTAAACTTTATTGTTCTTATAATTTATTTTGTTATCATTTCCGTACACTCACCGAGCACAAAATTTCGTATCGTCTCCGTACTTGCGCAACACTGCCTCCAACTTTGGCAGCGTCTCTGTATACATTTTAATCTCTGTCTCGAAAAGACTCAATTCGCCTAGCAATTCTTTTTTATATCCATTTTGCGATGGATTCGCTTTGATTATAAAAGAACGCATCTGTTCGCGTCCATTGACGGTGTAGTTAAGTTTGGCGCGAAAAATTATGCTGCCATAGTGATCGCTCTTTGTGGTGCCCGGCGTGATGGTATAATCCACGATCTACGATTGAAGTATAGGAAATGTTTATAACTGGTATTTAAATACTTTTTATAAAACACAATGTTTGTGTTTAAGGAATTTGGTTTTAAATTTTTATATTTTTATTTCAACTTCATGCAAAGAACAAAAAGATCTGTGATTAGAGCTGCGGGCTATTTAGCAGATTATTATTCTTTTACTTTTTATACTTAATCGAAAAATGTCCACATCAAAATGCAATTCAAATATCACCAATCACTTCATTTTTTTTTACTTATTTTTAATTCTTGCTTTCCAATTTATCAGGTGTACAACTTTGCTTCCGCCGTTTTCCGATAGGTGGCTGTACCGGCTGAGGCTGGTTGAAATACATAGATGGTAATGCCTTTAAAGTGAGTGTGGACAGTGCCTAACGAATTGTCATCGCCGTTTCAGTGACAGTTGTTCTTGTTTTCGTATTATTCACGCTCGAAAATGTCCGTTTATGTACCCAATTCTCGCCATTTGCGGGAAGTTTTACTTTTCTGTTACAATTCGCAAAAAAATGCAGCTGAAGCGCATTGAATGCTCTCAGAAACTTACGGTGATGCTGCTCTGAGTGAAAGAACGTGTCGTGGTTTCAACGTTTTAAAAATGGTGATTTCGATGTCGATGTGTCGATTGGTCGATTGGATTGGATTGGATGTCGATTGGTGGGATCAGCTCGGTGTGATTTACTACGAGCTCTTAAAACCGGGTGAAACCATCACAGGAGATCGCTACCGAACGCAACTGATGCGCCTTAGTCGCGCGCTAAAAGAAAAGCGGCCACAATATCAAGAGCGACATGACAAAGTCATCCTCCAACACGACAATGCTCGGCCTCACGTCGCAAAAGTGGTCAAAAAGTACCTGGAAACGCTGAAATGGGAAGTCTTGCCCCACCCGCCGTATTCCCCAGATGTCGCCCCTTCTGACTTCCACCTATTCCGTTCGATGGCACACGGCCTGGCAGATCAACATTTTCAATCCTTCGAAGAATTGGAAAAATGGATTGCTTCATGGATAGCGTCAAAAGAGGACTCCTTTTTTCGAGCCGGGATCCGAAAATTGCCGGAAAGATGGGAGAAAGTTGTCGCTAGCGACGGACAATACTTTGAATAATACATCTGTAAGCACTTTTTCGCAATAAAGCTTTTAATTTTGGAAAAAACGGCGGAAGCAAAGTTGTACAGCTGATATTTAAATTTATTTACTTTATTTCTTTTTTTCAATAAATTTCATTCTTACTTTATTTTATTTTACTTTGCTTTACTTTATTTTATTTTATTTTGTTTAATTTCATTTCATTTTATTTTATTTCATTTCATTTTATTTTATTTTAGTTTATTTTATTTTATTTTATTTTATTTTTTTTATTTTATTTTATTTTATTTTTTTTATGTTATTTTATTTTATTTTATTTTATTTTATTTTTTTAATTTATTTTATTTTATTTTATTTTATTTTATTTTGTTTTATTTTATTTTATTTTATTTTATTTTATTTTGTTTTATTTTATTTTATTTTATTTTATTTTATTTTATTTTATTTTATTTTATTTTATTTTATTTTATTTTATTTTATTTTATTTTATTTTATGTTATTTTTTGTATTTTATTTTATTTCATTTTATTTTATTTTATTTTAATTATTTTAATTTTATTTTATTCAGTTTTCTTTTATGTTTTCTTTTGTTTTATTTTATTTTTTATTTTATTTTATTTTATTATATTCTATTGTTTTTTATTGTATTTTATTGTATTTCATTTTATTTTATTTTAGTTTAATTTACTTTATTTTATTTTATTTTTTGTATTTTATTTTATTTTATTTTATTTCATTTTATTTTTTTTATTTTATTTTATTTCATTTTCTTTTATTTTTGATTTTATTTTATTTTATTTTTGTATTTTATTTCATTTTATTTTATTTTAGTTTAGTTTATTTATATAAATTAGTTTAAATTTTTTATTCAATTTTTTCAACTTCCACACTCACTTTTGTACTCTTTCCACTCTCCACACTTTCCAAGACTTTCTGAAAGAAATCCGTATTCATCCACTCTGGTGGATGCAATTCATCCTCATTGTATAGATCGTCATTCCCCATTGTTAGCACAAAAATCAGATACTTCAAAATTGAACAGAATAAACAAAATTCAAATTAAAACTTCCACTTGTTTAGAATTCTACGTGTCTTCTTGTCCCACACGTACAAGTCTCTGCCGCCAAGAGAAACGATAGAATGCTTTGATCGACGCTTAAATAACCCCAGTGCAGTGAGTAGCCACCGGGTCGTGGTGGCGCGAGCGAACGTTATCTCTGTGTTGCAACAGATACATATAGGCCGATAATAACAATTAAAGCTGTAGCTGTGATGTAAACTATGTCTATATAGTTTATGAATATAATAAACGCGTCAGTGTAACGGCAGAGAATGTGAGGGGCTTTAAAAAGAAAAAAACATTCGTATTTACTTAGTTCACAGCAATAAATTTCTATAGTTAACATTTATGTACATACTCGCTATGTGTTGAAACTACTTAAAACCCTGTCGACAAGTTGAAACCATTTCATTCATACATTACATGAATACGAATAAGAAGGCTTATCAGCAAAAGTTTCAATTAGAAAAGAGCAAGTCATGATTAGTGGCTAAATATTTGATTCGATTTTCATATCAGAGTAATGTCTCTCTTGCGTTGAATCATAGGAAGATGAGCACTTACTTATATACAGTAAGGCCTGCTTAAGTATCTACGCCGTTCATGTAATCAACATTTCTGGTCAGTAAGGAGTATTTAGACTTAGAACTCAACCCGCCTAAGTATTCCAAAAAAAATATTGCATTTATAGTTGAGGTACTTAAGCGGATTTTTACTGTATATCTATAACATATGGGTTCTTCCTACGGTTACTATATAAATCAATAAATCAACCAATACCCACAACATTATGTAAACGGCATGAAATATTCAAACAAAACCGAAATATGACTAAAAAATTCAAAATATAAAATTAAATTAATTATATATTCTGCATTATGTAAACTGCATGAAATATTCAAACAAAACCAAAATATGACTTAAAAAATTCAAAATAAAATAATACATTAATTATGTATTCTGTTCTCAAAAATTTTGTTCTCAAACTTAAAACTCTAATCACACTCTTTCGAGCATTCTGCAGCACACTTACTTTGTATGAAAATTTAATAAAACCGCACAATGTGGTTCTCGCTGCCATTTCACAATGCACCGTAATCAGGGCAGCAGCTTCCTTACACACACATACACACCGACTCACACAGCCACGCACGCAGAGAGATCATTACATACATACTTGCAGACGGTGTTTGCAACAACATTTAGCTGCAACTGTTGCACTCGCTTACTTAACTTAATAAGTTAACCGAAACCACTCGAACCGCAGCAGGTTGTGTTGGTTTTTGCATTGCAGTATCTTTTAACTGGCAGCTGCAAATATCAAGCAGCAAGCATCAAGAGTCGACCGTCAAGCTGGCTAACTGACTGCTCATTTGCATCACAGCCCACACACACACACACACACATAGCTATACACATTTTGTAGACGAGCGCTGGTATGTTCGCTATGTGCTTAGCAATTAAAATTGCCGCAGGCTCTGCTGGCAACAGCAGCAACCATTGCTAGTCTTGTATTTGTGTGTGTGTGTATGAGCGTAAAGGTATGTGTGAGCTCACTTTAATTATGGCATTATTAAAGATGACCACATGCCACTCTAAATTTCATTAAAAGTTTTTGACTCAACAATTTTCACAAGCAAGTTTAGCAAGCAAGTTTAGCAAGCAGTGGAGTTTTGAAAATCGTTACAATTAAAAAATAAAAAAATTGCTGGTACAAAATATGGCTTCAAAAGGTATTGGGCTCAAAACACTCAAAACCCTCCCCCCGCCCGCAAAAGCAGTATTCTAACAAATGATCCTGTGGACCTGACCGAGATAACACCATAAATTATGCTAATTTTGATATTAAGGTGAGAGAGTTAATGGAGTAGAAACGTTATGCATCCATTTTTACGAAGGTAGGAATCCCGCTGTACATGAACCGTTCAAAGATAGACTGCGATCTGGTAGTAGAAAAAGCCTTTTAATCTTTCAAATTTCTGTAGTGCCTTCCAGATCTCTGTAGTGTCTTTGAAGCACATGAAATAAGGCAAACCTGCTGGATTCTCCTACAACAAAACATGGAGGAAGGATAGTTTACATCATCTTCGACACGAACGGTTCAAAAATGGTCTCTGGGGTTGGAGTAGGGGTCTTCTCAAATGGACTAGTTCTACTTCCAAATCTTTGTAGTGTCTTTCAGATCTGTGTAGTGTCTTTGAAGCAAGTATCATGTGGGAAGTCTGCTAGATTCTGCTACAGCAAAACGTCCGGGGTAGGGATGCTTATATATCTTTTCCGATATATATATATATATCTTTATATATATATGTATCTTTATATCTTATATATCTTTTCAAATATGGACTCTGGGGTTGGAGCAGAGGTCGACTCCAGGCATTGAGTAGTAGAAAAAGCCATTTCGTCTTCCAAATCTCTGTAGTGCTCTCCAGATCTCTGCAATGTCTTGGAAGCACATACAATAAGGGAAACGTGCTAGATTACATCATCTTCGACACGAAGACAGAGAGAGAACTGTTTCCTGCGAATAGCAGACGTAGTCGATCGTAGACGTGTAGTCGATCTGTCATAGACAAGACTGAAATACATCAAGTCCTATCTTGACGAAGCGGTTTGGCTCTAATGCTTAGTTCTCTCCCCCTTGAAGGGAAGATCTACTTGAGGAAGCGAAAAAAATTGCATATAGCTAACTGAGCCAATTTAGTAAACTCGCAGTCTGTGTTGTCTTCCTATCTATTCAATCCCTGCACATGGAACAGACAAATATTGCTCTACAAAACAGTTCCAAATAGAAACCCAAACTCGAAAAATGCACTCAACTCTTAAATTTTGCAACCAATACTCGTTTTGTTTAAAAGTAAAATGTATTTTTACCAACTGTCAGCAAATATAAACATGACACAATTTAGCTTAAAAAAAAGCACACAACAAAAATTTAGTGATGTGTTGTTATATTTGTTTTAACAAAGAAATCCAGAAAAAAAAACAACAAATAATTTTTGTGGCAAATTTTCGGCACACACCAATTAGAAGGAATTTGAATTGTTTGTTAGAACATAAAAAATTTAAAAAATCTCTATTAAAAAAAAATAACTAAATTGTTTTAATTTCAACTTGACTAAAATACAAACAAATGCAGGGAAATATGTAAAGCGTCACTGTAGGAAAAAATAAAACGATGTTCAAGAGTCTACATGAGCAGCAATTTGAATTTGTCGTTAAGTTGGTAAAAATAAAAAAAATAAAAACTTTCATTTTTTTAACCTATCCTAAAAAAGTTAAATGTAAATTTTCTAACTTAAAAAAATGAAAATGTAAATGTTCTTAAATTAAATATAAATTTTCATTTTTTCTAATCCTAAAAGAAATTAAATATAAACTTTCATTTTAAAATCATCATTAAAATCATTTAAAAAAAATTAAATATAAATTTTAATTTAAAAAAATTAAACATAAATTTTAATTTTTTTTTAAATTGAATATAAATTTTCAATTTTCTTAGGTTATGTTTGCCATATGAGCAAAAATTGTTCTGTAATTTTTCTATATGGTTTTTAAGAATACATAAATTTGTTTCAAAATTTTGGTATCACTATATCAGAAACATAACCTAACCAAATCTTAATTTTTTTATTTTTGTTTAATTACATTAAATTGTTTCTAGGTGTCACGCAAGTGAATAAAAAATCTGAAAAAACACATTTTGTTAAAAACTATATCAAAAAGTCATGGAAAAAGTTTGGCTACTGTACGGCAAACATAACGTAAACAAAACAAAAATTGTGTTTTAAAATTATATTTTTTTAAGTAACACGTTAGTGAAAAAAATATGGAAAACATATATATTGTAAAACACTTTACTAGAAAAATATATAAAAAAATTGTGTGATTGATTAAAGATTCTAACTCCACAAAATTTTTAATAAACCAAAAAACAATTTTTTTAAGTTATATTTACTTCTATATTCCACCTGAATTTTAAGGTTATGCGTTTAAGTGATGTCATACTCCCATTTAAATCTCACAACTAGTTTAAGAGTTATTAATAAATTTAATTTAAATAATAATTAAGAAATAATTAAATTATTAAAATTTTTCTTTTATTTATTAAATTAATTCTTCCCGATTGGGGATTGATTATTTAGGCTGGAACTTGGGTACCAAAATAAGTACTAATATAAAAAAATATTACAATCGAATTAATGGCTTTTGAAGGAAAGGTGTCTTGTCTTTGTTAGTTCGGAAGTCAGCCCAACCTCGTACATACAAAAAACTTCTTGAAACAAAACTCAAACTATAATTTTTTTAATTTCTAATTTTTAAATATTTATTAATTTCTATAATATTTTCCTCTCAACATTCCCTACTGGCCACTGAGAATCCACAACCAAATGCTGCCAGCCACTGTTGAGCTGCTCTGAAAGCATTCAATAAAACTGCAATTTCCGCTTCTGCCTCCGCTCCCCCCACATCCAATCACCGTTTAGCAAAATGTGCTTTGTTGTTGAAGCGTTGCAGCCCAATTGCGGTTGCCAACAATATTTGTTATTGTTTTTACACACAGTCTGTCCAGTTTTTATTGTGCAGTTTATTTTTTATTCAAATCAGGCGTTTTACAATTGCACTTGAACGCCGCAAACGAAACGAACTGAAAAATTCAATAAGAAAAACTCAACTAAACTTGGCAAAAAATCAACAACAACGTTTCGTGTTGATTTTTAATTACCTGCAGCGTAGTTTATTTTACAAAAAATTGAAAAAAAAATTTTGTCTGCATATGGATGCAACGTACCGATTCGATGGTAGTTTCCTCGTTCGAGCAACTCAAATACAGATTTTCAAAAATGCTTTCCGGGGCAATTAAATTTTCAAATGAAAATTGTTATTTGCTGCCGTTTGTGATTTTTAGTTTTAGCTGTTTACAGTGCAAAGTGCTGTGAATGAAATGATTTTTCGTTTATGCTTTTTTATGTTAGTGAAAACTGTGAAGAAACTATTTGAAGGCTTAGTGGTGGTGGGATTTGTGGGAATTTCAAAGTGTAGCAAAATTTTTTTATGTATATTGTCAATTATCCATCATTATTTTTACAACTACTAATTAAAAACCTGACCACCTAATCATTTTACTTTTGTTTAATTCTTTCAGTCAATCATTGATCATTGTTTGAGAGATCAGAAATTAAACTCAGCCATCAATTAAAAGCAAAATTTACTCTTTGGTCATTATATTTTCAGAAAAAAATTTAATCATTGATTGTTTTGTTTTCGACTAAAACTATGACTCAGTCATTGGTCTTGATTTGCTAGACTAAAAATTTACGTCAGTCATCAGTCATTAATTTTACAATTACGAAGTAAAAATCTTATCAACTCATGCTTTTTTATGCATGCATTGCTCTTAATTTGATAAACCAAAAATTAAACTCAGTCATCAATCACAAACAAAATGTAATCTGTAATGTAGTCGTTATGTCTTCATCAAAAACCTTATCATCGATCGTCTTATTTTTGTTCAAATCTTTGAGTCAATCATTTGTCAAAATTTGAGATATCAAAAAATTAAAGTCAGCCATCAATCAAAAGCAAAATTTACTCTTTAGTCAGTATTTTTCCGTCATATATAAATCTAATCATTGATTGTCTTAGTTTTGTTCAAATCTTTGAGTCAATCATTGGTCATGATTTGCGAGATCAGAAATTTAAGTCGGTAATCCATAAAAAACCAAAAATCAATTTTGGTATTAACGAGTATATTTTCATCAAAAAACCCTATTTAATGGTAGTTTTATATTCGACTAAAACTATGAATCAATCATGGGTCTTGATTTACTAGACGGTCTAGTAAATCAAGACTAGTAAATCTAGTCTAGACCACAAATTTTCGTCAGTCATTAATTTTACAATTACGAACTAAAAATTTTATCAACTCATGCTTTTTTCATTGTTGTTCAAATCTTTAAGTCAAACATTGGTCATGATTTCAGAGATCAAAAATTAAATGTTTTCATCAAAAATCAAATCATTGGAATTTTTTTTCAATTGAATCATTGCATGTGATTTCATAAACCAAACATTTAGGTCAGTCATCAATCAAGAAAAAATTTAATCTTTATTTGTAATGTTTTCATCAAAAACCCAATCAATGATCGTGTTATTTTTGTTTAATTCTTTCAGTCAATCTTTGGTAATGGCTCGGGAGATCAAAGATTAAAGTCAGTCGTTAATAAAAAACTAAAAATCCATTTTTGGTATGTTCGAGTATATTTTCATTAAAAAAAACCTATTCATTAGTCGTTTTATTTTCAATTAAAACTATGAGTCAATCATTGATCTTAATTTAGTAGACAAAAAATTTACGTCAGTCATCAATCATCATTTTTACAATTACTAATTAAAAACCTAATCGTTTTGCTTTTGTTTAAATCTTTTAGTCAATGATGATCACCATTGCTTTTAATTTAGTAGACCAACAATTTACGTCAGTCATCAATCATTATTTTTACAATTATTAGTTAATTAAAAATTCAGTTTATTTAGTTTTAATAGCAAAATTTAACGGGTGGGTTCAGTGGAATATAATTTCAAACCCAAAACACTATTAATTTGTATTAAATAACCATTTTAAGCAAACATTTAATCTTTTTCGAGTTTTTTCCCGTCAAGCATTCAAGCATTCAAAATAGCAAAAAAATAAACAAAACAAACAGCCAACCAACTAATCCTTTCATTCTGAAATGACAAAAAAAATTTTTTTTGCACAATGCATACAACTTTAATCATTTGACCTTTTAGGTTAGGTTCGGTAAGCTATTTAAGCTTTTAACATTAAAATATTTAATTTGATTGAGCATTTAATTGGAGGTCTTGCATGTTTGTACCTTTTTTGTGGTCTCTCTGAAAAGTTTTTTGCATTTGTATAATCAATATTTTTCTACTGAAAAAATAGCTGTGATTACATTAACTAATTTGGATTTAAATTGATTGATTTGTGGGATGTCTGTTCCGGTAGTTGCTTAACAATTGTTGTTGTGTTTATGTTACGAGTATTAAAGCTGTGAACTAATAGAATATTCTTTACTTAAACTTCAACTGATCATTGAGCTTGAATCATTATTTATCAATTCAAATGACCAACTTTTATCAAAGCAATTATTAATATTTTGATGCTGTGAGCATAAAATGATTTACGTACAATCTTTCACACAATCAATGGTCTGGTTAACACTTCTTTGATTTATGTGCCTGATGTATTTAAGTTTATAATGCAAAGCACTTATAATTATTGCTTTCAAACAACAACACAATAAATACTAAAATCGTAAGAAGTCAATACTTGCCTAAAAGTATGCCACACAAACTAAAGTTTGCAACATATCTGTGTTTTACTTGAAAATAATGCTTTGCCATACTTTCAGGCTAAATCACTTTCAACAAACACATCTACACACACACATTCATTTATTGATATTTTCACTGTCCATGGTGAAATGAAATATTTGTATGCTTAATGTTGAAATTAGTTTTGAGTTAAACGCAAATAGATTGAAAGTTGCAACCACATTTTATTTCCGTTCATTACTTTGAATTGCATTTGGCATATTTGCGTAATGTTGTTGCTGTGGTGCAACATTTAGCGCTGTGCTGTGCTGTGCTTTGAATGTTTGTATACACTTTTAATTAATTTAAGCATAACGACAGGCAACATATTATGGCTAACCAACTTGTCTAAACTTTGTGTCAATGTGATTGACCGCAATGAATTCAATCAATGCAAATCTGTCAAAATTTCACACTGAAATTAAAAACCTAATTCTAATGCCAATTTAATATTTATTTAGACATGGAAAAAGTGAAATGTATGAGACAACTCAGTTAAATAAATAATGATATTGTTAAAGTTTAAAATGTTGCAAACTAATGGAAAATTTATTGAAAAGTTGTCATACGTTGGCATGAAAAACATTTAAGCTCACCTAAAAACAGCCAAAGTTCGAAGTAAATAGTTATCACTGCTATTTTGTGGTATGCTTTTAGGCCAAAACTGTTGGGCACTTTAAAGCTAAAAAGCGCTGGAACTTTACAGCATCCAACACTATTATTATTAAGATTTATAATTCTGCAAAATTATTGAAATAAATTCAAAAATCGCCACACATTGGCATCATATTTTAGCACAACTAAAATATTCAATGTTACCAATTATCATCATTATTTCATAGTATACTTTTAGGCCGAAATGTGCACCTTAAAGCCGCTGAACGTTGAGACTTTAGAGCATCCAACAGTATGGCTGTTTAAGTTTAAAAGACTGGAAAATTATTAAAAAAATATTAAAAATTTGCCATACCTTTGCATCAAAAACATTTAAGCTCAATTAAAATAGTCAATGTTCCAGTTATCACTGCTATTTTGTGGTATATTTTTAGGCCAAAACTGTCGACCACTTTAAAGCCAAACAGCGCTGGAACTTTACAGCATCCAACACTATTATTATTAAGATTTAAAATGCTGCAAAATTATTGAAAACATTTTCTAAAAATAAATCTACTAAAACAGTCACTGTTTTAGTTATCATCAGTATTTCGTGGCATACTTTCAGGCCGAATTGTGCCGTTTAAAGCCAATGAACAATAGTTGCCAAACCTTATTGCCAGTTTTGTAATTACTTAAATCAATTAAACTAAATATTCGAAAGCCAACAATTCAAATACGAATAAATAATTTTCACATTGAAATTAGTCATTTGTTAATTATCCACGATAAATACTGCATTGACGTTATACACTTTTACTCTCAATTTGCACACAATTAAGCTAGTTAAGTGTTTGCTGCTTAAGCGCTCAATTGCACTCATTCAGCGCACATTCCAGTCCATCTGCTCACCGCTCGTTCCGCCCTGTGTTCAGAAATTTCCTTATACAATTGGATGATTTTGCTCGGTGCGTGCCGGCCACATTTTGCTAATTTGCCTGGCAACAGAAAGGAGACAAATTCCATTAAAAATTCAACATTCAAACAGCCACTGCCAATTAGTTAAATTACGAGCATCACACGGAGCACGAAGACAAATTAGCTAATGCTGCCCACTGCCAGCGTAAAAGTATAGGAAAAGTTGCAAGCAAATAAATTGTAATGCAATCATTTTATTTCAAGTGATGGCAGACTTTGTAATTAAAATTATTGTTGCCGCTTTGATGGATTAATAGCGCCGATAGTATAATTACTGCCACTTGAAATTTGCTTAGCATTTAAGTAGGATTTAATGTATTCGCTAAAGTACACTTGTCATTAATAAAGGTTCAGGTGGTATTAACAAAGTCAGTGAAGTTATTAGTAAAAAATTATAAAAGCTGTTTTGTGTGATTTTGTTCATTTTCTTAAAAAAAAACCAGCACCACAGTAAGTGTTGTTGATTAGAATAAAAAACATGGACTATGAGTAACGTAAGTTTAGTACTAGAATTATTAATTTATTTATTTATTTACAAGTTGAAGTATAAATATAAATACTTATACTACAAATTATAAACAGCACTAGCAGCGAGGCTTTTGGCTGTTTGGTTAATTCACAAAGTGAATTATTAATTTATTAAATTTTATCAACTTAAAAGGCAGAAAAACAAACTTATAGTTTGCCTATAAAAGTGTATAAAAAATTCATAAAAATTGCCAAACATTTACTTGCCTACACTAGAACACACCTCAAGCTGTACAAATATTCATATAAACAATTTTCATTTCACTTTCTACTCAATTCAACTTTACTATTCGTACGTGCATCACAGGAATTGCAAATAATATCAATTTAGCATTTCCCCGCACGCGCCGCTTTAACACATCAACCTCAACAAGTGTGTGGGTGTATGTGTGCGCAACACTCACAACTCAGCGTATAAATAACAAAATATTTATAAAAAAAAAGGTATTGCAAAAGTGCAACAGAATTGCTTTCAATAATTTATTAAAAAACACTGGCGCACACTGGCAGCAATGCGAGCACGTACCGACAAGCACACACACACATAGAGCAACATATGCAAAGTACAGTTCCCTTTGGGTCATCATTTCACGGTTAAGTTGCTTTCAATTACGCTGCATGACCGCAACTATCGTTGCATAAATCTCCAGTGCGCACATAGTGCATGTAAATACACACACACACACACACACACACACATCGATATGAGTACGCACCGCCACATGAAGCGGAATGCAGCGAGAGATCGCGCGCAATCGAGCAGCCAGCCAGCCAACAGACAGACAGTCTGCGCTGACAACTGACTTTTGCACTGTCAATGCATTTAATTGAACCGGCAATTGTCATTGCAGTGCGCTGAGCTGGCTCATCACACACACATAAATACGCACACATGCACTCACAAACGCGCTCCCATTCAACACCGACACCCACACACACACGTTGCTTGCACATGTGATGCGATTTGAGGCTTTGCTTCAAATATCAATTCCATTACATTTCCTTACATTACATTTTACGTTTTGCGTTGAAATTCATTTTATGCGCTCGCGAGCAATGAAATCAAATCGCTTTGGCCTTCGTTTTGGTGTTCGGCAGCAGCTGTTCTGGGAAATTTCACACTCTTGTGGCAATTTAATGCGGTTTAAATAATGCAAATGTGGTTAGTGTAAGGTGTCGACACGATTCGATTTAATTACATTTGTAAATTACTTATTTAGATGCTTAGAGTGCACAGTGATTCGTTCCATAGACAAAATTCAAACAATTTATAGTCTCAGAATTTAACGATTTTGATGTCATTTGAAAGGTAAAACTCCAACTAAGAAAACCCCAAATAATCTGTGCGAAAAAATAATTAGTGCAAGTGCAAGAGCTGCTTAAAGTAGGAACTTTTTTCACAAACAATTGTAAACACATATTTTCTGTTTTTTAGTCTATTGAGTACAAAAATTTTAAAAATACATGGTTACGAAGAAGTTGCTAAACTTTTCAATATAGATTAAGAAATGATGTGGCCATTTTCGCTTTTAATGTTTTCTCAAAATTGGTGAAGCTGAGGCTTTTACTTCACTTTTAATTTAAAATATTTTTCTAAATTAAAAATTTGAAAATTGGCAAAACTTAGAGGAAAATATCTAAAAAGTATGTAAAAGTATGTTCCTGGATTTTTTTTTATTTTAAGAAGCATTCTTCCTTTATCGAATAATGTAAACACATCCTCCGATATCTTCCGATCTCAGAAAATAATTGTATTTGAAAAGTGGTCTAAACACCTATTTTTCGACAAAATTTTTTTTTTCATCCCTAAAAGTATGCAATCAGCAGGAAAAATTGAGAAAACTGCAAAAAAGCAAAACATACGTCTATTATTATCGTTTTTATTACAAAACCAGAGGGTCCTAAGACAATTTCTGTTACTCTTTGCAATTATCAATGTTGATGTAAGTGATTAAATGTAAAATCTGAAAGATCTAGCCAACACACTTGGTGCTATAGCTCTCCAAAAATGACGAAATTTGCAAATTTAAGTCTCAGGCATTGCCAAACTACAAAAGTTTCAGAAAAACAAAATGGAGATTTCAATTCAGCAGACATTGAGTAACTAGTATACCAAATTTTATGAAGAACGGACCACTCCTTCTAATTTTGTCCCGCGGTTGTGTGGAGTCGAATCACTGTGGAGTGGCGGAAAATGTGTAATTTGTTGGTTAGTTAGTACCCTAAAAGTATGCTATAAAAATTGGTTTTATAAGCAACAAGATTGAGTGAAAATAGTTGCAGAGAGTATAGCGTTCTTTAGTGAATTTCGTAACATACTTTTTGGGGTTGGCTTAGAGTTTGACTAAGGAACATTTGACGAATCTATAATGGAAATTATTCAGAAACAGTTTTCATTCTACACAACTGCACACTTAACTTGTTTTATCAGCAAATGCCGAAAATAAGAATCCCATATGACTTAACCCTCAATCGCCCACCCTGAGTCCAGGGGACTCACTACGAACTTTAATAAGTTGGTACAGGTTGTGTTTTTGTGTTTCGGTGTCCAACTTTCGTATACCTTCGTACAGGGTCGCACAGAACGCGAAGACGATCGGAAGTTAGCGCACTTCAATTACAAGGCTGAGTTTTGGCATGGAGTGAGTCCCAGGGACTCAGGGTGGTGTTTTGTGTTACAAAAATTGTACCTGTAAATTTTTTTAAAATCGCGTTAATTTAAATTTAGGATGCCAAAATGGCTGCGAAAAGTTGAAGAATTGAGAGTGTTAATCCTTTGAGAAGTTTTGCTACTAACAATTTGCCTTAGTTGTGCTAAAAAGGTATGTGAGGTATGTGCACAACATATGAAATTCAACCTGCTGCACGTTTTCTTATTTTATATAATGAAGTATGACTTCAAGTTTTTTTTCTGAGTAGTTATTTTGTTTTTAAGTTATTTATGTAAAAAGAATTGTTTTTGTTAATTTATTTATATCATTTATTTTTATAAAATGTTTAGTGTATGTTTTTTAGAGTATTTTTTTTCTGTCAATTAAAAGGTGAATTTTTATTTGAGTTATGTAAAGATATGGAATGAAATCTGTAACGAGAGGTCTTAATGTGGCCTACAAAAAAATAAAAAACCATAAAAATTTATTAGAGATTGCATTATTTCGTAAACAAAAAATGTGAGTCCCGGGGACTCAGGGTGGGTAGATACGTGATTTTTATAGGGGTGGGTGATTGAGGGTTAAGGGGTCCTCTACTCTTCAGGCAAGAAATTGAGCTGTTATTTGGGGAATTAATTACGAAAGATCTACTGCATACAATTAAAATTTTTTTTTTTAATTTTTAGAAATACATGTTTTGACTTTAAATTTTCATTTTTGAAGAGGAAAAAAAAACTACCGCGACCTTGAAATGTCATTGATGACATGGATTTTAAAACTGCAATGGTCCCGCTTAAGGGGTTACGCCACTGTAACCGCTCAAAAAATAGGGTTTTTTGTGATTTTTTTCCTCGCTTTCAAAAAGTTTGTAGAAGAAGTTATTCACAGGTGTTATTGGACACATATTAGACTTTATTTTGGAATTTTTTGACACAGCAATATCAACATATAGGTGGCTCCACTGCATCCTCCTAGGCTATGTTTTCCCTGCAGGGCTTCACGGCACGCAGCACTGAAGGTGCAATTTTGAATCTGCGACAAAATAAAAAATTCCTGTTAATCTAGAGGCTTTTTGCTAGAGAAGATCGGGTGGATTTTTAAAAATATTGATTTTTTAAATTTTGGCGGGAGTTTCAAAAAATTTTTTGATTTTTGAGGTAAAAAATTACATGCCTTTTGTTAATTAAAAATCAACAAATCGAGTTATCAAAAATTCCACACGATCTTCTCTAGATAATGTTATTGTTAAGTCAAAATTGTAAGTCAAAATATTGAAAATTGTTCGAGTTGTGCCGCGTGCCATTTTGAAAAATCGTGTTTCGAGAAAAACGCGTTCAAAGTTTTGGGAATGCTTCCGCATACGCGTGACGCGCTTGGCGGTAACCTCGTATTTCGCATAAAAATTGTTTATTTTATGCATAAAACGTTTTGTTTCTTATTCTATAGGGTTCAAACTATTTTTTAAGCCAGTAAAAAAAAAAATCGATTTTTTTTTAATTTTACAGTGGCGTAACCCCCTAAGCAAAGTTGTGGCCAATGGGGTGATCTGAAATCAGAAAATTGATTTTCGTTACAATCATAGTAACGTTGACTATGTTTTCCCGAGACAGAATTTTTTTATTTTGCACTGTGTAAAAGTTATGCAACAATTTGTAAAAAATTCCAATTTTCACCTCTTTTTTGACCTATTAGGCGCTATAAAAACGGAACAAAATAAAATTTTGAAAATCGTACTCGGGAAAACATAGCGGTATGTTTTCTGAACAACTTAAAAAAAAATTATCGAAATCGGACTAATACTTTTATAAAAAGTCTTACTCGGCAGCCAAAAAACACTACTTTCGGGAAAACGCGTTTGAAGATAAATTACGTTGTATAACTTGTATACCTTTCGGTTCCCAGCAACATGCAAAGAAATGTGATTTTCACGGAATCCTTTCTGTGGCGTATTCTCAGATACATATAGATTGAAATTATGCAAAAAAAAAAATCGATTTTTCGAAACAGCGAGAGTAGAGGACCCCCTTAAGCATTGTTCTCCACAACCTTTCTAATCTAATTCGATTATCTAATAATTCAAATTTTATCTAAGAAGTTTCGAGTAAGTCAGTTATCACGCTCACTGTATTGGTAAACGTGGAAAAAGCATTTGTAAAGTTTTAGAATATGTTAGAAATAGTCACTGGCGGATTCAGGGGGTGGTTTTGGGGGTTGAAACCCCCGCCCCCCGAAATATTAAGGTCGACTTTAAAACGACATACAAATTAAAAGTCATATACATGAACATTTATGAATAGTAAAGAATTACTTACTGAAACCCCCTCCCCAAATATTTTTCTGAATCCGCCCCTGGAGATAGCACAAAGTTGTCTCGTAAATTAGGTAAACAACTTTTTCTGAAACATTTAGCTGATCTAATTTGATACAAATATATGTTCGAAATCTCTCAATGTCAGCTTTTAAATCGAGTTAAAAACTATTTTTTAAACATTTGGCAGGCCTAATTTCTTTCAAATGTTATTTTAGAAATGTTAAGACATCATTTAAGCTAATAAAATATGACAGAATTTACTCCCCCATAGTGCCCATAGTTTTAAACAAGATTTGCTCATCTTAAGCTGAATGCAGTAAACAACACTTAGTTCTATTATATTTGGTTCACTGGAAAAATCGAAAAGGAAGATCAGAGCAGTGTAATCAAAACGTTTTCTTAAAAACTATCACACTCAAATAAACTTGTTTCGTCTTAATAATGATCTCGGAAGCATAAGCAAAGCTAAGTTGCTAAATATTGATTTCATGGACATCCGTGACTATGAATCCATTAGTTTTTGGCTGTACTGGTGCTTGAAGCCTTGTTGAATTCCTTCTGAAACCAACTAACTATTAAAACTAAACTAACTAACTAACTAACTATTAACTATGTTAACTATTCCTCGCTTAGTTACGATTCAGACTGATATTTGCATCTTAGACCATAGCCATGGCGATCTGAATTGACATTTCAATCTGAGATTATAACCAGTGGCCTCGATCAGTAACGATTCGAACTCACATTTGTATCTGAAACCACAACTAATGGTTTATTCACCCTTCTCCTCGATCAGTTACAAATCGGACTGACATCTTCTCCTCGATGCGGACTAACATCTTCTCCTCGGTCCGTTAGGATCCGCACTGACATTTGGATCTGAAACCACAACCAGTAGCTTATTCGACTGGTTTTATCTTCTCCTCGATCAGTTACGATTCAGACTGACATCTTCTCGATCCGAACTAACATCTTCTCCTCGATCAGTTACAACCAATTGTTAGACTGGTGTTATCTCCTCCTCGATCAGTGACGATCCGAACTCACATTTGTATCTGAAACCACAACCAGTGACTCCTCGATCAGTTCACAACTAGTGACTAGTTAGACTGGCGTTACATTCTCCTCGATCAGTTACGATCCGGACTAACATCTTCTCTTCGATCAGTTGCAGTCTAAATTTACAACCAATTCCTACTCAAAACTGACAAAGTATTGGCTCTACTTATGACGAAGTTCGCATTCCAAACAAGCATCATCAAGTGTTCAGAAAAACACCACAAGTGAGTTAGTGATCTTGGAAATCTGTCAAGACTTTCCAAATAATTCATTGAAACGTTGTGTGAGTCTGTGACATGTGACTGTGAGTCATGCTTGTCGAGATTTGTTATTAGAAATTCATACATCGTCACTTTTACAGGATCTGGCAGCTTTTCTTCTTAGCATAAAATGCAACTCCAAAATACCCGGCAATTGGAACTTCCTTAAAGGTCTATATGGAATTATGTTTCTAACCAGAGCTAAATTTTGCTCAGTTATATTTCCAGTTTCAAATTTAAATTGGCTTTTAAACAGAGTGAATTGCACACAAGATTTTCTTTCAGAAACCCATGCAATAAATTATTAAAAAAGCCGAAATCCTCTGATGCTAAGACTCCAATTATCCAAATTCTAATAAATAATAAATAAATAAATAATAATAATAAATAAATTAATGAATAATAAGTCTCCAGTTATCCAAATTCTAATAAATAATAAATAAACAAATAATAATAATAAATTAATAAAAAATAAATAAAACACCACAATGCAGTGATTTTGATTTCCCTAAGCATTCTTTTATTAAATAGAACTCAAATCTCTCAACACCCGCCACAAAATCAAATCCTTTGCTCTGTAGCTCCTCTGGCCGCAGAGGATTTTTCTAAACTTTTCCAATCTCAATTCCTTCATTCCTTCAACGGTCGATTTGTTAAATGTTTGAAATGTTTTACAACAGCAACAATGCCACACAACGCTTTTGCTGTGTGCTGTGCAGTGAAATCATTCGGAAAGTAACGAACAATTGATTTTAATGCATTGCATGTGTCTTTCTCTACTTCACCTTCTCTTCGTCGCCATCTCTGCCTCACTCTTGTCGCCCTCCGCCCACCCTCCTCCCACTTACCTTTACAATTCGTATTTATTGTGTTTATCAAGTTTATACTACAGGTGGCTGTCGGTGCAAAGTGTTCACATTTCTGCCACTGTGCAACTTTTAGGTATTTTCGGAGTTGAGTTCAAATGCCATTTATTATTTACTTATTGTTCAAAAAGAAGCAAAGCAATGAAACGTAAAACCTTTAAAAGCAAAAACCATTAACAACTTTGAACTTTTCGAAATGTGGCATACAATTTCATCAACACTCAACTTGAACTCCGATTTTGGCAACTAAAATTACAAACATACGAATTACTCGTATCTGACAATCATACAGCACTCAACACGACACAAAACAAAATATTAATATGCTGAACATTGTTGTTGCACACAAACCCAACGTAAATTGCTTTCGGCCAGAAATTGTACAGATTGGCTTTCCAGTCCTTTCGATTTGTCCGCCATATGCAACTTCGGAAAGCCATTTATAGCAATCACCAAAACACAATGCTGCAATTCAATCAAATTGATTACAAATCAAAACGGCTGAAGCAACATTATTGTTTGGAGCGACAATATGGCATTAAAGAATTCTCGCAACAACGCTTAGTCCATCAGCACTAAATCCATCATGTGCATGTTGATCCGTACAACGGCAACAGTTGCAGTTGTAGTTGCTACGAGACAGCACCAGACTGGTGGTTGCTTGCTGGCTGACCATCGGAAACATACAAACACATAGGGAATCGTTAGTTTCCGGCAGCGATGCCCGGTGGAAAATTGCATTTTCAATTCTCGTAGTAGCTATGGCTTTTACATTTTAACATCAACATGACTGTAGGCCATCAATTGCTATGTCAAACTTGCTACGAATTTAATAAAAATCTATTCAAAACTGAATTTATTTTGCATGTAAGTGTTTTGAACGTTATTTCTTAGTTATTGTGAAAAATTCGGAGTAATTTCGGAGTTGCTAGTTTTAACCTGCTTTTGCTTAAAAGCCAGTATAAAAATTTCGGAGTAATTTTTTGAGTAATTTCAGAGGTTTCAGAGTTGCTGAAAAATTTAAATTAAAAATTCAAAGTGATTTCGCAGTAATTTTAGAGTATTCTGAGTTAATATAAATAAACAATAAATAAATTGAATTTTTCAGCAACTCTGAAAACTCTAAAGTAATAATTCAAATCATTTCGGAGTAATTTTGGAGTATCCTGAATTAGTATAAATAAATAATAAATAATTTGAATAATAAATTGAATGTTATATAACTTTGTTTGAACGTAAGTAACTGAATTGAAACTAACAAAGACTCTTAGTTTTCGTACGATAAGTCATTTCCGAGTATTCGGAGTTGACAAAGCAATAAATTTCATATTGCACAACTTTGGTTAAACGTTAGTAACTGAAATGAAACTAACAAAAATAAAATTGTTTAAACTGACGTTCAAAAATTGTTCTCGGAGTAAAAAAATTCAAGATTTAATTTGAAAAATTTGTAAAAAAAAATTTTTTTAATTTGTAATTTGTTTCAAAATTATTTTTTCAATCTAAAAAAATCCAAACTCAATTCAAACATCAATAAATAAATTAAATAAATCAAAAATAAAAATTCAATTTAAGATTCCATTTGTCTACATGACATCAACTATGAATAATTATATAAAATCTACATACATATATCAAAATTTAAAACATTAATTTTTAATACTTAAATCTCTAAAACTTAATCCAAACCGGAGCATTATTTATCTACTAATTGATCAAAAAATCAAATCGAAACTTGTGCGAATATCAAATCAAACTCATTCCATATGGTCAAAAATGTCCTACTGGGTTAGTCGTATTTGCAATGCAATGGCCAAAGTGATTTGTGTGCAAGCAACTAGAAAATAAATTCAATTAAAACAAAATACATTGTCGGCCTCAGGTACAAGCCGTCGCAAGTGGATTACAGTGTTCCGCAGAATTCTCATGTCGGTTGCACATTGTGTATGGAACGTTGTGGACGGCGGCATTTCCAGTCCGAATTGGACAACAAATGAATGCGAAATAGCAACTAAACAGGCAATTAACCAATAAATTGTCCAACAATTTTGCAATAAACGTATACAAACTGCAGCTGTAACTGGAATTTACGGAAATTGGCGCTTGATTAATGGCTGCGAGGCAATGCAATTGCAAGTTGCCGAAATGTAGACAATGTACGAGTACATTGGAGAAATATGGGAAATATACTATAGATGCTTTGAACTTGAACTTGTAAGTTTAAGTAATTAATTTTTGTCAATAATTTGCGTACAATTAGATAAGCAATGGTATTGAAAGTGTGCAATATTGAAAGTAAACAGACACTCAATGTCTGAATTAAGCTTACTTAGGCACAGAAAGTTGGATGATATCGAGGAAGTTTCCACGACTACGACGCTGGGAATCAATACGATTTGAATATAAACCTTGAGATCTTTCTAATGTTTAACGTTGGCTCAGTAAGGCTCATAAGAAACAGGGAGTCTAGACTTTTCCTGGCAAGATACAAGATTTGTTCGCATAATGTTCGAGGTCTACTTATCCGAAGGTCTGCCGTAATCATTGGCCTCTTTTCTAATCGCTATGTCAAACGTTGTCTTTGGTAGATTTCTGTGACTCTTGTTGGTCCATAATTAGTTCGATTTCATAAACGTTTGTCCCAGAATGCACATCTTTCTACCAGTGAGATCCAGACACAATGTGCATGACTGTCCCTTCATCTTCGAAGTAAAGATAACTCAAATTTAATCGAAATCAAAGATAACTTTAATTTTATCGACAAAATTTAATCGTGCCATGTGCTTCCTGAGGGAGGATGGATGCGGACATACAATATAAAGTCTTTGATTGCGTTCAACCTGCCGAATGCCAGAACGATCCTTGTACCCAAGTTGATACACAGCCTCGGGGTGGCCCTTCTGGATAGCTATTTGGCACCCGCTGAATAGTGAACTAAAGTGTGAAGCGTGTCCAATCCTCAGGTTCCACAATATGGCATTGATGCAAGAAAAAATTAGTAAGCAACTACAATCTTACGCAACTGCATTTGTAGTATAGTTTTAGGATGCTTTATATGCATTGTTTGCAAAAGCAATTTTTTAGTATGAGTTCATTTCTCTGGAAAAGAATCATTCAGAAGAGAAACATTAGAGAATATCGAGATTTAAAAAATATTGTTAAATTGTATTGCTTCTAGAAAAGGTCAAGAATTATTTTCAAAAAATCAATTCAAAGAATTATTTAATAATATTTTATATTTTTAACGTTTTTCAAACTAAGCAAAGTAAATATTGTTCAGTAAAAGAGTGCAATTAACATTTAATTTATGAGTTTCTTAATTATTTATATTATTATATTTATGAATGCAATCCCCTTTCAATCCCGAATTTTACCCTGTGTCTCGATATTACATTTTTGTATTTAAATCATGAAACACTTGCCTAAGAAGTGTGCACACGACATTTAAAGTCGCCACGCCTCTTTGTTAGAGTTCTAGACCTAGTTTACTTTTGAACAATTTTAGCTTAACCCTCTAGTTCCCAAGTTTTTAATCTTGTTAAAAAAATTACCAGTGATAGTTTTGTGGTGGAGAAGTAATGTTTGTTCGGCGAAAAAAATTGCATGTCAATAGGAGGCGCGATAGAGGGTGTAGAAAGTAGAAGGCCTACAGGCCTGCTTGGGAAACAAAGCCAAAAAAATTCCAAATGAAATTTTTTTTTTTTAATTAATTTAAATTTTTATTTTTTTTTAATATATGTAAACATAAATAACGGGTAACAGTTTCAGTTCATACGCCTAATAGACATTAAATAAAAAGGGGTAGGGCTAAGGCGAGGGGTAATGTGTCGTGGGGTAGTTTATACACTGCTTTTGGGGGTGTATAAACTAGGAAAACTAAAAAAATCGGTATAGGTATATATATATGGCGGTTCTTATTATTTTGTAAGGCCTTGTTATCTTTTCACACAGATGTCGACAAATCTACTCCATGAAATAATGGACTAGGGGAGACTAGTTCTCTCATTTACCCCCACGGACTACGCCTTAGTATAAATTTTTGCAGTGACATGATCTTTTTTACATTGTGGTGTATCAAAATTTCAGTTATAATAGAAAAACAATGCTTAAATAGCGAAAAAATATTATCAATAACCGTTAATTATTTACGCTTATCATCCCAAGCAGGCCTACAGACACTCTAGGGTTTGGGTTAGGTAGGAGGAGTGTAACAACTTTTTTTCACAATTTTTTTAATTTTCTCAAAGAACCCATTAACAGCTGCTCACCAATAATTTTTTTAGGTTTATTGAGGCTCACAATTTATTTAAAATAATTTTTGTTTTTCACACAATTTCAAAAATAATTATTTGTTTACTTTCTCACGAAACTTCAAGTTTGTCTTACAATTACTGCCGTTGTGCATGTGGCACCGTTAACTGACTACATTTATTTTGTAAAGTGAAGATTCCCCTTTCCATGCGTGTAAAATCAGCTAGAAAACTCATAAGGTGTAATTTACAGAATTTTTTAAGCTTAGGATGTCTACAGGCCTTCTTGGGAACTAGAGGGTTAAAACGGGTTAAATAAATGTTGTATCAATATTTTTTAATTACAGAAAAATTATTTAATATTTATGGAAAAATACAAAATTAGAACTTTTTGATTTTATTTAACCATTATTAAATAAACAGGGTTTTGATCAAACGCGTCCAATTCGTAGACTTCAATTAGAACACAAACTTTCCCTGATATCGCTGCAAATGATTGGAAATTATTTTGGGGATAACAGTCAAATTTTTGTAATTTGCTTTGAATTCACTTCTAAAAATATTAATTTGTTGGTGTCTACTTAAATTAAACCCATAATTCAATCGTAGCTTATGCTATAAGATGACAAATAGGTGAAGTTGCTCTCAGGCAACTTTGGGGTCGAAAGGGTTAAAAGAAAATAGCAGCACTAGCAACTGCAGCCAGGGGTGGATTCAGAAAAATATTTCTGGGGGTTTCAAAAAGTAATTCTTTAATATTCATAAATGTTTATGTATATTCCTTTTGATTTGTATGTAGTTTTAAAGTCGACGCTAATATTTGGGGGGGTTAAACCCCCAAAACCACCCCTGAATCCGCCACTGACTGCAGCTATAGGCTGTAAAACAGATTTATATTTTTTATGCGTTTATTTTATGTGTTAAATAAAAATAAAATGCGTTAAACATCCGATTTGTCATCTAAATCTCACTTTTGCACAAATTTAGCAAAAATCACTGGAACTCGCCAAAATTTAATTGATTTAGTTTTCGATTTGTCCGCATTCGAATGCGTTGAGAATTCAAATTTAAATTTGAGTTTCAATTTTCATTGGCGTCACTGACTGGCTGACGGGCTGAAGGACTGGCGGCATGCGTGCAGATTGACTGCAGGTATTTAAAATAATTTCGGCGCGCACTCACGCACGTACGCACGCACACAGTCAGCACGCACCGCAGCCATCAATATCCTCAAGTGATATGATAACCTTGTTCGCGCCCCCTGCCCTTTGCTCCCCCCTCCCCGTCCCACCACGCAGCCACACTGCCCACCACCGTTTCGCTTACACGCTGCCCTGCGCAATCAGCGAGCGCGAAAAAACGCGCCGAAGAAGTCACTTAATGCCCGAGCTGCGTTGTTGTCGTGCGCTGCGAATTTAAATTAGCGCGTAAAACATTTAATTTTAATTGCGCGCACATTTTCAAATTGAAAATGCCAATTGATGGCGCCGCATTAGACTGGCATGCATGAAGCAGCCGATACGCGCGCGCCGCACGCATTCAAATCGCCTAAATGGCTGCCCAAATTGACAATTCTGTGCAAAATTGAGATTGTGTAGCAATCAATGTAAACGAGATGTTGTGAAAAAAAACACATTGATTTGCAACAAAATACTTTTAAATGCACAAAATGTCACGCGCTGCGTCATTTGGGGTGCCCAAAAGTTGTCCATGAATTTTCGCTAAGCCATCCAAACAATATGTTAGTGCGCCTAAAAATATACTTGTGTTTGCAGCTGTCAAGTTGTTTTGGTTAATGAACAGCGAAACTGCCGCATCGTGTAAAATTGTTTACAATATTTAGGCGCACTCGCAGTCCAGCATAATCGGTCCAAGTCCAATGACATTGGCGACACTGGGCGGCGTTGTGTCGCAGTAAATGTGTCCTATAATAGCTTACTTCTGCTATATATTTAGTATTTAAATTTCTGAAAACAGCTAGAATCGAGACCAAACAATAAACATATCGATTTCAATTATTCAACTTAATCGACAAATCACTCATCTCACGGCAGCTCACTGCTTCAAGCACCTCGCCTACGTCAGAGTAAGCTCGTTCCTTAACCACAAATAGGACACGAAGTGGGATGACCCTCCTAAGAGAAATAAAGTCTTCTTTTCGCTAATAAAGCGCACCAGGAATTATTTGAGTGGCATTCTCCTCCTTGGCAATTGAACCAAAAATGTATTCGAACTTAATGATGCACAACGCCATCTATGGGAAATCTACCGCAAACTTATTAGTGGTTGTGAGATGCGATAAAATTGTTCAATGCACAGTGAAATAGAAACAAAAGAATTCATGATACAAATATGGTATTTTTGTAGAAAATAATGTAAAACTAAAGAATTAATAAAGTTTAAATAATTAAAAGCTCAAATTATCTTTTTAATTCTAGATAAACAAGTAATTCTAAATAATTCTAGTAATTATTATAATAGTAATTAATACCAACATTTGAATGACTTTTACTTAGCCTCACCCTAAAACATATCAGTTCAAGTGGATATTACCATAAATGAATATTACAACCATTAAAAACAGAAATGTTTTATTATTATTGTTCAATATTTTCATAGTTTTTATATTTTAAATTAAATTTTGGAAGATTAAAATCACGTCCAACTGCACAACTAATATTATACAATACATAAAAAACTTACATTGACAGTATATAAAATTACATAGAAAAGTAAATTGCATTAGACAGACATGACATTTAATTACAAACACCTAGCGAGACAGTGGCGTGTCCTAAAAGAGAAATTATCGAGAGCGTTGCAATCATCAAACGTATAATTTTTTTTATTTTAAATTATTTACTAATTGTTCGAATCTATTATCATAAGTCATAATCTTTGCTTCAACATTTCGTTGACTGATACAGAAATTGATTTAATAAAAACTAGCATCAAAATGTTGAATACATTTTCTTTACAATATAAATAAATACACATGTGTAACAGCATAAAAAACAATGACAAAATGAGGCCAGTTTACACTAATAAATGCAAAAATAAAAAATTTACACAATTTGCTTTTTCCGTTTTGAGGTTTTTATGCATTAATCAAAACTCATTTTCAATTGAAAACACATTCCAAACAACTAACGCTTGCGATAATTCTAAATTTAGGTCAAGCTACATGCCAACTTATTGTCTACAACTTAACCACAATTAGGAAATATTCAAATATTACATTTAGTTGCGCATGTGCATCGTAAAAAACATTAGGCACACACACTCTTATCACTCTAACAGCCGAGTAGACACGCGATGTGCATTTTAGGCCTTTAGCGCGTCCTGTAGTTTTCGGCGCGCCGCACTGACGCGATCCTCCTGCCGCCGTATATCGTCGTCGGACACGAGCAGCGCCTGCATCAGTGGCTGCTCGGGGTTTATGAATGCCGTAGCGTTCTTAGTCATCTCAGTCTTGGTGGAGGTCTGGCCCATAACGGGCACGTTGAGCACATGCAGCGCAGTGGCCAACGATTGCAGCACCGTCTGCTCGTTCACATTGGGACCAATGGTGCGTATGCCCTTGGGCAGCACAATGTCGTCGAACTCCTCGCCGCTCGAATGGCAGGCGCGCAAGTGCTCCAGCCGCTTCTCCCAGAACAGCTGTTTCGGTTTCTCTTGGCCGCCGGCGTGTTTGGTGTCGTGGCGCACTTTGCCGTTTTCGTGGTTGCGTACCACGGTCACGGGCTGCTTGAATATGGAGGCTGTCTGGCGTATGGGCGGCACCAGCGAGACATCGGTACGGGGCGCGCGACTGAAGTAAAGAAAGAGAAAGCGTTAGAGATTGTCCAGCAAAAGCTTTACGTATATTGACACGCTCACACACACATAAAGGCAACAATAAGTAGAAAAAGTGGCGCAGCGGCAGGAAAACGCAGTGTCGCACAGTCGCCTGTGGTTAGTGCAGACGCTGTGGTCCTGCTGCCGCGCTGTACGCCACGCAAATGCATGCAACAAATGTGGCTGAGAATATGAGTTAAGAGCAACCAAAGGTTAAACGGAAAACAGCAAAGAAGCAAATGCCAATTCGCAACGTGTTACTTTTTGTTCCTGTTCTTGCTGCCATTGTTGTTGTGCTTGGCAACAAGTGCATTTCTTTCTGGTGCCAATTAATAGCTTCTGAATTTGTGCCAATTAAAAATTTCGATTTCATTTCATGTGAATTTTTTCTTTGAATGGAATTTCTGACAAGATTCGCGCTGGCTGCCCAGACGCTCACGTGTTCAAATCGGTGATGCCAATTGGAAACAGGATTAAAAGAGCAACCATACAAATTTCAATAAGCATGCAACGTCACCATCAAGTAAAACATCATCAAGTTATCGGCATCAGCAAGTCAAAACTGAAACAATCATCACCATCATCGGCATTCGATCATCATCAGCTGCTCTACCTGTACTCTAAGTGTTGGCGCAAGTTCGCTGACGACGTTGTTGGCGCGCTCGTCGGCGGGGCATAGCTGCTACTAGTGACATTCAGATTCATGATTTGTGATTGCGATTGCGACGGGGACTGGGAGTGAGCGTGGGACTGTGCCTTGTACTTGCGTTTCAACGCGTTCGGCGCTGTGGTCGTTGTTATGGTTGGAGTACTGGCAATTGAGGTGTGCAGGGAATTGGAGGATGCAGTGGAAGTTGTAACGGCGCAACATGAGCTGCTGACAGTGTATGAGCAGCCGCCGCTGCTGCCGCCAGCAGTGCCACTGCTCAGCCCGCTGCCACTGTTGCCACTGGCTGTGCTGCTGCTACAGCGATAGAGCGAGATCGACGGCAGTGGCAAGTGTTGCACCATTTTGCCGCTCTGAAAATCGAAAGCGCCAATGTCGATCGCATCGCCCAGATATCGAGCCAATTGCGGCTTACTTTCGATTTTTTTGCCAGTGGGGCTGACGGTGACGGGAACCGAAGGCGGGAGAGTGGCAAATTGTTTGGTGTTAGGTGGGCATGGTGGTGGAGGTGGTGGCGTTTTTGGTGTTGAAGTTGGCGACAAAGCGTGCAGTGTGCACAGTGTAAACGTTGGTTAATCGATGGAGCAAGCGGTGGGGTATGGGATTGTGGAGTGTACGCGTGTAGTGCGTTATGAACAGTGGAACAGGATACGGTGGGTGGTGTACGTTGTGGATTGAGACATACATTAAATTTATTATTTCTATTCTTGTTTGGTAATTGTACGCTGCAGCCTTTGCCTTACCTGTAATAGAAGACATCGACTTTGCCAGCCGATATGCCAGACTTGCGGAGCACCTCCTCGCGCTGCCAGCCCTTGGGCAGCGAATTGCAGTCCACTCGCTTCCGTTCGATTGTGATGCTGGAATTCATTGGGCCAAAGTGTTCGTTCGCGCTTTGTCGGCAAATGTTTGCAATACAAATATTAAAATACAACAAAACCAAAACCAATGTGCGAGAAATCCGTAAAAAGCGTCTGCGGCCGCAATTTTGCTGATACGAATGCGAGTAAAATGAAACAAGAAAAACAAAACAGAGTTGCCAGAATGTATTAAATAATATAGCCAGAAAGAAAATATTAATTTCACATAAGGTAATAATTTCCTCAGAAAAATAATAGTTCAAGTTACGTTTTATATGTATTAAATTTTTTTAAATGTATACTTCGGCAGTAGGTTTTCCGAGTATCAATCAACCAAGAATATCAATAATACGTGAACACTAAAGACCAACAACTTGGTTATTTTGACTCATATATATGTATATATTTCATTTATTTTTCTCCCCTGCACGAAGCTGATTTTTTCAGATTTAACCCTTTCAGTCACAATGTCCAATATATTGGACTACAGCCCATACAATTCATATAGAACGGGTTTATTTTCATGTCGGAAAGGGTTAATATATCTATCATTTTACATTTGTTTATACGTTTTCTTGCTCAGATTTTAATATAGTTGGCCAATGATGTTGGGGAATGTACACTAAGTGTATAACCAATATAAACTCCGTTTATACGACAGCTCAAGTCGCTATGACTCAATACTCATCGACTCAATACAGTCGTATAAACACATTTTCAAACCGCTTTGAACATTTTAGGCGTATCGAGTCAAAGCACTTTTCAAATGAGTTCTTAAATTTTCAAGTCGCTTCGAAAATTCGTATAAACGGTTAAACATTTTCAAAGTGCTTTGAAAATCAGCTGATGGTGATGTACACTCAGTTTTTTGAGTATTTTCAAGTAAAAAGTAAGCAACACCAAGAGCTTAAATTCATTAAACGCCAAAAAAATAGGAAAAACCAAAAAATAAAAGCATACTTTTGAAACCGTCTGCAGTCAATTCGCTTCTGAAATCAATGTATAAACACTTGGATCGAGAGCGTATCGAGTCAATGCGAATCGACTGAGACCGTCGTATAAACATGGTAATAGAAGTACTACATTTATGTCTTACCTACTTCAATTTTTCGGGATAGAAAAATAAATATTTGTTGCTTTTATTCAGTTACCGTTATGGTTACGGTTTTAATCAAAAAATTCAGATTTTAACTGTTATCTTTTAACTTTTATTTTTCCCGACAAAAATCAAAGTTATTTTGTGCCTTTTATCATTTCAGGAAAAAATAACTGTTACTTTTGACTTTTATTTTATCGGTAAAAAATAACAGTTATTTTGTGACGTTTATTTTTTTGGTCAAATATATCAGGCAATTTGAATTTCGCACAAATCTTGTAGCTCAGAATGTCCTGTCTGCTGAGACGAAAAAAATGGTATCAATAGTTTTTTGTCGGTTAAACGGCCTTCGAAAAAAATCAAATTGCCTGATATATTTGACCGAAAAATAAAAGTCACAAAATAACTGTTATTTTTACAGTAACAGTTATTTTTGCCCGAAATGATTAAAGGCGCAAAAAACACTTAATTTTAACTTTTATAGTAAAAGTCAAAAATTTAAAAGGCGTTTAATATTCGTGAAGCTGAGGCCATTACGATCGTAATGGTATATTTGAAAAAGTCCACCGGCAACTTTTTCGTTATACCTTTTTATTTGAAAATTGTAAAATAACAGTTATTTTCGATCCCTGCTTTTATTACTTGTAAGCATTAGTTAACCTAAAGTTCAGGGTTAACATCAATCAGCATTAATCAGTTAATATTAATCAACATCAATTATTTGAGAGCGTTCTATAAATCTAAATCTCTAAAAAAAAACTTGCATGCGAGATAAATTGTTCAAATTGTGCAAAGTCATAGCTTTACAATTTTTAAATACTCTGTTTACTCTATACCTCTTCTCCTATTACACTTTTCTCGAAATTCGCCGTATATTTATGGCTTGGTCAGCACCATCTGGCAACGCTGGAAACGCGTGCGCTCGCCGCTCGGTTTTCAATTTTCTTAGCTGAGGAATGCAAGAAACCACTAGCGCTCCCAGCAATTTCCAGTTTTTCACAAGTAATCCGCCACCCTCCTGCATGCTGTATCGACTGCCAACAGATGGAAAAGCGCTGCAGCGCGGCCACAACCACTGCTGAAAGCATTCTCATATAAAACCAGCCGCGTCGTGTCTGCTCTTCGCGCCGTACGTTGTCCGCACCAATCTACCAACCAACCAGTCGACAGCAACTTTCTAATTCGGAAGACACAAATTTCGCCAGTAGCTACCGTAACCGCTGTCGCCAAGGCGTGACTTCCGCTTTACACTCGCGCACACACTAAGGAAGGATTGAGCTGACTGTCGTCAGATTCTGATGATTTTTGGTCATTAACTGCCGCAGGAATTCTTGGTAGCGCCATGGAGCTGAACATGGAGATAACAATATACATAGTGCTTGCAGTGTTGGCGCACATCGGTGTTTATGTGTTTGTAATGCGTAAGCGTCCCCAGGCGCTCGTTGGCCGTCATGTGGTCATAACAGGCGGTTCGCGCGGCATTGGCCTTTGCCTGGCGGTGGAGTGCGCCATGAAAGGTGCTAATGTAACGGTGATTGCACGCGATGAGAAATTGCTTAGTAAGTACAACAACAACCACCACAACCAAATATTTGAACAGTAAATAGAGCAACAATCTGTTAGATAAGGCGGAATTACTCGTCATACCGTGCCTAACTATTTGTTGCTGTTATTTATCAAGAACCTTATCAGTGAATTTCGAAACGAGATTTTTTGTACGTTTTTTTTCATTTATATTACCAGGTGGTGCACTGGCACTCATGGAAGTCATACGCCAAGTGCCCGATCAGAAATTCCAGTATCGCTGTCTGGACATCGCTTCCAGTTATGAGAATGTTACCAGCATATTGGCCGAAGTAGAAGAGGCCTTTGGCGATATCTACATGCTGATCAATTGTGCCGGCATGGCCATCTGTGGGTTGTACGAGGAGGTGTCGGTGCAGGATGCGCAAAAGCTGATGGACGTCAACTACTGGGGCAGCTACAATTGCACACGCTACGTGCTGCCCAAGATGAAGCGCGCCCGTGAGGGGGTCATTGTGATGACCGCTTCGCAGGCAGCGCTCTTTGGCATCTACGGCTATGGACCGTACACTGCCTCCAAGTATGCTCTACGCGGCATGGCGGAAAGCATTGCTATGGAGGTCCGGCATCTGGGCATTACTGTGACACTGGCGCTACCGGCAGACACCGATACTCCCGGCTTTGAAGCGGAGGAGAAGACAAAGCCACAGGCAACGAAAATCATATCGGGTGGCGGCGGCTTGGCCGATCCGCATAAGGTAGCCAAGCAAATATTGCACGATGCGCTGGTAAGATTTCAGAAAAGACTGGGTCTTAATTTCAAAAATTAAATTTGTTAATTTGCAGTGCGGCAACTTCGTATCGATTATGGGCTTTGAAAGCTGGCTGCTGACACTGCTCGGTGGCGGTCTCTTTCGTTGGGGTGGACTTTTCCAGAACACTGTGCATGTTCTGCTTTTAGGACCATTGCGCATTGTTGGATGTTTTCTACACCTGCACTTTGAGCGCATCATTCGCAACTGTGCTAAGGAAAAGGCAGAGTGAGGACGCATGAAGGCGAATGGCAGCATTTAACTTTAATTTATTAAGCACAACATTGTAGTGTAGTTATTCGATAATTCCTACATCATTACTCCCAAGTGTACTTGCAACATTGCCATTACATTGTGTCAAAGAACGTGTCCTATATAGCGTGTGCATCGGTATGTCTTCACGTCAACTGCGACACGTACTTCCACCTACATTTGTATTTATTTTATTGTTCGGAACAAAGGTGCGCGACAACGTGCAGCGTAAAGTAATTAACCAAAGAGCGTCTTTTTTTAACTACATATATAGTAAATTGATTTTTATTATAAGCACCAAGTCTGCTTAAACAATGCATCCATACAAAATTAATGTATTTTTTTACTATCTTCCTATAGTTAGGTGCGGTTTGTAAGCGTATTTTGCAAACGAACTTTGCACCCTAATAGTTCATTGTGGTTTGGGTTTGTGTGTACTTGACTTTTTTTATGACCATTATATAATTTTTTATGATTTAATATAAATAAATGGAATGATTTTTTACGAAAATTAAATTCAGAAAAAAATTAAATTTACGAAGTATAAGAAATGAGTTGTGTTTTTGACTAAAATGAGAAAAAGAGTTAAGAATCTGAAGCCAAATAAATGATAATACAGTTTCCGATATGCTAAACGGTTATTCAAAACATTTCTAACATAATTAATTGCTTCAAACTTCGTATCGGAACGTAAACAAATGCTTCACCTCTTATCGGAACGTATAGCATATTAACTCCTAGAACTGGAAGTAATCGGCTCACATTAATACAATTTTTTCGGGTCTCAACAACACATTTCAAGTTAATATTGTTTTATATATTAATTATTTCTATAAATAGATATATTCGATCATATTTAAATAAAATTATTTTAAGTTGAAGTACTTCATTTATATATAAAAAACCAAATTTGTTGACTTCTCAAGTCGTGACATTGGGTACAAATATAATTATGTATTAAAGTGCAAAGTGGTTCACCGAACCGATTTTCCCGCAAAACAACCACCCAGCTATCGATAATTCGATAACATAAATGTTGCCACTATCAAACGCATCCATTCATACTAACCTACCGCATTCCGCTACAGCTGGCAACACTCCCATTTTGACATCTTATCAAAAAACACGTTGATTCAGAGCGCAGAAATTTCGAATTTTTGCGTAAAATAAGAAAATTTCCAGCAAAATTATACAAGCGTAAGCAAAAAAAATAGTGTCGTATGCAGAGCTTTGCAATTGCAGTGTGAGAATTGCGCAAGATTCACTTGTGGTGTGCAGAGTGTTAAGGTGTGTTTGGCTGTGACGCGGCTGGCATAAACGTCGTATTGGTCCTTGTTGTTGGTGGCGGCCGTCTACTTGGTTGGCGCTTTAGAAAGTGGCGCGCGCTCACACACGGATCTTGCACCTAACGCAGTACTTACATCCGGCACTGTATGCTGAGCGGCAGCATGGACAGAAATGTGGCGTTGGAGCGGCGCTTCAGCCTGAACATGACACACCTGCCCAGCCCCATCGCGGAATCGACCACACTGAATCTGAACGGCAGCACCGCAAGCGGCAGGTAAGCAGACGCCTAGACTGGCAGCGACCGCAATGCGCTACTTTAATTACACAATTTCGTTTCATTCATTGTAGCAACAATTCGCATTTTCAATGGGGCGGCACATCGATTAGTCCGAAGCAGCGGAGTAATTCGAGCAGTTGCTTTTCCAATACCGGCGTCACACAGCATGCCCATCGGAGCAGCACGGCCAGTCCGCAGCGTGCCAAAATGAATCTGAGCAAAATCGATCCGAGGTGAGTTCAAACAATTTCTTTGGTATATTGATTTTTATCCATATTGCTTTATTTTCTGTTACTTTCACAGAATTTACGCTGATGTGCAGAGCAGAGGCTTGGCTTCGCGTATTGTAAAATACCACGAAAATGGTACGCGTCTGAATCGCAGCCTGTCCGCCAGCAATCTCTACAACAAGCCGGGCAAATTTCCAGTGGTACACTTGCAGAAAAAGGAGCTGCCCTACAGAGCTACACAGCAGAATGTGTCCATGACGCGCATTGCGCCACCAGGTGGGCAAAGCTGCAATTGTCTGCAGCATTGTTTTCAGTTTTTAATGATTACTTCTGCGTGCTTGTGTGACCTTGCAGAAAAGTCTGTCTTCTATGGCAATACGCTGCCCAGTCTGCTACGTTCCAACTCTGTGATTTGTCAACAAAAAAGCGACGAGGAAATATCGCGCGAAAATCGCCCGATCTTGCATCCACCCGCCGTAGAAGGAGATATGGCACCAACGCGTAGTGTGCTTGATGAGTTAAAGGAAATCTCAAGGAAGCGCATAAATAGCGATGTAAGTTAATGCATAAAAGCGATTTTTGCATAAAGAAGTCATAAAAATTGTGCAAATATTTCATAGAAAAAAATTTTTTTTTCAATGCTATGTTGATTTCAAAAGTAATGAAATGAGTTTGATCAGGGTGACATTTTCAAAAAACAACCAATTCGTAAAATTTGCCCCTTTTATAGAAAGTGTTACGATTATTTCAGACTTCAGTTTATATTAAAATCCAATTAATTAATTAGATTTTTGTAAAGTTAACGTTTAATTAACGCAGGATTAGATTAATGTCTCTATTAGTTTTGATGGATTCTTATGGATTACTTCTCAATTTGAATTAATGTTTTTTTACTTGTTTTGTACCATAAAATGAAAATCTGAATGATTTGGATTTTGCAAATTTTAACTAAATTCTCTCTGATCTCATATTTGATGATCGAATTCACTATTTTTTCTAAAATTACCTAATATAATCATAATTCATTTACCAATTGAATAGAAAAATTCATATATTATTATTTAATTTTCTGTGTCTAACAGTAATTTCATATAATAATTTGTTCTCCTAGGACACGGATATCGCCACCGACACAATCAAGAAATACTGCAATCGCGACTACGCCGACGGAATGTACAACGGCGCCATCAAAACCGCAGACATACGCCACATTAGCACATCGACAACGCATCTGATGTCGCCCACCAACACGCCCCTGAGTTACAAGCGACAGCGCGAGCCGATATGCTTACCGCCGCAATACTCACACCCTGGGCACGCTGTCACCGCTGCCTCCGCACTAGCCGCACACCGATCCATGCATCCGGCACAAATATCCCAGCAGCAACAGCCGAAACACTCACCGGAACAGATCGCCAAAAAGCGTCTGTACAGCTATAACAACGACATCACCAGCTCGCTTAGCTCTAGCATGATACACGCGAACAAGCGCAAGTTTTATGAGCAACGTCAAAACGCACTGCGACGATGCTCCCCCCCAACCGCCGAGGAGTCCGAGATGCACAAGGCGAAAATTCAACGCCAACAACACCCCGATCTGCATTTCCGCCAGCTGCCGAAAACGCTCAGCTACGCAACGCCCATCACTCCTATACCGCCTACGCCATTGAGCCGCGGTGTAGAGGCGCTGCGCGCAGCGCCATCAATGCCGGCCGCGACAATAGCGCCTTCGCTGCCAGTGGGAGCTGAGCCCAAGCGCACCATCTCTGAGCCGCTTTACATGGGAGCCAGAGCGCGCGCTGTTGATGCAGCAAGCAACACTGCTGCCAGCACAAAGCCCAAATTGACGCTGTTTAACAAAAACTACGACGAGGCGGCCACACAAACCAACTGTGCCAATGGCAGTGTGGAGGATGAGCACACTGTGGCCGACGATGAGTGTGCGGACATACAATTTGTGAAGCCGAAAAAGAGCAGCTCGCTGTCGAGTGGCAAGAATCCAGTCATCGCGCGTACTCAGAAATCGAAATTGGCGCTAATGTTGTGCGGTCTGCGTGGCGAACTCTATCAGGGCGACGTTGATGAGGTGGACGTTACTGCTCCACAACCACAACCTGCCGTAGTTACCACCACTGTCAACGCCTCCAGAAGCAGTGTGACTTTAAGCACCACCGTCAGCACAGCCAGTAGTAACACTACCACAAACACAATGACTACCACCACAACCACTGCAATCACTAGCAAAGCTACACCAACAATAATAACAACAAATGTAATACTCGGCAGCGGTACATTGAAGTTGCCCACGACGTCAGAACAACCTTCGGGCAAGCCGACGACGGCCATTGCATCCCCACAAATGACCGTCACAACCACAACAACAAGCAATGCTTCAACAATCGCCAGTAGTACAACAGCCAAAACTACTCCAATATTGGGTGGATTTAAGTTCTCCCCACCAGCTGCCACCACAACCACCACCACTGGTACCAGCACCACCACTAGCACCAGCGCCGCCACCACAACCATCAACGCTGCATCAACGGCGCCAGCCAAGTCCGCTTCACCGCTGGTTGGTATTAAACTAACGCCTTCTACACAAACGCCGGCGCTCTCAAGTGCCCCTCTAATCAACTTTAGTAGTGGTACACCGCCGAGCAACTCATTGGCCAATTCGATAGCAACCGGTGTTGGACCGGTGCCACTATTGCAGGGTTTCGCCAGCGCTTCAGTGCCAGCGCCATCTACAAAAATTGCAACTACACAGGCTGGTGGTTTTAAATTCGGACTAAGCACCCCAACCACCACTTCAGCGAGTGGCACTGCGCCGGCTTTTGGCGCTTTCACCAACATACAACCTGCAGCGACATCAACAGCCACAACCACAACAACACCGTCGGCGAAAAACACAGAAGCTGCTAAAACCGCAACTGCGCCGACACTTAATTTCAAAGTGCCATCGGTTACAACTAACCCGAATGTGACGAAACCGACTTTCAGCTTTGGTGGTGCTACTCCCGCCACAACCACAACTGCGTCCAATACGGGCGCTACAAGCGGCGCGTCAACATTTGCATTCGGCCCGACCGCTACCACCACTGTGCCGGCCTTTACGGACAATAGCGCGACCGCTACTACCACGATTGCTCCGCTGTTCGGTGCAACAACTACCACGTCAAATGCATTCGGCAACACTTTTGCGCCGGCAACCACAGCGCCAACTTTTGCCTTTGGCGCACCCCAAACCACCAGCAGCACAACAACCTCTACAAGTGGCACAACCGCAACCACCACCAACGCGGGCTTATTTGGCTTCGGCACCAATAGCGCCCAACAGAAACCCGCTGCAGCCGCCGCACCATTTGCCTTTGGTGGAGGCGTCAAGCCGATTGTCACCACCACAAGCACCGCTGCAACAACAGCGTCACCAGCAAGCGGCGCATTCACGTTTGGGCCATCAAACGCCGCCGGCACTACCACTACTGCAGCCCCCAATATGTTCGCCTTCGGCGGTGCTGCCACGCAACCAACTGCTGCCAGTACCACAGCAAACACCACCAGCAATCTGTTTGGCAATGTTGCCACCAATACCACTTCCGCTGCAGTAAAACCGACCACATTCACATTCGGCTCAAGTGCCGGCACGGGTGCACAACAACCACAACAAGCGCCCCCGGCATTTGGCAGCACGGCGACGCCGTTTGCATTTGGCGGCGCCAACTCTGCTGACAATGGCAAGGCCGATAAACCCGCAACAGCAAGCTTTGGCTTTGGCAGCACAACCGCCAACAGCGCAACGACAAATCCGTTTGGCAGCAACAACAACACAACAACTGCCAATCAGCAAGTGGTGAATCACGCCACAGGCGTAGTGAAACCGTCGTTTAGCTTCGGCGGCGGTGCTAACACAAACACAACAGACGCTGCCAAGCCATTGTTTGGTGGTGCCTCAACAACCAACAGTAGCAGCAGCAGCAACGCATTCGGCGCGTTAGCCCAGCAAAATAAGACCTTTTCGTTCGGTGCGAACAACAACAACAGCACTGCCACAAATATCTTTGGAAGTGCAGCGGCAGCGGCCGCACCAACAACTAGTAACACGGCGGCTAACAGCGCCGGCGGATTCTCTTTTGGCGCCAACAACAGCACACCTAATGCAAGCAACGCTAGTAAACCCATCGCGGCTGCGTTCAGCTTCGGTGGCGCCAACAATAGCAACAACACGGCACCATTCAGCTTTGGCAGCGGCGGTGGCGGTGGCGGTAGTAGCGGACTGACAGCAGCGCCAAAACTCAACAGCAACACGCCAGCGGCCAGTCCTAATTTCAGCTTTGGCACCAACGCACCAACGAACGGCGGCAACATATTCGGCAGCGTGCACAAAGCAGACAGTGCCCCAGCCACAGCTCCGTTTAGCTTCTCCGCCGGAAACCCAGCATCCGCTGGCGCTGGCGTGCCCAACGGCAACCTATTTGCGCCACCGCCCAACATCGGTGCCGGACCCGGTGATCGTCCCATCCGACGAGCCACTCGTCGCTTGCAGAAGTCATAACCGCGCTAAAAACCGACATGGGCGGCCAAGCACAGCTTAGCGTCTCTGTGTCTAACTGTACACTTGTGTAATTGTATTTAAATTCTGACCCATCCAACTAGAACACACCACCATGACCACGCCTGTCAGCTAGCAGCAGCTATTGAAATTAAAATTTCTAAGCATCATTTCAATAAACACGGACAATTTCCATAGAAAACAATTCAAAATACCCAAACAATGTGTGTTTTTTTTTCGATTTGTAAGCGGCAAAGAGACCTACAAAATCGTCATCTTTTTATGAGAAACTTTATGGTACAATTGCTGATCAATTAATTAATCAATAATTATCAAACTTTTTGTTGTGGTAGCGTATACTAAATTCCCGCAGTAAAAGCACATAAAATTAAGGTTGGAGTAATCGGGTATACATTTTAATTTACAACATCAATAAATATAAGATCATAAATATTCTTAAAACATAATACACAAAAAAATTACAACAATGTATGTAATAAGATATACAGTTAATAACTACACTGGCGCATATTTAGAAATTGTCGCTGGAACAGTACTTCAACATCGATTTGGTGTGCTTGAACTGCAATCCGTCCGTTGCGGCTAGCACTTCGCTGATGAAGCTCTGCGAGTTGTGTATCGTCGTGCCGCCAAGTATGACCTTGTAGCCAACATTATTCAGCTGATGCACAGCCAACGCCTCCTCGTAGGTAGCGCCGCCAATCATAAACACCACCACCTCTTGTGGTGGACGACGGAATGGTACCAGCTCGGAATTGATTGCTGGATACATGGGATCCAGCTCGCGTCCCTTGAATACCTCCTCCAGCGTCTCCTTGAGCAGCGGCGTGTGCTGTGTGAAAACGTTCTCGACGCCTTTCAGACCCTAAAAAGCAGACCAGGATTATTTAAATTTTTCTATTTTTGTTGTATGCTTCCTTTCATTCACCTTAATTAGATTACGAGTCAGCTTCACAGCATCCGTGATGCGCACCAAATTAAAGAGCTCGCCCTGCCGCATGTGCATGCCCGCATATTCAATCAGACTGGGCACAATCGAAGTGCGTCCGCCGCGTGCTTTGATGATCTGCAGCAAACCGGATGTGTCGCAGTTGGCATGTCGCTCGTAGCGTAGTGCATAGAGCGCCACCAGCTTGATGGCATCGTCCAAAGCGATGCGCTCGTCCGCTATGACCTTCTTGATGCGCTGTAGCTGTGCCGCATGCTCCGCCTTGCAGGCCACCTCCTGTTCCAACTCCGACACCTCGAAGAGATTGCGCTTAGTAGTCAGCGACGACAGCTCGCCCATAATACATAGATGCTTTTGCACGGTGCCCGACATCTTCTTGAACTGCGGATACGTCTCGATAAAGTTCTTCATGTCCGCAATGCTCTCAACCTTCTTGTGATCCTTGGCCTTGCGCTGAAACTCCTCCATAAGACTCTTGATTGTGGCGCCTATCTCGCCGAAATTCGCGTACATGTTCTTGCCATAGAATTCGTCCTGGTCGCCGGAGAGTACCAGCTCCTTGAAGTCTTTGTGTATGCCTGGCGTGCCAGACAGATCAACGCGATTGTTACGTATGGCCAACAGCTCGTGCACCATGGCTTGGTAGGTCCATTGATGCAGCAACGGCGTCACCGGATCATCTCGGCGATCGAGTATGAGCAGTAGCGGTGGGGCAGCGCCGTTTTCGTGTGTGCGGAAATCAAAGAGAGTTGACTCTTTGCAGATCTGTTCATAAATCTGTTTAGCTAGCATCTGTGCCGCTGGCGAACCAGAACGATAGCGTATAACCGGATTCAGTTTTAGCGACAACAGTGCGGCCAACACGCCCTGCACAGTTCGATTGAGCGCATCCGGCAGCCAGTTGAGGCGACTCATGCAACAGGGAATGTTCAGCGAAAAAAGATTGGGATTAACGCACATATAGTCGGCATACACTTCCTTCACCTCGCGCACCGATTCGCTTTCGTCGCACTCGGCTAGAAACTTGATGTCGGTGCGAGGAATGATGTTGCTGAAGTCTGCGGAAAACAGAGTGCAAGACAACTGTTCAGTAATTTCTGCTAAATTCATTAGTGGCTGCACTCACAAATGAAATAAGAGCCATATTTGGGACTGCGCAGCTCGTCTGCCAGCAAACTGATATTCTGCTTGGTGGGCCGTATGAAGACGATGCACTTCAGGTTCTTCATGCGTTCATTGGAGCGACCGGAATCAATGCGCTCGAACAGATAAACCTCGCGCTGTAGCATGTCCGACTGACTAAATGCCATTGATATGATGCTGGTCTGTTGTGGGGAAAAATCAAACAATATTGCAGAAAATCAAAATTATTCTCGAGTGTGCTAAACTTGCCGTCTCCTTGTCCAGTAAAATGGTCTTCATGCCGGGTCCTGATTCGTTGCACATTTTTTCGATGTACAATTTTATGGCTGTTATTAAACTCATTTTGGTTGCGGCTAATTGCAGACTTTTCCAGTGTTTTATACAATTCCAGCTTAAAATTACACGAAAATGCAATTTGCTCTGTGAAAAATGCAGATATTCTGCTGCGTGTGCTGCCACATCAACGCATACAAAATATGTAATTCATGGAACTCGACATTAAACGGAGTAAGCAGTAAATTAGTAATATTAAATAATAATATTTTTGATAAGTTAATTTAAATGTGCAATGATGCTGTTTTGCTAGATGAAAATAATGTTACTTGACACTTTATTCTAATTTTAGGATTATTCGAGCAAATTAAGTCTGGCAGCATGAGATTGCACTGAATCATTTAACCAGCTGTTTGTTTACAATCAGCTGTTGCTCGTTGTCACATAGGTGCAATTCGAAAGGAACAATAATTGTGTAAAAAATATAGTTTAACACGAATATTTTTTTTGGAACATATTTACTGAGCCTAGGAAGACCCAAAGGATCGAGTTATAAAAACGATAAAATTAAAACTAGAATAGTGTTCCCTCATGCGCCATGTTTCTTGCGTCATATTAAATCAGCTTTATAAAGCATAACTTGGACTAACAAACATCTTAATTAACTTGAATTATCAAAATTAGATCATAGCTCTTTTTTCATTAACGTATGCTATGCCAGTTTCTCTTTAACCTTCACAATATAAAGCATAACTTGGACTAACAAACATCTTAATTAACTTGAATTATCAAAATTAGATCATAGCTCTTTTTTCATTAACGTATGCTATGCCAGTTACTCTTTAACCTTCACAACGACAGTATAAACATATGTTAATATTTTGATTTTGGTATAACTTTTTAGTTTTTAGTTAAAAATTGAACACTTACTTTTTCCATCTTTTTTTTATGAAACTGTTTACCCCTATTTTGAACACATATTAAAAAATGTTAATATATGCTTTCCTTCATGAATTTTGTTAAATAATTTATTTTTTCCCGGTTTTTTCAAATAACATTAACATTTTACAATATATAACCTTATATAAACAACATTATCACAATTTGTGTAGCAATTATAGCATTTCGTTCGAATTTTGCTATGTGAATATGTGATGTGGTATTACCTAAAAGACTTTTGTGAGAATATTTTGTGAGAATATATTTGAAAATGCAGTTTTAATAGTATTTCTTTTAAAAAATCAACTAATACGCTCACTTTATGGGGGCTGAAATCTCATTGATCCCATTTCCCTCTTCCACGTTTGGCCCGGAAATCTCTTAAGAACAGTCCATTTCCTGATTTTGCTTACCAAATTAGCTCAAAAAATGAAAAATGTCATTATAAAACCGATGAGAACAAAAATATTAATATATGTTAATAGTGTCGGTTTCCGTATATAAAAATTAGTGTCAGTGTGAATGTTAAACAGAAAGACTCAGATATATGTATCTTTCGGTCCACGCGAAACCAAAGATTAGAATCTTGTCCCTTCAATATTAGTTAACCAACTTTGTACATAAGACCTAAATGAAATATATGTCTAAGTTCGTACAAAACATCAAACATGGATTTTCATGCCTAATTGATTTTCTTCTCTGATGAAGAATTGCTCAGCTTCTCTTCAGAAACAAAGAAAAACAGTTAAGAAACAGTTAATGTGCAATTAATAGGTGAAAGTAGTATCAACTATTAATGGCACCTATTGGTTGCAGTATATTGCTTCAGATTTCAGAAAATAAAAATGAAATTTAAATTTTAAAGTTGTGTCCATTGAACGTGAAATTTGTATAACCTTGATATAATTAACTGTAAAAACAATTAAAAATTTTTTATTTATTTTTTCCCCGTATGCGCTACAACCCTCACATGCGAGTTGTCAACAAACAGTGCTGCCAACCTGGCAACCTAATCTAATTCACTTGTCTATGATTCTTCGTAGACAGTTTTCCTAAAAAAAGTTATAGGAAATTAGTCAGTTACAATAAAGTTACAATTTTAAGCAAAAATATTTAATATTTCATCTATTTAGTGCACTAATCTATCAAAAACTACACTGTGCAACTGTTTGAACAAGTGCTAGAAACCCAGTTTTATTTTGGTGCAATTCGGCCACACAGCAAAACCTATCAAAAAATATCAATACAAATATGTAAAACAAAAAAAAACATATCAAGTTCCATAGAAACAAAATAGCTAAACTCCAATATAAGGTAAGTGAATTAACTTCTTGGTTTTCCAAACGGCTGGTTTCATTGACCCAAATCTGCCAGCGCACCGTGTGTCCCGCCAGCCTCTTATCGGCCAGCAATCGCCGGGCAAGTGTGAAAGATTTTTCGCATTTGTTTTGAAAAGAAAAATATTTTCCACATGTTTTTGATTTTTAATATTAACCAGGGGGGATACGTGCAGAAGTATTACTTTCTGTACTTCGTACTCAAATGACCTTCCGGCCAAGGTGTAGCCGCTCCGTTATGCCCCCACACCTTGTCTACTGCAGTGCTTTTCAATGAAAATTTTCATGCGACTCAATCAAGGTGTGTACGCGTTGATTAATGTATGTTGCTTTCTATTGTATTTATTTTTGAAGTGGAATACGAGGTGGCGATGGCACTTTTGCCATTCGAGTTAAACCTGCAACATAATTGAAATAGCCGCTCGACTTTGTGCCTCTCAGCCGCTTGCTGTCGCCACATGTGTGTCGCTTGCTTATGCGTCCAACATTTGTGCTGTTCGCCCACTTCGGCCAGTTGATGGTTTGCCTTGTGACGTTGCATCTTGTTTCGCTTTTTCATTTCCTCCCTCCCCTTTGACAACATTGTGTCGAGGGTCTTTATAACTGTTGCATGTTTTTGTGTTCCTTTTTTGTTGTTGTTTTTGTTTCTATTTTTACCTATTTTGATGCGTAGTCGCTGCGGTATCTGTGCTATTTGGCGCTGCTTTATAAATTGAAGTCTGAAAAGCTAGAACAAGTCGCAAATTATGAGGACAAACGCCAACAATTGTTCAGTGTTTGATTTTGAAAATAATGAGCGTCAAAGTTGTTGGTCAATGTTAATATTAGCGGAGATATCACCTGCGCACTAACTCGTATTAAAAAAAATAACTAAACGTTCATATTGATGTATTCTGCATCAAAAAGGGCTCGGCCAATGTCTGTTGAGCGTTCAATGACTTTTAAGTAGCTCATTTAGTAAAAATATCGAACTAAATAGTTGTGAATTTAATTGGCTAATATTGAAAATATTTTCACCCAGGAGTATAAAAATCTTGATTTCTACTTTTTAATGAGACTTGGCGTTATGGGCATAACCAAGAATTGGTATTGAAAACTGCTTAACTCTCTACAGTTTGAATCGTTTCACCATCAGCATCGGACAACACCATTCACTCTGTATGTCCCAAATAAAAATCATTGTCTTGTAAAAGCTTATTGCAAATTACAACACGGAGTCAATTTTGAAAGTCACATTATAAGACAGGTTTCAGAATAAAAGCACCGTTATTGGCAGCAACAAGCCAAGAGCGTGCAATATGCACTCAAATCGTATCGCATCACATCATTAACAAAGCATACGCAACGCATGGAACGCACTGCATGGAAGTGGAGCAAAAGAGAATCCTCAAAAACCGGTCTTAATCAAAACTGCAGCGTTAGGTCAACAAACTTTGAGCCAATTCAGCGGCATCGATTAAGTTTTTACGCAACACTTGCCGCCATTATAAACTAAACTACACGAAAAGTCTCGAGCAGATCAGGCCAAGTCTTACATTAAGATAAGTCTGTCTATCCAACCGACAAATCAGCTGATCCATCTAACGAAATTCACTAGCACTTTCATTGAACGGCGAGAAAAGCTAATAGAAACTGGCTGAAGCGCCTATCTTGATTGTCTGCCGGCACAAATCAGCTTCGCTTCGTGCAGCCTTTTTGTTTTGCTAGGCTTGCATGCCTTCTTTATGTTTACGAGCATTTTTATCTACTGACCTATATTTCGCTTTGCTACGAGCCCGGTCGACCGACCATCAGCCACGCAAAATGAGCCCTGACCACTACCACCACCATCAACGACCCGGCTGCACGTTGCCGTGTGTAATGCCGGCCACGGCGCGGCCAGTGTGCTTGTTTTTTGTGCTCGTATCTAGTGGCATGTCTTAGAGCCATTGAAGAAAAGTGAAATACCTCACCGCACGGCTATTCGACAAAAACTTAACAGATGATTTGCCGCTCTCGGCCCACCACTTTGCCAGGCATATTGTGGCCTACGTTTGGTAGTAGTCGACGAGGTAGGCAGCCCACACCCGCTGGCGCTCGCTACATATGCGTCATTAAAGTTGTGTTATTCTTGTTGTTGTTGGAGCAAGGGGCTTAACCCTTGCTGACATGTATACCGGTTTCAGGCATTGACGCACTTACGCATTTGCTGCTGGGTGACTTTTGGAGGTTGCTGGGCTGGTTGATTGTTGGTGGTGGACAGTTTTACGTGTTGGGCATGGTTACAACTTCTTTGTCTTCATATCTAATACATATATCGCTTGTTATTATTGTCGTTTTGTTGCTTTCATACTTCGTATTTGTGTTTACGCATAATTCCTAAAGAAAAAACTTAAAAAAATTTCAGGTTTTTCTCTTCGATCTTGCACAGATTTCAGCATTTTACCACGCCAAGCGGTTCTTTTTTTTGTTTTTTCTTATGAATATTAAGTTTGTGTTGGTCTTGGCCTGTTGGTGGCAGTGAATTTGGAGATTTTGGTAGCAAGTTGGGTGTATTTTTGTTGCTGTTTCTTCTCAATTTCTGCAGTCAAAGAGAGAGCGACAGAGCGCGTTTGTTAACCTTTTTCGCGGTGTTTGAGTACGAAAACGAGAGGAGTGTAGGGTTGTGCAAAAAGTGTTGGTGTACAACGACTTGTGGGAACAACAGATTCGAAAGTGGGCTTCATAGAGCTACTGACTGCCGAGCCCTTAATTTGGATTAGGAGGCACGAATCACAGAAAACGATTCGGTAAGGAATGCACTTGGCTAATACGGGAAAACTACAGTTACCGCATCTGCTCTACATCATTGCAATATCGTGGTTGGTTTATTGTTAAGGTCAAAGCGTTACTTACTGAAGGGATTCACAGTGGCCTGACAGACGTCCAAGTTCAAGCAATCACGATTTTGGCGTCATGAAAAAACTTGTTTATAGTTGAAGTTGTATAGTTACACTTTAAACACAAACTTTTCGCATGGTAAATATTGTCTGGATAAAAAAACCGAAAAAAAGAAAAACAATTTTTCTTTCGGCGGCTGTCCTCTCAGCAGGAAATGGCAAACCTCTGAGAGTAATATTGCCTATGAAAAAGCTCCCAACTCGCCGTTCGGAATCGGCATAAAACTGTAGGTCCCTTCCAACCTTGTACAAATTCGCACGCACAACAGGGATGGTTGCGGGTAGCTAGGCCTTAGTCTCGTAATCGGGCTGTCGTGCCAGTCAACAAGAAGAAGAAATATTGTCTGGTGAAGATCTTTGGATCCAACTTCCGGCCTGTGCTAAATGCCGACTGTAGCAGCAGTGCAGAAATTCAAAACAACGAAAAAAAGTTAACAGCAACAAAAATCAATTGTGAAGTTCACCTTTCTCAACTGCGCCAAAACTTCGACGAACTTATAACCAGTCACCAGTCAGGCGGAGAAAGACTAACGCGTGTTCTGAAAACGCGTTCGGTTGAAGCGAAAAGATCGGCCACACAGTTGCCCACAGAATCTGCTTTCGCGTACAAGAAGTGCGTCGCGACAAGCAACGAGCTACGCGTCTGCGTTTCGAATACTTTAAAGTTCAATTAGAAGCTCATAGCAATAAAAATCATTATTTAAGCACATCAAACGTCTAATACCCTGAAAAGATGTGCAAGAACTAAGTTCAAAATTCCAAAAAGTAAAGAATATTAAAAAAAACTACCAATACAAAAATGCGTCTACCACTTGGCCTGTTGTGGTTGTTCTGTTGCTGCGCGGTGCAGCATTTTGTCGGCGCCGCCAATCTGCTCACCAGCTACTTGCCCGCCTCCATGCAGGCGCTGGCCTACTACATCGATCATTTGCAGTACGAACCGCTATCCACAACCACTGTGGAGCCGCCGTTTAGCGTGCCCGACGATGAGCTGAATACAATTTTCAACGCTTCGCCTACCACAACTTCTACCACCACCACCACTACACGTCGTCCCAGCAGCGGCACCACCCGCCCAAGCAGCGGCACCTCGAAACCCACACGCCCGAGCGGCGGCACCACCTCGTCCGGCTGGTGGCAGCCGCCCAGCTGGTGGCAGCCTACGACCACTACGACTACCCGCAAACCCACTGCTCCACCTACACCGCCTCACAAGCCCGGCCTGTATGCGCCCGCACATTCACCCCGCTTCAAGCCGATGCCCGCCAAGCTGGAGGGCTATGCGGTCTTCAATGAGATTGGCGAAAACACGGAGGGCTTCGATAAGCTAACGCTGGCACTCATACGCGACATACAAACGGAAACCGAACACGACGAGTTCACCAATGACGTCGAGTCTTTGGACAACTTTTTGCGCCTCTACGACGACAACTACGGACGTGCGGCCTTCGATCCCGACAATGCCATGGATCGCTGGTCGAGCACTTCGACGGCGGGCAAGAAACGCGTGCCACCAACCAAACCGTATGTGGAGTTTCTGCTAGTCTACGACTTGCTGAAGCGCGATGCGAAGGCTTTAAATCTGAGCAAGTACGAGGGTTACTCGGAAGAGCTGCTGCAGGATCTGCACGAGCTGTCGAGCGCCTCTGCCGAACGGCAGCTGTACACATTGTTTAAGCGAATGCTGGATCGCGGCGACATACAGCGCAGCGATGTGGTCTCGCGCATACAGGGCATCATGAAGGACCTGGGCAATCCGAGTAGCGCCACATCGAAAGCGCTGCGCTACATACCGGCCATGCCGTTTTTGCCATGATTCCGCTAATGTGTGTGCGCGTGTAGAAACTGTAAAGGAAATCTGAATAAATCATATCATTTAAAGTGAAATCATTTTTAAATTTATGGAAAATAAATCGCTAACCGACTGTGAGACATTAATTAAAATGTCTCAAATTCTCAATGGGCTTTCTCCTATTGTCATTTACCTGCTGCGTTTTTGCACAATTTTCTGAGTATTTGGTGCTTTCATTAAACTGTCAGTGAAAAAATGTATTTCTTAATTGGAATATTTATGGTTGTTTGAATCGACAGATTTGTTCAGAGTGAAATCGCTCAGCAGCGAGATGATCGAGCAAATACCCACGCGCCAATCACACGTAGGCAGCACAACTCATTCATAACTATTTTGAAAACTATGAATGAGTAAATGATAAAAGAGCTATAACACAGAAAGCGAATATTGTGTAAACACTCTGCACATAGTGATTCATAATGTTTATGTATATGAAAAAACATGATTGTACCATTCCACAGTGATTCGACTCCATACAACCACGGGACAAAATTAGAAGGAGTGGTCCGTTCTTCATAAAATTTGGTATACTAGTTAATCATGGTCTGCTGAAGTGAAATCTCCAGTTTGTTTTCTTAAACTTTTGTAGTTTGGCAATGGCTGAGACTTAAATTTGCAATTTTCGTCATTTTTGGAAAGCTATAGCAACCAGTGTATTGGCTAGATTTTCCATATTTTACATTTAATCAGTTACGTCAACATTGATAATTGCGAACAGTAACAGAAATTGTATGAGGACCCCTTAGTTTTGCAATAAAAATGATAATAATAGATGTATGTTTTGTATTTATGCAGATTTTTCAATTTTTCATGCAGATTGCATACTTTTAGGGATGAAAAAAATAAATTGTGTAGAAAAATAGGAGGACCACTTCTCAAAAAGAATTATTTTCTGAGATCGGAAGATATCGGAGGACGTAATTACATTATCTGACGAAGAAAGAATGCTTCGTAAAATAAAACAAATCCAGGAACATACTTTCACATACTTTTTAGATATTTTCCTCTAAGTTTTGCTAATTTTCAGATTTTTAACTTTAAAAATATTTTAAATTAAAAGTGAAGTAATAGCAAAGTTTGAGAAAACATTAAAAGCGAAAATGGACACATCAGTTCTTGATCTATATTGAAAGTTTTAGCAACTTCTTGTCTACCATGTATTTTTAAATTTTTTTTTACTCAATAGACTAAAAAACAAAAAATATGTGTTGAAAATTCTTTGTGAAAAAAGTTCCGACTTTGAGCAGCTCTTGCACTTGCACTAATTATTTTTTCGCACAGATTATTTGGGGTTTTCTTAGGTGGAGTTTTACCTTTCAAATTACATCAAAATCGTTAAATTCTGAGACTATAAATTTTTTTAATTTTGTCTATGGAACGAATCACTGTGCATTCACTCAAATTATTTGAGCGTCTTCTCAATTGTGCTAGATTTTTTAGGCTGAATTTTCAACAAATGTTTAGTAACCTGCTAGGAAAAATATATCCTAAATTTGTTAAGCAAAACAACAATATTGATTATGTACCCCAAGGCAACAAGTTCAAACGTTTAAATTCTGAAATGGTGGAAAAAGTAATAGTTTTCTAGTACTAAGTAGTTTACTGGTTAAAATTTAGCATTTCTATACAACAGTTGTTTCTCTGTTCAAAAGTCTTGTGTGTAAAATTTAACCCACAATCATTTGGCCTATTATCAACATTATTATTGTTCATATGAAGATAAGTGCACTATGACTTTTAAACCGTAATCTACCATGCATACTGAAAACTGCTTGGCAAGCATTGGTCGTGACCAATGTCTGGGCTTGAGCAAGTGTCCAAATATTTCCATTGTTCTATTTCTCATTTCCTTTTTAGTTGATAAACAACAAAAGAGCTCTAACTATTTGCTTCTTTCAAAACTACGCTACTATCTGTTCAATGCTTTTCGGCAACTTCCCGTCCTACTAAATCAGCTATTTGTAAGCCACCACTTACTATTCACCAACAGCTAAGCAGAGATATGTATGTCTGTATGTAGATGCATTTCGGCACAAAAGACAAATATTGACTTATTGAAAAGGCTGCAAGAAAAAGCTTTTACTCTGCATAAACTTTCTTTGACATAGCATCAGATAAGAGCTTTTTGCACAATTTCATAACACTTGATTCCACTTCCAGTGCCTGAAGAAAGTGTAAGCCGCTGAAAGTTTACAACAATGCTGGCATTTCTCCGCTTCCATTGTGCTCCGTCTTCACACCTTTTGTCTTTCGCACATCTTCCATTTCCCCGCCTATCAACTTGACTTGGCACTTGCCGTGATTCCACACCGGCTGGTGCCGTCTGTTGCCCATTGTCTTCGCCAAATGTGCACCGGCTGTTCGACACGCCTCCCACTGCGGCTATTTGCCCCGCAAACATTGCTTTAGAGCGTTTGTTGCACAAAAAAACGTTAACACAATTCGCTTTTGTTTCTCTTATAACAATGCAAATATTTATTGTTCAAATTTTTGGTTTAATTTGTTGCATTGCCCCTCTCTTTCATACACCTAACTGGTTCATTCCATTTATTTGTACAAACAATAAAAGCACGAACGACAAAATGTTATTGTTTTTGCACCTTTGCTGTTGTCATTTTTGACGGAATGAGTGTTGTGCATGCGCTGCATCACTGCTGCGGCTTGTTGTTTTTGCAATTGTTGCCATCGTTATATCTATTTCTGATGCTGATAATAACCATGATGACGAGTATTGCGGTGCTGACCGTAAACCCGAGTGCGCGGCCCACGGCGTTGGCAATGATTCTTATCAAGAACGACACAATCATGTTGCTGTTGTTGTAGTTGTAGTTGTTTTTGTGTTCTGCAATAAAGTTTATAGTGTTTTGATAATGTCGCTGATGCTGTGCGGTTGTGTTTGGGTGATTTGTATCGCATATAAAATTTAGTACTTACAGAAGGATTCGCTTACAACCACCGTCGATGCTTGAATTTCCAAGTTATTTTTCGGTTTGATTCCCAACTTAAATTTCGGCTTAGGCTGTACAGTTCTCCTCCACCGCACTTTTCCAATTGCACGCACTGCAGGCAACACAAAAAATAGTTGCTTTCGTTTCCAACATGTTCTTCTGCTTCAAAAAAATCTAACGTTCGCTTGGCACAGTGGAATCAAAGCGGCTCAAGTGAGGCAGATTTGTAGTGTGAAATCAAATGTAAGTCAAGTTTGCTCAATGTTTGATATTCAGGCGGAAATTATTGCTATATGATAACAAAATGCATCTCTAATGATATCAAAAGATATCTAAAGATATCAGAAATACTGGTACATCAAATCAAAAAATACCTTTTTTTTTGCATTATGCCATGAAGTGATGCAGCGAAAGGGTAATTAATGATTTTAAGCAATGATTTTAATCGTTAATCAGGGATTTTAGTTTAATCAAAAATGAAATAAAAGTAATTTAAGTGTACCAGGTCTAAAATGCCTCAGCTGGTTGGACGTTCTTGCCCAGATTTGAATTCTTCATCATAGTTTAACCCAAAATGTAGGGGAATCAATTCTTAGTAAGTACGGCAACCTCTGAGAGTACACTTTCCCATGAAAAAGCTTTCTGTTCTGTCTGTTCGGAATCGGCAGGATTTACATTTCTTGCATTACGCAACAAAATTATGCAACGGAAGACTTCATCAAGTATGTTAAATTTACCGAGAAAGCGACGCAATTATTTTTCCTTAAAACTTTGCGAAAACATTTTGTGGGCGATTTAGTATGAAGCATAATTGAAAAATTAAATTGTTTGTGCATGTTTAGTGTGAACATACGGTTACGCTAGGCGCTACCGGGTTAAATTAAGTGAGTCAAAAATATCTCAGCTGGTTGGACGTTCTTGCCCAGATTCGAATTTTCCGCCATAGTTTACACTAAAATGTAGAAGAATCTATTTTCAGTAAAACAATCCTCTGATAATAAACTTTTCTGTGTAAAAGAACCCAACTCGCTGTTCAGTATAGGTAAAAAAAACTTGGAGTCCTTTCCTGTTCCTTTCATCACACGCATGGGAGCGGAAAGCTAAGCCTTGGTCTCGTTATCGGGCTGTCGTGCTAGCTTTACATTTTTGTATATAAAATGAAAAAGATTGGAAATGAATTTAAGTTACTACCCAAGTCTGCAGTCGTGTGGTTTTACACTTTAAAGTTTATGGAGTTTATGGCTCAATGGACAATGAAAAATATATATTACGATGTTAAAAGAAAGAAGTTTTCCAAAAATAATTCGTATATGCAGGCCTTTTCTTATGTGTTTAACTCGAAATATTTTGAGTTTTTATAAAATAGGTAAAATATTATTTGACTCTAGAATGCCCAGGGGAGGCAAACCGACTCCATTAAAGTCTTTTATAATTTTATAGCATCACTTTGTGAAAGAAAAACTTTGGTGGCTTTTACTAGTTTTCGAAGCCAAATTAATAATAATAAATAATTGACTGGCACGACAGCCCGCTTACGCGAGACTAAGGCCTAGCTTCCCGCAACCACCCGTGTTGTGCGTGTGAATTTGTACGCGGGTGGAAGGGACCTACAGTTTTATGCCGGTTCCGAACGGTAGGTTCAGCAATTTTCTCTCTGCTCTTTCATAAGCAATTTTTACTCTCAGAGGTTTGCCATTTCCAGCTGAGAGGACAGCCACCGAGAGAGAAAACGAGTTTTCCCGTTATTTTTTTTTAGGTGTTATTACAGGCAGTATTTGAACCTGGGTCGCTGCCTTCGACTCGCGGTCCAACGCACTAACCAACTGAGCCACGGCGGCTGCCAAATTAAATACAAAAACTAATGATATTAAAAAAAAAAATTTCACTCAAGTGCTCAAACTTATTGAAAATGAAGTCTAAGTAAAAAGCGTAAAGCCCTGACAGCTATTGTTCTGTTCTTTTAATTATACAATTTTTTTCTTAACACCAACCCATAAAAATTAAATCTTGTTATCTTAATCATGTTATTAAGTGTTTAAAAATCATGCTTTCGAAAATATTTTTAGTTAGCATTTTATTAAATGCAATTCCAGTTTTCTCCATTGTTATTCATCTGAGATACGATTAATTTGCTTTTGCACTTTCTGAAGCATTTTGCTCCACATAAAAAGACTTAAAAGAAACACACACAAACGCAACACAAAATAAAGACTCAACGTGGAGATGGCTGCAAGTGTAAAAGGAAGAAATGAAAGAAATGTTGTAGGTACCCGGCTCAAACACACACAACACATGTACACACACATATACGCATAAGTGTCGGCTCTGATGTGCTCGGGCGCTCCGCTGCTTTATGGTGCGGTGCCGCTGAGAGTGCGGCCACACTCATTGTGCTTTCGCATCATCTCCCCCACTGCATGCTGCGTAGCGCCCACTCCGCGCCACACTGTGCCTCCTAAAGCATTTGAATGGAATAGTTGGTTGGGTTTTGCAATGAGCACAAGAAAAGTCATCGTCGACACTGTGTATGTGCCCGGCGCAGTATCGTAGTTCGGGAAAACTTTGAGGGGGCATCTATATGTTTCATAAAAAAAATTAAAGAATATCTGCTCACCAAATAACCAACGCGAAAGAGTCAAAAACCAATTAATGTCGATTGTGGGGTCAGTGTTCGCTTTAAGCCTTTGGGTTTCATGTAAAACCCATTTGGTTGTCAGCATTCGTTTGGCTTTTCCTTTTTGAGATAGTTTAAGCTAGCTACCTTACTCAGATTTAATTTTCTTGGGTTCAGGAACGCCAGGAAATACAAAAGTTTTGTCCTTGAATTACTATATTTAGTTAAAAACTGCTTGAACCATGCACCTTTCTGGCTCCTAAAATGTGAGAAAAGAAAGCAAATAAGTTAAAATCAGTCTCTCTTTTTTCTCTTATCTTCAAATATGAAAACTTATTTTTATAATAAGAAATTAAACAAATCATTCGAGACACGCCCACTGTGCTCAGCCAAGTCTACTTTAGTTAGAAGTGCCCACTACTCTTTCCACCGCCGACACTGTGCCCGTGTGTGCGCCGCACAACGCAGCCGGGGAGGCTCCATCACACATCGGTATTGGTCGTTGGAGAAACAACAGCAACAACAACAACAACATTAGCAGTTTGTTGGTCGCCTTCAATGCTCTCGCGTCATTTCCTTGCTTGCAGGCAGCCGAACTGGCAGCCAAACGGCAAGCTGCCAGTCACTTCTTCAACACATACGACAGCGGGCGATAGTTGTGCGAGTGCCGAATCAAGAAAATTGATAAAATAGAATATAAATATAAATGCTCAAAAGAAAGTAAAGCCAGCAGCATAAAGAAAACTCGCTGCTCAAGAAATTTTGCTCAATTGGAGTGTGAACGTGCGTCTTTGCCTGCGATTTAAGAATGCATTTAAGAAGATTAAAAAAAGTGACATGAGGCAGCTACTTGAAGTGTATTTTTCTTGAAACACAAATCGAACGCGCTTTTCTACACGCCGTCGTCGCTCCCCTCGGTCACAGTGCACACAGACACACAAACCCATATGGAACGCCAAGTGTTGCTGGTTAATTATTGATTTCTTTGAAAAAGCGATGAGACTACCACAAGAATATCAACGCCAACACAAGTCAAATGTAAAGGAAATCCAAAGAGGCAACAAATTGTGAAGCAAAAAAATAAAACAAAAATGTAAAAATTTTGCGAAATGCTTTTGCTCTTATTCGAGTCAATATTGTTATTTTATTGTGTAAAAATCGCACATCGGATAACATTTACAACACGTCTGTAAATAAATATTGGAATATCAAATTGAAATTATTCAGCTATAATCGTCAACAGAAGACACAGCGAGTGAAGCAGTCAGCATGAATATGGAAAACTTGAATTTTGCACGCACGCCGCAATTTCTGCGCAAAGTCATCAAAGAAGCCAGAAGGTACTTTACAGCAATAACTTCTCGCAATAACGCGTTCGCTTTCTGCATTTTCTATCCAAGCATTGTTTTGTTTGCATTTATGCCTGAAGTGCACAAATTCCAGTTTGCATTTCTATCACTTTTATTCTGACCAGCTGACAACCCACTGTTGTGCGCGCAAGTGAGAGTCGGTCAATGCTGTGATGAAGAGGGCAATGGGGGACTTCCATCATTTGTGATGCTACAGCTGCGGTGATGCATAGAAATGAGCAGAATAAAAATCAATGATGTGCCGATAGTAACGCTTGCTGCATAAAAAATCCTTTAATTACACTGTGCGTGAAATTTACCCTCAAAAATTCAGACATGGGGGGACCTACAGAGGACTTTTCTATAGGTATACTGAGTGAGATCCACCAGCCGTTTGGCTGGATTGGCTCTAGTTTAAGAGAAATCCGACTTTGAAGTTTGCTCATTTTAGTCGAGTTCGTCGGTTAAGTCTTCGAACGTTTAAATGCTAATAGGTCCTAAGTCGTTCCGAATATCGCTTTACTGTCTTCGGCAAGTTTGTAGATATTTTAACGACCAACAAATTTGCTTAAGGGGTCCTACCATGTAACACTTTCAAAAAATGCTTTTTTTTTTGTTGCATTTTTCTAAAGTTAATGTATCTAAAAATAAGATACAAAAAAGAATTTGCTGAATTCCGAAGGGAAAACAGGTTTTACGGCAAGTTTTATCACGCTTTCCACTGAGTTCTCGCAGCGCGCCAGGCCGACATGAGGCGTTTTTCTCAGAACCACTTTTTTCGAACTGGTACCCCGCATTTCTAAGGAACCAGTGGACTTTTTGATACTTTTTTTTTTTAATGTGTGTAAATGTTGTCGCTATCGTTCGGTACAAGATGAGCTTCCAATTGTTATAAACAAATAATAAAAAAATTGTTTTTATCTGCTTAAAAAACCGAAAAATGAGATTTTTTTTTCATGATCCGCCATTTTGACAATTGTAAAGATAATTATGTGAATTATTACCGTACGATAGCGGCAAGTCTGCAGATTGTAAAAAACCTTTCCTTTTGTGTTTCAGACGAACAGTTTTTGCAAAATCGTGTGTACCATCAACCCACATACTTTTGGAAGGCCTTATTTCGCAGGGGTGCTGTGGCTACAGCATAACACTTATTTCTTAAACTTCGATTTTTTTTATACTAAAAGGACCAATAAAAATTAAAAAAAAAACCGCATTGGAAAATATTGAATACTTTTCCTTCTGCAAGATCCCAAAAAACGCCTCGAAAAACGGCGTTTACATGGTAGGACCCCTTAAGACACCAATCCATAAAAAATACATTCAAACTGTGTTTTCGACAAAAATGTCCCAAAATGTCGAGGCATAAAAACAGTATAGCGAACCCTCGTGGGAAAAATAAATGAGTATGCTTTTATATAGAGGGTTGGCTCCTGCATCTAACAAACTAAAAATTTTGCCTGGGAAACGCCCATAAAAGGCGTGGCTCGACGTCAAAGTTCAAAGTTTTTATCAAAAAAACTCAAGTAACCTCCAACTGATTTACACGATATGGGTATCAAACGAAAGGTATTTGTCATACCTTTCTTTTGATGCGCAACATTAGATACGTAAGATGTACTAATAAAAAGTTTTAAGCGAAAAAAACATTTTTTTATAAAAATTTTTTGTTAACGGATTTTTTCTCGAAAAAATCCATTACTAAGGTACAATAAGTTTGCTACCATATTGTAGCCTGTGAAATTCCCTTTACAATGAAATTTTATTTTGTGGATCAATTATTTGCCTCTTTCTGTATACAGCAAATTAAAGGTATATTAAATAACAATATTTTTAGATAAAATATTCTTATTTCAATTCAAACTGAATATTAAAAGAGGCTTATGATCGCTCTTGACTGTTCTCTTTATATTCTACACCGAAGCCATGACCTTTTCTCCCTTGTGTTGCTATTTCTTTTCATTTTCAACGACAAAAATTTACTAAGAAAAAATCACTTTCGAGGTTGTACGGAACAGACAAGAGTTGCAGATTTACAAAGAAAAATGGCAATAAGTCGTCGCACAAGTCTTATAGCTCAGAATGTGCGGTCTGCTGAGACGAAAAAAATGGTATCAATAGTTTTTTTAGTCAGTCAAACGGCCTTTGAAAAAATTCAAATTGCCTGATATATTAGACCGAAAAAATAAAAGTCACAAAAAAACTGGTATTTTTGACCGATAAAATAAAAGCCAAAAGTAACAGTTACTTTTGCCTGATATGATAAAAGGCACACAATAACTTTTATTTTTGTCGGTTAAAATAAAAGTTAAAAGATAACAGTTAAAATCTGACTTTTTGATAAAAACCATAACCGGTACGGTCCTTTATTTGGGTTAATGGACTGCTTATTGTTCATGCATTCATTGTGAAGTGAGAAGTCTTAATACGATGAACTTCTTCGTTAATATTAACAGCAGTCGAACAAAGAGGCTGAAATTAAATATTAGGATACTTGCAAAAGGAAAATGTTTCGTTGGGCTCAATCTGCGGGCTCTTCCTTTTCAGCTGCAGCTGGTAAAGCTGAGCAAAACGGTTTTGGGCCAGCAGCTCAAGAAAGGCACAATTTCTTTGCTGGTTCCATTTGACCCCAAATATATTCAAAAACTATTTGTCCTGGCAGTCGGATCATTTAATCTGTTTTTATTGTTCTTCTTCTTACTGGCTGGAAATTACTGGCATCCTATTTACGTTATCCAGTAAAAATGTGTACAAATTTGTACCAATTTGTACAAAATATTCGTACCCAAACAAACCTATTGACTGCTTCCAAATATTACTTAACGACACTGCAACTACAACGATAATCGATCTTGGCCGATATAAATAAAAAAGCGCCAGCCAGTTCTGTCCTGTGCTTGCTGGCGCCAGTTGGAAAACCCTGCGATACTTGGATCTTCCAACGCAGATGTGGTCCACCTGAGGGTCCCATCTCGTTGACTCGTCTTGCCGGAGCATCTTCACCCAGCGCAACCCCTTTATTTTTATGCGCTTGACTATGTCTATGTCCCTGCATATCACTTCAAGTTCGTTGTTCCATCGATTCATCCTATCTCCCACGCAGAGAGTACCGACGATCTTGCGGAGTATCTTTCTCTTTCATGGATGGTCGACAACGTCCTAAATTCTAAACAAGACCAGTATGATGAGTTTTACTCTGCTTTTCAACTGCAAACAAATAATTGCTTAGTAATGATACACTTTGTTTAGAAAAACACAAAGCCTGCACTCTTTTCAAGTACAGTCGAACTTCCCTATAGTGAACTTCTATATAATGAAGTTCTCCGTATAATGAATTAATTTCAAAGACACAGCTTTATCGTTCTATTCTAAGTGCATTTTGATCTCCTTATAATGAATTTTCATATAGTGAATTTTTCTCTACAATGAATAAATTTTTTAGTTGAAAGCTTCGCTTTCATTCGTTTTTTGTCTCCATATAATGAATTTGTCCATGCTATTTTCTGTCACGCATATTAACCCTTTCGACCCCGACTTTTTGGTATTTAAATCATGAAACATTTGCCTACGAAGTGTGCACACGACATTTAAAGTCGCCACGCCTCTTTGTTAGAGTTCTAGAGCTAGTTTACTTTTGAACAATTTTAGCTAAAAACGGGTTAAACAAATTTTGTATCAATATTTTTTAATTACACAAAAATTATTTAATATTTATGGAAAAATACAAAATAATCACTTTTTGATTTTATTTAACCATTATTAAAGAAACAGGGTTTTGATCAAACGCACCCACTTCAATTAGAACACAAACTTTCCCTGATATCGCTGCAAATTATTGGAAATTATTTTGGGGATAACAGTAAAATGTTTGTAATTTGCTTTGAATTCACTTCTAAAAATATTAATTTGTTAGTGCCTGGTTAAATTAAACCCATAAATCAATCGTAGCTTTTGCCATAAAATGACAATTAGGTGAAGTTGCTCTCAGGCAACTTTGGGGTCGAAAGGGTTAACAACACTGAATACCGAAAAAAAGTAAAACATATTTAGGGGAACCCCAGAAGTTAAAAATAACAACAGCATAAGAAGAAGAAAGTCACATCACTAACAATTTTGACAGCAATTGTTTGTTTTGAGTGAATAAAGTGAAAATGTCGCAGCGAAGTAGCATTTCTCTCGAAAAAATTCTACATTTGCAGATTCAGAAAACGATGGAGAAATGGCCAGTGAAGAAGAATTGGCTGATGCCTACATTGGGACGAATTTTTGCTTCTCTTGATGTATAGGGTGTTTTTTTTAGAGGTATAGAACTTCGAATTGAAATAAAACACAAGAAAATCGTTTTAATGTCCATCAATTTGGCTTTATTGGAATGATAATTTTATGCCATTAATGTTTAAATATGATTTCGGGCATGTGGCCGCCGCGGCTGGCTCGAATAAAGCCAATTCTACAGGTCCAATTTTCAACCACTTTTTCGAGCATTTGGGGCCGTATGTCGGCAATAACGCCACGAATGTTGGCTTCCAAGTCCCCTAACGTTTCTGGTTTGTTGGCGTAGACGAGCGACTTCACATATCCCTAAAGAAAATAATCCAATGGTGTCAAATCACACGATCTTGGTGGCCAATTGACAGGTCCATTCCGCGAAATTATGCGCTCATCGAATGTTTCCTTCAATAAATCGATTGTGACGTGCGCTGTGTGGCATGTAGCGTCGTCTTGTTGGAACCACAACTCATCTACATTCATGCCATCCAATTCGGGAACAAAATAGTCGGTTATCATGGCTCTATACCGGTATCCATTAACGGTAACTGACTCTCCAGCAATATTTCGGAAGAAGTATGGCCCAATGACTCCACCAGCCCATAGAGCACACCAAACAGTCAGTTTTTGTGGCTGTAATGGCGTCTCAAGGGTCTCATGTGGATTCTCTTCACTCCAAATGCGGCAATTTTGCTTGTTGACGTAGCCATTCAACCAAAAATGAGCCTCATCACTGAACAAAATTTTGCGATGAAAATCAGCATCGAGATCAATCTCATTTTCGGCCCATACACCAAAATCACGACGCATTGCATGGTCTCGCGGCTTTAATTCTTGCACAAGCTGGATCTTGTAAGGTCGCAAGCCAAGATCTTTGCGCAAAATCTTCCATAAAGTTGATGGACAAAGCTCCAATTGCTGTGCACGGTGGCGAATCGATTCATTCGGGTCCTCTTCAACATTTTGCTCTACAGCGGCAATTGTTTCTTCGGTGCGCACTGTTCGACGTCTCTGCGGATGCGTATTATCACATAGAGTAAACGTAGTGCGAAAACGACCCATGGTTAACCGAATTAATTGCTCTGATGGACGATTATGTCGACCATAAAATGGACGGAGCTTGCGGTAAACTTCGCGAACTGAACCATTATTTTCGAAATAAATCTGCACGATTTGAAAGCGTTGTTCTTTTGTCAACCTGTTCATGATGAAATGGCAAACCAAACTGAACATAAATGACATTAGAGTTGCCAGATTTGACCACAAAATGCCAGTTTTATCTCTATTCGAAAAACAAACCTCTAAAAAAAACACCCTATACTTCGAACCTTTGTGGAGATGAAGAGCAACGTACCGAATAATGTTTTTAAGTCTCTAAACGTATTAGAAGGCTTTGTTGAGGAAGAAAAGTGGAAGGGTGTAATCCAAACTAAAATACCTCATTATTTTAAATAAAAGATGAAAAAAATCATAATTTTTATATAATGAAGTTTCTATATAATGAAGCTTTTTTCTGGTCCCGTGCGAATTCATTATAGGGAAGTTCGACTGTACTACCTATCCATTTCAGTATGAATCAGCAAATTGACTTATTATATTTATTAGTATTTACTCATACCAAGAAGTATATGAATTTGACCTTTTAGAAGGAAAGCTATATTGGAATTATAGGACATCATTGGATAACATTGGAATTATAGGATATTGTCATTGAAAAGATCAACAATTTAGCTTTTCCTAGTCTTAAAAAGTCACCTACTTAGTCCAAATATTTATATACAGTACAGTATTTATATACAGTACGTTTTTTGAATTTGAAATGGTTTTTTATATCTTCTTAACCCATTGCTGCCGGGTACCCGTTCCGCCCATACGATTTTGATAAAATTTCATACATGACCTAGAAGTGACCCAAAATGATCAGAAACAAAATTTCAGCTCCATATCTCTGCACGTTGCTGAGATATTCATTAGGTATTTTGTACCCATTACGCAGCAATGGTAGCTTTTTTCCATACTTTGTGAAGTGATCAGCTAAACAAGTGAACAAAAGATGTATTGTTTACAGGTGAGTTAGGAGGCAGATTTTTGTGAAGTTCTAAGGCCACTACGTTTCGCCACATTTTCCACCTCCGGAAAATTCACGATTTCTGGAGTCTGGTAACTCTAGCTAGATGGCGAAATTTTAGGGTGACCTTCACTAGGTTAAGGTAGTTCCATCTTTACCCTAACTATCCCTATCAATGGTTTTGAGAGATCTCAAACATTGACTTTTTTGTGATTTAAAAAAAAAATCAATTTTCATGGGTGAAATTGTACCCATTAGGCAGCAATGGGTTAATATGTTTTTATACATTCCATTTCTCCAAAACTTATGTTTTATTCAAAGCAAGCTTTCCACTAGCAAGTAAGTTTTTCTGATTTTTAGAAAAATACTAACATTACAGCAAGACGGAGAAAAAATTGCTTTATGACTTATCGTCTTAAAATGAGTAACAAAAAAAACCTTTTAATTGACTTTGTAAAATTTCTTGACGTGACTTTAATCAATAAAAGTCTGCTAATCCACTTCACAAAGCTTGTTGTGGACTCAATTGTTATAAAGTGTTCATCCCCCTCAAGTTGGTCTTTTGTTGCCTTTGGTAGGTCAATGATGCTAAAGCCTTAAACCGCCGTCCCCCAGCTACCAAAATACTAACCTACCACTAAACATCTGCGTGGGTACGTGTGTACGTGCAAACTGCATAAGTACCAACCTGCTACATGTACGTACAAAAGACCACTCGAAAGTGAACTGTGAACTATAAAACTTTTGCAGTAAATTCACATCTTTCTAAAGTGAAATTGTTGAGCTTTTTGCAAAAACACACACACACACACACAAACAATATTTCTTAGGTTAGCAACTTGTTATTGTTGTGCATGCTTTCATTTTATTATATTTTTTTTTGTTTTTATTTCATTTGTTTTTTTTATTTGTTAACTTTTAAAACACATGAAAATACGTTATACAGTGAATAACGCCCGTTTTTCGCCATTGTTCGCTGCACAGAAACACTACTGTAGCGGACTCTACATTGCACATGTGGTGTATTTGTAGGTACTTATGTACTCGTATGTATGTATAAATATGTGTGCAGGAAGGTGTGCGTGCTACATATTAACACCCATGTTGTCCTGCCTCTGTACATTGTGGTTTATTTTTTTTCATTTTGCATTTTGTTCTCATTTTCTCATTTCGTTTAACTAGTTTTGCTCTTTGTTTGAGCGGGTGGTACGCCCGGCATTACACCCCAACGGGCCGTACATGATGTGCTGCAGGCAGCGTGCCGCCTCACATCAAAGGTCAACACACATTTTGCGGGGTGGTTGGTGGAACAGTTTTGCGTTTTGTAGGTTTTTTTGTTAGTGAGTTATCAACATTTTCAAGTGAGTGACATAATTTCGTTTTGAAGAATTTTTAATTATGTACTTAGCGCACCGTCTAAGCTTATATAATGTGTTTTGTTGTTATTGTTGTTTATAGTGGATAATGTACGAATGCAGCTAAAGTGAGATTTCAGATTATTTTTAGGTCGTTTCAGTTGAGTTTTGTACTTTGTAGTGTGCTCTAGTTGTTATTTGTTGCGAATAAGCTCGTCAAAGAGGCTGGAAGGTTGATATTAGACAGAGAGAATTGTAATTGTTTTGCGCGATTGGTGTTGAATTAACGCAGCAGGTGTTGCAGGTTGTATAGATTTTTGAACTCATAGCGTGGGGGTTGAGAATGTAATTACTAAAACTACGCGAATCAGTTGCTTTTACCTCAACCCTTTCGCTATTTTGTTGCCATATGACAACATGCTACTTTGTGGACGTATGCATCCTCTATGGTTGTAAGAATACATTTTTTTTGTTGGTCTTTAGAATAGTTTGAAGTTTTAGGAAAAATACGAAATTAATAAACTGAATATTTAAGTTTAAAGAAGAGAAGTATACACGTTTTTTAATGGTACTACTGTGTACAAAGAATACCCGGAATTTGTTTATAATTCAAAAAATCTTTATTTATTCTTCCAAATCAATTTCATCGCCTTCAAAGTAGTCCCCCCGGACTTTCCAATCTTCGAAGCATGCCAAATAGTCACCTTCCGGTATGGCCTTCAATGCGCGCGGCGATTCACGTTGAATCTCTTCAATCGATTCAAAACGGTGTCCTCGAAGTGGTCTTTTGAGTTTGGAGAATAGCCAGAAGTCACAAGGAGCTAAATCAGGCGAATACGGTTGCTGTGGAACGATATGAGTTGGCGAAATGCTCACGAAGAACCAATGCCGTGTGAGATGGTGCATTATCGTGATGCAAAAACCAAGAGTTGTCTCTCCATAAATCCGGCCTCTTTTTGCGAATAGCTTCACGCAAACGACGCATAACGCTCAAGTAATATTCCTTGTTGACAGTTTGGCTCGGCGGAAGGAACTCATAATGCACAACACCACGATAATCGAAGAAATCGAATTCCGGGTATTCTTTGTACACAGTAGTATATCTTGACATAGTAAAGGAAAAAGAAGCAGAAAAATTAGAGGCCTTTTTAATTTGACGTTTTCTTTCAATTTAGATACTTTTTTTTAATTTTAGCTGAAGTAAATGAAGAAATATTCAAATTTTCGTTATGCATAAAAAGTAATTATTACAGCCATAACGATGTGGTTGCTCTCACAGAAAAACATTCTAAAATACAGTACAGTACAGGTCCGAGTATAAAAATTAAAAATTTCTTTCTTTACTTTCCCCAGTAAAAACCTGTAGCGAAAGGGTTAAACAAATTTATATAATTATGCACGCATATATATAACAACTAGTGTCCGACCGAATATTCGGTTTCGGTTTCGGCCCAAATAAGTGGTTTCGGTTTCGGCCAAAAAAATGGCCGAACGGCCAAAACCGAAACTTTCTAGAATATTTTTTAACATTTTATTGTGAAGCAGATATATAATGAAAGGGGGGTGTAATTTAGATGCCACCAATGTAAATAAACTTTTTTTTAGCATATAATATTAAATTATTTAATTTTGAATATTAGCGAGTAAGGTACGAAAGGGTGATTTTTTCATGTTTATATTTTTTTTAAATGAATAAATTGTTTTTATTAATAAGTATTTGTTTATTTATGTTATCTTTGTTTGTTTGTTCTTTATTTACTTAACCCTTTCCGACATGAAAATAAACCCGTTCTGTATGAATTGTATGGGCTGTAGTCCAATATATTGGACATTCTGACTGAAAGGGTTAATGTAAAATTCGTTTGTTGAAAAAAAATGCTTGATATGGTGATTTTTATTTCAACTAGAATGTTTCGGTTTCGGCCGAATATAAAAAAAAAACCGAAACTCGGTTTCGGCCCAAAAAAGATGTTTCGGTCGGACACTAATAACACTGATCAACAGCAAAATTGCTTTTCTGGATTTGACATCAGTTCTAGGGTAATTAGGGAGCGCTGATTTCGAATCCGCAAACCGTTTTTAAAACTTAGTTTCCGTTTTCGCAAAAAATGGGCGTGTCACTTTTTCGGATTTTCCCTGACTTTTTTCACGTTTGGGATTGTAATTTCTAAACCAATAAACCGGTTGACATGATTTTCTCTTTGTGGCATTTACAACACCTCACGGCTTCTTTTCCAATGTAATTTATTTCTATAAGTTTTAAAAATCCGCGGCAATCGGACCTCAAAGTCGGAAAATATGGAATTTTAAGGCGTTTTCTTTGATGGTCAAACACATGCACATTTTTCGTAAATCAAGTATCAAGTTAGGTGTTAACTGAAAGCGGAAACATCAAGTAATAGAACACAGCCAAATTATTTGGTGTGATTTCCATTCTCATCGAAATAATAGCAAAAATGTACCATAGTCATTTTCATCATTTCTCATACTTGTTCCTCAAAAAATTAAGGGCCTCAAAATATGCTCTTTTCTATGTTCTATTTACAGTCTGGAATACAAGCAACAAACAAAAAATTTTGAATTGCTCAAAACAAAACAAAATTAAAAACTTTGCATATTTTGAGGCCCTTAATTTTTTAAGGAATAAGTATGAGAAATGATGAAAATGACTATGGTACATTTTTGCAATTATTTCGATGAGAATGGAAATCACACCAAATAATTTGGCTGTGTTCTATTACTTGATGTTTCCGCTTTCATTTAACACCTAACTCGTTAATTGATTTGCGAAAATTGTGTATGTGTTTGACCATCAAAGAAAACGCTTTAAAATTCCATATTTTCCGACTTTGAGGTCCGATTGCCGCGGATTTTTAAAACTTATAAAAATAAATTGCATTGGAAAAGAAGCCGTGCGGTGTTGCTAATGCAACGAGGTGAAAATGATGTCAACCGGTTTATTGGTTTAGAAATCACAATCCCAAACGTAAAAAAAGTCAGGGAAAATCCGAAAAAGTGGCACGCCCATTTTTTGCGAAAACGGAAACTAAGTTTTAAAAACGGTTTGCGGATTCGAAACCAGCGCTCCCTAATTACCCTAGAACTGATGTCAAACCCAGAAAAGCCGACCAAAAGTCGAAATTTTTTGCCCTGTGTAACCAGGGAAAGGATTTTGTGGAAATTGCCTTTTTTGTTTGCTGCTAAATAGAGCATTTCTGATTGAAAATGAGCAGGAATTAGGTCCTCCTGATTAGAAATATAACACTTTTATTTTGCCTTTTTTGCCTTAAAAAGGCAGTTTGCCTTTTTCACCCATAAATTTTGCCCTACCTACACCCTATTTTACCTATAAATGCCACAAAATGCCTTTTTCAAGATTTGTCGAGCGCCTTTTTATTTTTCTTTCGTTTTTAATATTTTCCACCTTTTGTTTCGCAAAAATACCTTGCAACTAAAAAAAAATTAAGTGGCAACATTGCAATTTCGTTACTTATCGATGTTTTTACATTGATTTGATCATTCCTAAGCCGTTATTTTTTGTTGTGCAGTGGAAAATTTAAAGAAAAAAAACATGCCAAAATCAAAAAGTTTGGTTAGCGCAAAAATTTCCGCGCTTATAGCAGAGTTTGGTGGTGCTGAGAGAGGTGCTGAAATCCTTTCTTTTATTTATTTTTTTGTGATACAAGTACGGCTTTTATGCTTTTATATGAGAAGTTAAAATATGAATTTAAAATATGTGCCTACATTTCAATTAAAATATCTTAGTTTTAGTTTTTAAACTATCTTTGAAAACCTTGATGTTCCTTTTATTTTACAAAAACGAGGTATAAATATTGTATGTTGCATACGTCAGATGAAATAAAATTATTACAAAATACATACCGTTTCCCCTTTTTTTTTAGATTTTCTAGTATTTTTTTCTTATTTTTAAATGCCTGTTTTTGCCTTTTTAACAGTTTTTAATGCCCTATTTTGCTTTTTTAGGCAGTTTTTAGTGCCTTTTTCTGCCTTTTTGGCAGTTTTTAGTGCCTTTCCGTGCCTTTTTTGCTATTTTATTTTGCCTTTTTTATAGGTTTTTAGGTCCTCAAAATCCTTTCCCTGCTAATAACAACCCAATACAAAATTGTATTTCAATTAAAACAGTTTTGGAGTATAAAAAAATAGCTGACCTTAACTTAATAAATAAAAAATAATAAAATCTGTAGCTTTGTAGCTAATCATTAGATTGAAGTTTGAGAGCATATTTTGTCTGGAAAGAATTCGATGTGGCCCACTGTAACAATACTGGAAGAATTCCAAAGTCTTTCTCGATTATTACTCTTCATTCTGTAAAGTTTTCCGAACCTATTTCTCTCTTAGGTTCTTTCATACACTTAAACTTACCTAAAAGCAGAATAATTATCCCATAACTCTTTTGACTATCCTTATTTTTGCGCAAATATTCATCTGGCGCATTAGTTACGTTGCTCTCTCCAAATTTAACACAATCCTCGATTGCTTGAAATTAATTTTTTTATCTAAATCTTTACCTTGGTTCTGTGTTCATAGGCTAAATTTAAATATGAAGGCAACATTAATCCACTCTTCCTCCTCTGTATATCTCATTGATTCTAAAAATTCGCTGAAACCGCTGCCAGCACACATGCCAAGTAATCCACACTTCTGTGCCAACCAACATTGTGTCTGCTCGCATTTTTTGCACACTGCCTCTGACTCATACGGTTGACATTTGAAACGATTGCGCACATTTAATTGGCACAAAAATTTTAATTGAATACTCAATACACCGCTGAGGCTCAGCTCAAAGCCTAACCTTGCCATTGCCAAACCAAATATGACACAACCATTATCACCGCAAATGTAGTCATGATGCCGATGGCTGCGTTGTAAGCTCGCAAAGCGTTTAATGTGCCTTGACTCCAGCCAGTCCGCCAACAAACCGCCATCCTACACTTTCAATTTACATGTTTATTTTTACTGTTATTAATTGAAATTTCAGATCGTTCATACGCAACGACGATCAAGACGTGAATAATATCGACGAGGACGACGACAACAGCGGCGACAACATTAATGAAATGGAGCTCTCGCACAGTCTCACGCTCAACGAGGATGCACTGAAACAGCTGCCCGAACAGAAACGTCCCGTTTTCGTATTCGAATGGCTGCGCTATTTGGAGAAAATTTTGCCCACGGCACAGAAATCGGACATCAAGGGGTGCCAGAAGAAGCTGGTGCAGCAATTAACCGAACACATTCAGGGTTCGCCCGGACCGCCGACACGGAAGCTAATTGCCAGCTGCCTGGCTACGCTCTTTTCGGTGGGCGACACGTTCATGCTGTTCGACACGGTTAACGCCTGCAATGACATTCTCAAAAATAAGGACGATTCGCCCAGTTATTTGCCCACAAAGCTGTAAGTAGTTGACGTCATTTTTCGGTTCGAGTGATTTATTTGTTGTGTGATTGTTGTAGAGCGGCAATTTGCGTGCTGGGTTCCATGTACGAAAAATTGGGTCGCATGATGGGCCGTTCCTACGAGGAGACGGTGCAAATCTTGATACGAACGCTACGCAATGCCGAGTCACAAGCGCGCATAGAAATAATGATTACTTTGGAAAAGGTATGAAAGGTTTGGGTATAATTTGTATTTGAAAATAAATATTAAGAAACACTTGTTGATGATTTTTAGTTTGCTGCTATGAAATTTTAATTTAAAAACACATTTTTGTCAGGTTTGCGCCGGCATGGGCAGCGCCATATCGAATGTACACAAAGACATCTACAAGGCCACCAAGCATTGTCTCACCGATCGTGTTATGGCTGTGCGCGTAGCTGCCGCCAAATGCGTGCTGGAGATGATCAATCATGCGTCCTTCCTCTACCAGACTGAACTGGAAAGCCTAGCCACATTGTGCTTCCGCGCTTTCGATGGCAGCAACTATGAAGTGCGGTGCGCTGTGGCAAAGCTGTTGGGCACACTGCTGGCCTTTACGCAGCAGCCACCCGGGGGCGCCGGCAAAAAGCCCGGCCAAGCGCAAGCCATGCAGACGAAAAATCAGCCGCGCTCAGTCTCGCTGGATGAAGCCTTGGGCATATTAATGTCCGGCTTTCTGCGCGGCGGCGTATCGTTTCTTAAAGGCACCGGCGAGATCATCAAAGGCAGCTCGGGCGTCAATCGTGAAGTGCGCGTCGGTGTGACGCATTCGTATGTGATCTTTGTGCAATTCATGGGCAGCGTTTGGCTGGAGCGCAACTTGAACACATTTCTGGTGCATGTCTTGGATCTGGTGGCCAATCCGAAGGCCGCGTCCTCACATGTGGATGCAGTTTACTCGCGCAAATGCATCAACTTCATACTGCGCTCCATAATTGGCAAAATGCTGGGCGAAAAAGCGCAAACCTCCGCCTGCAAGGAGCTCATACACATTGTGGCAAAACAAATGAACTCGATTGATTTCAATCCGGAGAACGCCAAAGATTCCAATCAGGAGACGCTCTTCAGCCAGCACTTGCTAGTGTGCGCACTGCAAGAGCTCGGCTCACTGGTGCTCGGTTTGGGCACTACGGCACAGAATCTGCTGCACGATCACGCACTCAACTCAATTGATGCCACTTGCGCGGTGCTGGTGCATCCGTGTGCCGCAGCACGGCTGGCGGCCGCATGGTGCTTGCGCTGCTTCTGTGTGGCAGTGCCCAGCCAAATAACGCCGCTCATCGATCGCTTTGTCGATGCCATCGAACAGATGCGCTCGTCGCCGGAGGCCATTGCGGGCTATAGTGCTGCATTGGCAGCCACGCTGGGCAGCGTACGCTACTCGCCGCTCGGCATACCGCACACCAAGGGCAAAGTGGTTTTCAACACGGCCGAGGAGCTGTTGCGCTCTGCTTCACAAAACAGTCGCATGTCGCTGAACCGCACGCAGGCGGGCTGGCTGCTCATAGGCGCCATTATGACGCTGGGTTCGGCGGTGGTTAAGGGCTTGCTGCCGCGCATGCTGCTGCTGTGGCGCAATTCGTTCCCGCGCTCCAACAAGGAGTTGGAATCGGAGAAGGCACGTGGCGATGCGTTCACCTGGCAGGTGACGCTGGAAGGACGTGCCGGTGCGCTGTCAGTGATGCATAGCTTCCTGTTGAACTGTCCAGATCTGGTGACCGAAGACATAACGCGCCGTCTGCTAACGCCAATTGAAAGTGCGCTGGCCATGCTGGTGAAGTAAGTGGATAGTTTTAAGGAACTTTGTTATTAAACGTTATACTAATCGCATGTTTTTGCTGTTGCAGCCTTTCGTCCGTTTTAAAGAGCTATGGCACGCAGCTGAAAGCACCGGCTGCCATGGTGCGGCTGCGCTTGTATGAGACACTGTCGCTGCTGCCACCGAATGCTTTGGAATCTTCCTACACGCATCTGTTGCGCATGTTGGTTGCCGAGTTCACGCTGTCGGAGAACCCAGCAAACACCACCAATTCGTTGCTGCGTGCGCTCTGCCATGGTGAGGACTCCATTATTCTGGGCACTTGGCTGCAGGAGACCGACCATCGCACGATTGAAGATCAGGTACAATGGAATTTCGTTTGACTTTCTGGCCAACCCAAATGTGAATTGCAATTATTGCTCCTTTCTTGTTACTCGTTGTTACTATTTGTACGTAACGAATTAAAATTCATAACTAGTTTCTATGCAAAAAATACACTTTTCGAGTTTTCGTTCTGAACGTTTAAACATTTTCTACTTGTACAAATTTAAACGTTATACATACTTTATGATTGTTCACTTTAATGAGAAATTTCAAATTGTAAATATGAATATTGATTCGTTGCCAATGCTAAGAAACCATTATCAATCATGTTATCCTTGTAAGCGAGAACGTCGAAGAAAATGCGACGAAGGCGCGCTCACTAACATATCGGACCCGCTGCCAACTTTTCCATATGAGTAGTTCAAGTGCCAAGGATAAGCACTTAGCGTTGTTGCCACAACTCCTGCCGCTACAGCCACCACATACTAACCTAATGTATTTTCTAAAGATTGTACATGTTTTTTGTATTTTTTTCCCTCCCCTCTTGTATATTACGCTCTGCCACGTATTCTGTATGTATGTCGCGTGTCCGACAAACAAAAAATCAAAATCGCAAACTACGAAATTCTTGTGTGCAATTTGTACCAACACTACTACCACCACAACCACCTCCACCATTACTACCATTTACCACTTCTACTACCACTACCAAAAAGATGGAACCGAATCGTAGATCCGATGGCGAGCATGTAAGTGTTGTTACTGTTGTTGTTGTTGTTGTTTGTTTACTCGCTCCCCCTAGCCTGAGCACGCTGTGATTTGATTTGATTCTTACTCAACGCTTTGCTCCATTGCTTTTGTGCTGCCTCTGTTGCTCCCCTATTCAGTTTTATTGCAGCATACAATACTTTATTTTAATTTATTTTACTCCTATACATGCACAGCGCAAACGTCTTGTGATTTGTCAGCCCACAGGCAAGTGGCTGTCTGTATGCATGTGTGGCGTGTGTCGGTTGGCTTGACGCCAGCACCACTTCCGCTTCCTTTTTATTTTTTGCAAATGCAATTTTTGCTTTACTGTTTGTGTCAGCTTTGCACGAGTACAATTTGGCGTACGATTTTCTTTTCCTTATGTTTGTTGTAATCCCGTGTGTTGTGCGCAATATGAGTTCGAAAATAACATTTACCAGCAAATTGAACCAATCTTGCCGGACTTGCTTGCCTGCTTGGAATTTGAGGCAGTCATGAGCTGCCCACTTACATTTTGTTCTTTTTATATTTAAGTATGTACAGCTCGTTCTTGCAAATAGTACGTATTTATGTTGTGCATTTGTGCAATATTGCATCTTACTTTAAATTGCATCATGAATTTTTCAACATGAATCTTCATCTTTAACCATTTGTCCATCTCGTATTCTGTTTAGCTGCAACCCAACAGTGCGGCCGGCTCTGGTGCTCTCGAGCATGATCCTTGCTGTCTGTATCGTCCACCGATTATCGGTCTGGTTGGCGCCGCCGCCATTACGGCCGTCACCAACAGCCAAATCAGCAAAACAGACCAATGTCCTGGCCCGTTACCACTCGGCGTTGCTGTCATCGACATGTCTGTCACGCTCTTCGGCCTGATCTTCCCCAAGGTGGCCCACAAGCATCGCCTGCAAATGCTGGAACATTTCGCTGAGTGTATCAGGCAGGCGAAGAGCAGCCGTCAGGAGGCCGTGCAAATGAATATCTTCACCGCGCTGCTGAGCGGTCTTAAAGGCCTAACCGATAGCAAGTGCGGCATTGGGCAGGAGGACGTGAAAAAGAGTGCAACCAATATAATTGTGGCCGCGCTGGTGAGCTCCAATTCCACACTGCGTTGCGCCGCCGGCGAGGCCCTTGGCCGCATGGCACAAGTGGTGGGCGATTCGCGTTTCACCGCCGAACTGGCGCAGAACTCATTTGACAAGCTTAAATCGGCGCGCGACGTGGTCACACGTACTGGCCATTCGCTGGCTCTGGGCTGTCTGCATCGCTATGTCGGTGGCATGGGCTCATCGCAGCATCTGAATACGAGCGTTTCCATTCTGCTGGCATTGGCGCAGGACACCTCATCACCCGTGGTGCAAGTGTGGTCGCTTTATGCTCTGGCGCTGATTGCCGACTCTGGCGGTCCCATGTTCCGTGGCTATGTGGAGGCTACATTGTCGTTGTGCCTGAAGCTGCTGTTGGCGGTGCCGCAGTCGAATGTGGATGTACACCAGTGTGTGGGACGTGTGCTGAATGCTCTCATCACAACTGTAGGTCCCGAGTTGCAGGTAATTGTTTACCCTAAACACAATTTCAAATGTTCCAAATTTGTAATCGTACTTAATAAATATTAAAACTGCGTCTTTTAAGGGTAACGCTGGCACTGTTTGCGCAATGCGGTCATCCTTTTTGTGTGCCGCCGCTATCATGCAAGCACATTCCGATCCGCTTGTGCAAGCTGAGGCCACTGGCTGTCTCCAGCAACTGCATCTATTTGCACCGAAATTTGTGAACCTATCGACGCTGGTGCCCACACTGGTGAAAACTCTCTCCAGCAACTATCTGATGCTACGCAAGGCTGCCGTGTCGTGTCTGCGGCAGCTGGCACAGCGCGAGGCCAAAGAAGTGTGCGAACTGGCGCTTACCATCACTCCAGAGCAATGCCCTGATCTCGTTATCACCGAGTATGGACTTCCGGGCGTGTTATTCGCCATGCTTGACTCCGAAACGGATGCCGAAATGTTGAAAAACATTCATGACACTCTGACTTCAATGCTGCAAATGCTGGCTTCCGACAATCTCAGCTCCTGGCTGAGTCTGTGCAAGAACGTGTTGACTGTTGCAGTGGAAAGTGGTTCACTGCAAGATGAAGCCACATTAACGAAGAATGATACATCGAATAAGGGCTCCAGTACGGCAGACAATGCTGGCAAAGGCGAGCACGACGACGACGAAGACGAGGAGGACTTTGACGATGTTACCGAATATCATGCTGAGGAGAATACATCCACACATCCAGCAGTGCAGCCGCGTTGGCCGACACGCGTGTTTGCCGCGCAATGTGTGCGCAAAATAATCGCCACATGCGAAGCAGCCAACCCCATACACTTGGACCTGATACAGGCCAAGGAGATGCAAATGATAAAATCGCGTGGCGATTACCTAATTTTGCATTTGTCTGAGTTGATTCGAATGTCTTTTATGGCGGCCACATCGGATTCGGATCAGTTGCGCCTGGAAGGATTGCGAACTTTACAGGAAATAATCGATCGCTTTGCCGGTGTACCGGAACCAGAGTTTCCGGGCCATCTGTTGCTGGAGCAGTTCCAAGCGCAGGTAAGCCTATTTAAATGTAGTATTGGCATAAACAGAAAAACTGGCTAAACCATTAGTTATAGATTTTGAACCGAGTTGTATGTACTTGTCCAATTGTGCAGGTTGGTGCGGCGTTGCGACCAGCCTTCTCGCCCGATACACCGTCCCACGTGACAGCGGCTGCCTGTGAAGTCTGTTCCGCTTGGATTGGTTCGGGTGTGGCGCGTGATTTGAACGATCTGAGACGCGTGCATCAGCTGTTGGTGTCTTCCCTCGATAAGCTGCACTCCAAAACCAACAGCACGCAGTTGTACAATGAGTCAATGGCAACGCTGGAAAAGTTGAGCATTTTGAAAGCCTGGGCCGAGGTCTACATTGTTGCCATGGTAGGAAATGGGTCCGCACCCGCTTCTTTGCTACAGAAGAAACTCACCTCTTCCAACACCATAACGCCACTGACCAGCGGCTTGGATTTGGACGGTAGCGAGGCCTCGGGAGGCGATTTTGGTGATTTTGAGAGTCGCGGTGAGAGTCTGTTGACACTGGTCAAGCCCGAATTAGGCAATCTTTCCACTCATTGGTTGGCGGCAATGAAGGATCACGCATTGCTGCTGTTGCCACCGGAGTTCCAGAGTCAACTGCCACACGACGGTGGCGCATTTTACACCACTGACACTATCAATTCATCCAAACCACACTATTTATCCTCCTGGCCACCAATTCTGTATGCCGCCTCACTCTGGCTCAAGGATGAAGGATTTGAGTTGCACGTAAACACATGTTCAAACGGCGCAGAGGCCTCAGATCGCGCCAGCTACGAGGCGAACAACAACATTTCCCATGGCTCGTTGTCGGCGGACCGTTTCCATATGATTTTTGGCATCTGCATGGAGGCATTGTGCAGCACGCGCACCTCGGAAAAGCCCAAAAACGTTATCAGTTGCCTGCAGTCACTATACACGATTTTCGACTCGCAATGGGCGCGTCGGCAGCTAGTCAAAGACAAAACACTAACCATCGAGCTGTGCAACGTACTCCACCGACAAATACTGACACGCGACGAATTGCTGGTGCAGCTGCTGTGCATGGAAATTCTTAAGCAAACCATACAAGCCGCGAAGCAGGATCTGCAAGCCAAGCGCGATGAACACCTTGAGCAGAACAAGAACAACGACAATACGGACAACGCTAATCTGCAGACAGAAATCGAAAACATGGGCGAAGGCGCTGAGACGGGCGAAATTGTGCCCGGCATTTCGCATGCCTACGCGGTACTAGAAGTGTGCCTATGCGTCTTTGTGCGTCAGATACCGACAATGAATCCGAGCGCAGCCAGCAAGCTGAGCACAATTCAATTCAAGCAGGAACTAGCTGCCAAAAGCAGCACCTCACAATCGTTCTTCTCGGTGCTGGCCGAGGATAATGGCATGTTGGTGGCCAGCGGACTGCATTGCGTCGAAGACCTGACGGCGCTATGCTCGCCCAGGGGCGCGCTATCCATTCTGCCCACCATACTCTTCATGACGACATCCATTATGCGTGAGATAGCCAACAAATCCGCCATAGATTCGAGCATATTGGCGAATACGGGCGCAGTGCAAGCGGCGCTGCACACAATCAAGTCTGCCTGCACCGATCAATGGGCCAAACACGAGCTCGTCTCCGGCGAGTGGCAGGAAATATTGCAAAGCGCGCTCGCCACAATCATCGATTTGACGAAAACCGCCGGCGACGACGACGAGCGCAAAGTGGACGAGGTCACAATGCTGCTGGCCATAGCGGTTTTCATACTGCACACGCCGGCGTCGGTGGTTTCGACGCCGTCGCTGCAGTATCCCTGCATAAATCACTTCCGACAGTGCATGCAATCGGAGAATCTGTCGGTGAAGTTGAAGTGTGTGCAGACGACGCGCTCGATTTTCGCCAAGGCTGATCTGAAGACATCCACGCCGTACATACACGCACTGGCGCCGCGCATCATCGAGGGCTTGTACGTGGAGTCGGCAAAAACGCCACGCACCGACATGGAGCTGCAAATAACGCTGGAAAGCATTCTCACAGTCGAGACGCTCATCGAGTTGGCCGAGCCACAAAACCGTAAGTGAATTTTTCTGTCAATGCTGTGTTCACTAGAAGGAACACTTAAGCGTGTTTATGTACTTAACCATAGTTTGTTCTTTTTGTCTCTTTTTCTCTCCGAATACACATAAAACTCACGTTTATTTTTAAACCCGCTCCTCACCCTCCCCAACCCACGACACGCGTACCTGTCAATCACCAAATCATGTTAATATTCAAATCGAAAACGAATTCATTTAATTATTGTTTTGTGTTTGGTTGATCTTCTCTTTTCTCTTTCTCTCGAAAAAAATGCATTCCAAAATTACACGACCACAATTCTACCCCCGCAAAATCGAAAACACTCAAATCTCCCCAAAATTTTGTTGTAATTTTGTTTAAAATAGGAAACTTGATGCAAGGTAATTAAATCAAAAGTCAAACCGTATCGAAAAGCAATCCACCAATACAAAGCAGCCTGTATGCATTGTTAACGCTTAACACCGAACACTATCGCCATCACCATTCTGCACCCAAATTGGCTAAAGTCTTTGTATTTGATTGCACACATGCACTTGTAAATGATGTAAATATTGTTGCCTATGTGTATGTGTGTGTGTGTAGTTGATATGCACTGCATGCTGAATTTTTTTTATTTGTTCAAAATCCAATGTTCAACGCAACATCAATGAACAATACTCGCATATATCACAAGGATACACTGAACACTCACGCTCACTCATTTTTGTGTATTTTTGTGTATTAGTTTTGATTTCCTTAAAGGCGCGTCAACATTCACTTGGAATGCAATTTGACTAAACACATCTTAGTGACTTTACTGTCTGCTTGTGAATCGATTGCGATGGGTCACTCTTGAACCTTACACCGTGTAAATCAGTGCAAAGTGCAAATTTGTTTGAATTAGATACAATTTGTTTGTATCTATTGTTGGTGTTTTTATACACCGCAAGCTTTTCAAGTAACTAAAAGTGTTTCAGCATGTAAACATTACTGAATTTTTAATGATTACACACATTTCAAGTGAACAACAATAGATCAAAAAATATTAAAAAAGGACAAGAAAATTTCCTAATGACTCTTAGACTGGACTGGACTGGACTGGACTAACTGTATAAAAACTTGTACAAATAATGTTCGAGTGATATTTGCAAACTAATAGACAAACTGCTTAATAACGATTCCGTTTCTGCGCAGCATTTCAGGAGCAGCCAGTCCCGACATCGCCGAAACACTTTTAGTTGCTTTTTTAATATTTTGCTCGATCTTTTTGCACCTTTTGTAGACCGGAATGTGGTTTAGCTCGTTAACTTTGTACTCCCTTTAGCAACACTTGAACACCCACACTCCAGTGTTAACAAAACAAACTCACACTACTCTCTAACACACCTTAAACAATAATGCTAAAATGAATATTTCTTCTCATCGTAGGCATACAAATGCTCACTCTGCTCGTACCGGTGTTGATTAATTACTTGGCCGAGCCAGCGAAATTGCGTACGCTGCCCAAATATCAACGACAACTGCACGAACAGTCGCTGCAATGGCTTATGAAAATCGGTCCCAAATATCCGCAAGAATTCAAGACGCTGATGGGACAAACGCTAGAATTGCGACAGAAACTGGAAGCGGCCATACGCAATCAGCAGCAGTCGATTAGCCTTGCCAACAAGGCCAGCGAGCTGCAGAATCGCAGTAATGCCGCAAAACCGCAAAAGCCCACAATCAAACTGAAGACAGACTTCAGCAATTTTCAGTGAAAGCAAGCAAGCGAGGCGGCCTTTCCCGCTCCACCACAACATAAACGATTATATAAATTAATTAAATAATCACGCTTATCGTGGCTGCTGCAAGACGAACGTCGAGTGTGCAACGTGAGGCAACAGAGAATACACAGTTGTACGAAGTGCTGTTGTCAAGCTATGACAAGTTTATCGTTAACACTCAGTTTTGCATTCAAGTTTTGCAATCATTCTGTCATGTCAATTTGTATAGCATTTCATTTGCATTTTACTCCATTCGATTGGTCTTTTACATATATCAAAATTTTACGTTTGCAAAGACTTGTTTCGGGCATGATCGTGAATCGTTTTATGCAAATATGAACGTACTTTCTGCAAAATTATTGAGCTCTCTTTTTAGTGTTTCATTGTAAATGCATTTTGGTTCGTTATACTTTTGGCCACTTGTATTTCGTTTTAGTTTTTAACAGTATGCAAACAATCGATTGTTCAAATATATTAAATCCAATTGTGTAAAGAAATTAAAATGCTAATTGAATAATTAATTAGAACTTAGTGTATAAAAGAATGATGATATTAAGTGAAAAATCGAGCGAGAGCATTTCAAGTTAATATGCGAACGTACGCATCTTTGTACATGTATGTAACTAACGAATTAATAAAGCGCGTTGTGCACATTTCAGAAATGCAACACCAACAATATTCTGAAGTTTATTCTGCTGTAATCTTTGTGTACTTTGGTATTTATAAATGAAAATTTCTATATATTTCTATTTCTAAGTCCCGATACGAATACAGCTTGAAAAATCTCAATATTATAGCCTGAAATTCAATTTTACAAATCTGAAATACAATTTCACAAATCTGAAATACAATTTGAAAAATTCTGAAATACAATTTGAAAAATGTAGAAATACAATTTGAAAATCTGAAATACAGTTTTAAACGCTGGAATTCAATTTTAAAATCTGAAATACAGTTTTAAACGCTGAAATTCAATTTTAAAATCTGAAATACACGTTGAATTTTCTGATATACAACTTGAAAAGGTGTAGAACAAATCTATGAACATATAATGGTTTGTCCTGACTAAACCACTGACTGATTCATCGTCGCAGGGCGCAAACCGCTGAATGCTAGAAACATGAAATTTGAACTGCATTCTTACTTCAGAAAACAAACCTTCGCTAAGAAGGAATTATTCAAAATTTGGTCATTGGTCAAAGTATTTTATAAAAAAACGTAATTTAATAGGCCATTAGTGATTTAATAGACATCTATCCCGAAAATTGTCTAAGTATTTTAGACCAATTCCTGGATCAAACATAATTCGAAATTTATTAACAAATCATTATGGTATTTAATTTGGTCTTTTAAAAGTTTTTAAATCAAAGTACTAAATTAAATTCATGTAATTTAATTAAAAAACAACCAATGACCTCATAAATCCTTTTCAACTAAAAAATAAATAGAATAAAATAAATTTAAACAGCCTCAATTAAAACGTCACTTTACAATTATACAAAGTCTTATCTATTATATTTAAATTAATTCAGACTTTTTAATGCAATTTCTGCTTTTCTATAAATTTATAATACATTCACATCTCAATTTCCGTTTTGATACTTTCCAACGCCAGCTCCTGACCATCTTCCGTATGCTGTGCTCTGCATTCACCGCCACTCACGCACGCACGCTTATTCTTCGTGTTTTTAGTGGGCGCTTTGCGCTTGCACTTGTAGCGCAACGTGTCGACTTCAAGCGAAATTGGACGCACCAGACCCACCTCCTCAGCCTTTTCGGACGACTTCTCTGTTGTGTTTACTGCCAACACATCGGCGGGTAATGTTTCCAGTTTGACATTCAACTGTTTAAGCGAAGCGGCAGCAGTATATGTGGTTTCTTCCTTTACATCGACCACAGTGGGATCGATGAATTCGTCCACCTGTGCCGTTTCGACAAATTCAAACTCCTGCGAATTAACCTGTTCAGTTTCACACTTCAATTCGCTCCCTACGTCCTGTTCAAACGCGGAATGTTTAATGGAAGCCAATTGATCTGCTGTCTGCGGCTTTTGACACTTCGGGGAGATCACAGTGGGCCGTGTAAGATGCGGAAAATTTGACGGCTGCAAGCGACTTAGCAGCGTTGTTTTGTAGAACAATGCTCGCAATCGCAGGCGAAAAAGTTGCACTGCCTCGTGGTTGTCCAAGTCTGTTCGGTGCGCTGGCAATGACAAGGGCGCTGCGGCGGTTGCCTGCGCGGCCTGTATGCAGAGCGCTCGAAAGCCCATTGCTGTCGACCAACTTGGCGGCAGCCGATAGCCCAGCAATTTCTTGTCACCCTCATAACGCTGCAGATATACTTTGCAGCGCTGTCGCACCAGCAGTGGCAACGTGTAGTCGTGTACGTAAGCCTTGTGCTGTGACATACGCAGGCCCAACGCATCGATCGCCGTGTACAGCGATGAAGTGCACGGTTGCGTACACGGATCAGTGCCCAGTCGGAAGTTGTAAGCGTACTTGAAGAAGTGGTAGAAACTCTGTTCGATCGCACGAAGCTTATATACATAGAGGTTGGGGCGGTTCAGTTGCTTTTCGGGCTTCGGAGCAAACTGTGCCAGCTGCGCTATGCCTTGCACACGTTGTTGCTGCAGAAGTGCGGTTGCCTCCGGCTTTAATTCGTGTTTTGCCTTTTTCTGTGACTTTGGCTTCTTCACTGCTGTTGCGCTGGTAGCCGTTTCGTCATCAGTGTCCACCGCTTTTCTTCGTGGCCGTAAGCTCTTTGGCGTCAGGTCCACATCGGGATTTTCGCGCAACTCGGCAAGCTTCTCGACCCAATTCTCGCTGGAAATAATGCTGTTCTTTACGGTGCGCACTTTTTTCCGGGGCAAGTCCTCCAGCACTGCGTTGGGATGCTTTTCAAAGTATTTCTGTATGGTGAGAAAACGCGTGCGACAGCCGGTGCGATTGTGATTACCGAGCGTCCTAGCACACTGCAGCCAGGATGCGGTGCCATGCGCAGCAACAAACTCCATTAGTTTTTGGTCGTCGTCTACAGACCATGGCGTAAGGGTGTGGCGGGTACGAAGAGTCTCTTTGTAGCGCGAACGCAGCTGCGTAACTGAACGATTGGGAAAAAGTGTGCGCGGAAAGCACGCGAAATTTTCGCCATATTCCTCAACAGCGGCTAGCAATATGAGATCTTCTTCCGGGGTAAAAGCCGCTAGAAAAACCGAAAAGGAACTAGTTTTATTTTCATTCCTAATCTAGGTTTCGCACTCACCATGACTTATCTTCGGATTCAGACTGTAAGCATAGCGTTGATGCAACGCTGGCTTGGATTTGTGTGGAAAATGGGAAGCCACGGCGTTCCAATTAATCACTCCATTAACACTGTGCTTCTCGATTAGCTGCAGCAGTTTGGCATCATCTGATTTATTCCATCTGCCAAAGCGCTGCGGCTCCATGTAGCAAACCGACGTTTGATACTCGATGAAGCACTGATAGTCGGATCGCTTGCCCACCATTTCAGCAATGCGCCCCCAATTTTGAAATTTATTTGCTCTGGCGGCTTCGAGTAGACGCTGCTTTTCCTCGGCGGTCCATGGTTTACGTTGCAGCGACGGATGCAAATATACCTGCCACATGGTCTGGCAGCTGCTGGCTGTGTGGCGAAAGCGCAAGTTATGCGCTGATATCTGAACCCAGTCAATGTGGAAATTTTCGTCTACTTGCGCCAGCAAATTGACCAATTTTTCGGAGTGCACAGCAATTTGCTTGCAAAATTTCTTAGTTTTGTTTGCGGTGTGCGATAGTTTTTTCTCCCGATCAGTCAAATAGTCAATAACCTAAGCATAGATGCATGCAATTGTCAATTAGCTTTTGAACAATCTCAATCGACTATTGGATAACGCTGTGTTGAGATTTACCTGCTCCTTGATCGCCTGCACTACACCCATTTTGTCCATTATTGACCACACATGCCGGCCGCTTAGCTCAAAGTCCATTGGAAACATTTCACCTTCAGCTTTACGCTGCTCATAGTCGGCATTGTTGGGACAATTACGACAGTTCAGATCCTTGAAGAACATGTTGCCCTTAAAGTAGAAAGTACCGCCTTTCAGATAGGCGCCGCGCATACCAATGCCACGATTTTTCTTTGACAAATTCTGCTTCAAGCGCTTCTCGTTGGCAACGTAGCGCTCCTGCACCGTCTGCAGCAACATTTGCAAACGTTGACGCACATCTAGCAGACGACGCTGCATCTGCTTGTTCAAGGCCAGCGCATTGCTGCAATTCACCTGGCTGTGTTCGTCAAGCAAATCCGTAACTTCCTTCATGCTGCTAAGATCGAACTCACTAAAGTCAAAGTTTTCCTCGCGATCACGTGCTCCGTTGTTGAGCGGGATGTGTCCTAAGGAAAGGAGTCATAGAAGTTATGCACGTATTGTCCATAACTCAAGCAGTCTTTACCTTTATCATCGTCATCCTCCTCGTCGTAGTCCTCCTCCTCTTCCGCTAAGTCCTTATCCATAACTTTTTCGATTTTCGCTCGCTACTAGCAAAACTTTATACAAGTCGAGATTGTATTTGTTTGCAGTCTTCAGGACAGCACCAATCCTGCAATCCAAATTTTTCGTATTCTCGTTTACATTTACCAGCTGCTAGTGCCAATTCACCACTTTAATCTCACCACGCTGTTTTAGTGATGAGTATTTTGGGATAGACCATAGATCTCATGGTCTCTTGTTTTAGTAATATTGCAGTTCTCTTGAATATAAACTAAATAACTGACAAAATTTAATAAAAGGTTATGTTTTTTAATATTAGAGAAGACAAACATTTACAGCCTGATTCTGAGTATTCTTGACAAATTTTTTATCAAGGTTTTTTGTCAAGATTTTTATCAAGCAAAAGCTTTGTTGGCATTCTGACATGATACAATAATAGAAGGTAGAGCCGATGCTTCTTCTCAGCCGCCATATTGCTCATCTGACACTAAAGGTCTTTTTGACGTTCTTCTTTGAAAATGTGTTACCGTACTGTTGTTAGAAAATCCCTTGAACATTTTTTTAATACTGCAATATATTATCTGCTGTTGAATGTGCATTCACATTTTTAAACTTTCGCCCAAAATGTATTAGTCACAGTGAAATGTCTATTCCTTGTTTATTTTAAAAAAGATCTTAAAATTCCAAGAACCTTAAATATTTTTAATTTAATATTACATCGAAGTGGCTCACGGCTCAAGCTTTTGACAAATACGAAAAACGTCAATAAGCACGTTTAGTGTCAAAACAATTGACAGCGGTTCTACCTTCTATTATTGTATCATGCATTCTGATGCAACATTGATAAAGTAAAAAGCTCATTTAATTCAACATAAGGTGAATATGTCAAATTGTCAAAAAATAAGTAAAATAAAAAAATGGAAGAGAAGTAATTTTTGAAAATATTTTTAAATTTTTATTAAAAATTCTTTTAATTTTGTGAGACAGATGATTGGCTCATAGGCAAATTACAGTTATTACCAACGCATTTTTGGTAGGATCAATGTCCAAAAAAATGCAATGCCGCCAAAGATTGCGATGTTCTCTGTGTGTCATGTGGCGCCAAGTCCTCAACAAAGTATATCCAAAGTATATCAAAGTAGTATATAGTATATATAGGATTTACTTTGTCCTCAATTAATCGATGACACAAGGATCGAGTCAGCCGAAAATTCTTCATGAATTCTTCTTCGCTCAACGAAGGGAAATTATTTGTTTTCTTCTGCTTCTGATTTCTTCTCTTTTATCCTCCTCAACCGCTAAAAGTGTTAGGTTAGGTTAGGTTAGGGTGGCAGCTTGAAGAGCTCACATAGGCCACGTTGCGGCCCGTTGTGTTACCACGTGAAGGACGTGGCCGCCCTTCAGTCTTGCACACCCCCCCGGGTGTTAGGCAGGAGCCATCCCGATTCTACAATGAATCGGGCGATGCGGCCGATGCTGGGTCCTGTTAGGTCGGCCAAGCTGCTGTAGAACGGCGCACCCAGCACCCGGAGACGTCTCCTCGCTAGTGCTGGGCAGTGGCACATCAGGTGCTCGACGCTCTCCTCCTCACTCGCATCGTCACAGCTGCGGCAGAAGTCATTGAACGGAAGACCGAGTCTCCTGGCGTGTACGCCGATCGGCCAGTGTCCCGTTAGCACAGAAACTGTGGAATAAATGGAATTCCGATTCAGTCGGAGCAATTCTCGTGTTCTGCCTTGGTTAAGCGACGGGCAGGTTTCTTTGGAGATCCTACATAGGTTCTCCTCCGCCCAGAGTCGGTTAGCCAGGCGGGAATAGGCCTGCTTGACCATCAATTTGACGGTCGCAAGGGGGGTGCTACACAACGTAGTAGGAGCTGGAAGCAGAGTGCCTTTTCTAGCTAACTCGTCAGCCGCACAATTGCCAGCGATTCCGCTATGCCCCGGGACCCAACTCAGGTGAACCCTGGTATGCTCCGCTATGTCATTCAGAGCTGCTCTGCACTCTGCAACCAGTTTAGAGGAGGTATATGTACCTATCAAAGATTTTATTGCTGCCTGGCTATCTGAGAAAATACAAATAGCCGAGGGAAGAGAGGGTTGCGATTGCAACCGACCCACTGCTAGCAGTATAGCCATGGTCTCCGCTTGGAAGACGCTACAGTGGTCAGGGAGACGAGCAGTAATACTGGCCCCTAATTGATCACAGAAAACCCCACATCCGACCCTGTTATCAAGTTTAGAGCCGTCCGTGAAGATTTCGATAGCGTTTAGCAGCGGGCGACGGCCTTCCGTCCAGTCGCACCTGCTGGGGATCCCTATAGTGAACTTACGCTCAAAGCTAGGGGGAAGGACTATATAGTCGATATTCGTCGGGGTTGGAAGATCCAACCCTAGTATTCTAGTGTGGCCCAGGTCCGTTCGTGCCCAACTGCGTATGGCATTTAGCCGTACAGCGGCAATCTTGGCGGACTGTCTAACTAGAAGACTCGAGGGGATCCAATTAAGGATAGCGAAAAGCGCCTTAGTAGGCGTAGAACGAATGGCTCCAGTTATGAGGGTGGCAGCAAGTCTCCTGACTCTATCGAGCTGCTTCAGGTTGACTCGGCTGGCTGCCGCGGGCCACCAGACAACAGCCCCATAGAGAAGGATAGGCTCAACCACTGCCTCATATAGCCAGGAAACGACGCGCGGCTGGAGCCCCCATCTGGCACCTACCGCCCGCCTACAGCAGTAGATGGCCCTGGAGGCTCTTGTTGCCCTCTCAGCGATGTTTGCGCTCCAGGTTAGCTTGGAGTCTAATATCAGCCCCAGGTATTTAACCTCCTTACTCAAATTGAGCTGGGTTCCATTCAGGGCGGGGAGTCTGAAAGGCGGAACCTTGTACTTCCTTGTGAAGAGAACAAGATCCGTCTTTTCCGGGTTGGCCGTAAGGCCACAGGAAATGCTCCATGAGGAGAGGATGTCCAAGAAGTGATTCATCCGCTCGGAGAGTACACTTGGAAATTTTCCAGCTATGGCCATTGCAACATCGTCGGCATAGGCGACGACCCTGCAGCCAACAGCCTCTAACTTGACAAGCAGTCTGTTCAGGGTTAGATTCCACAGGAGCGGCGACAAAACGCCCCCCTGAGGGGTACTCCTAGTGACTGACCTGCGAATACATGCCGTCCCTAACGTGGAGTTTATGAAACGGCTGCTAAGAAGGGCGCTGATGAAATCTGTCAGATTACGACCAACGCCAAGTTCAGAGAGAGCCACCCCTATCGCTCGAGGGCAGACATTGTTAAATGCGCCCTCAATGTCTATAAAAGACACTAGGGTGTACTCCTTGAATGCCAGCGACTTGTCTATGTAGTCGACCAGAGAGTGCAGCGCGGATTCGACCGACCTGCCCCTTGTGTAGGCATGTTGCGAATCCGAGAGAAGATCTGGGTCAATGAGGCTCCTAATATGGACGTCGAGTATCCTCTCGAGGGTCTTTAGGAGAAAAGATGTCAGACTTATTGGCCTGAAGTCCTTGGCCCTGGCGTGCGAGGTCTTGCCAGCTTTGGGAATGAAGACAACATCCACCTCCCGCCATGGGAGGGGGATGTGTCCCCATTCCAAACATGCCCTGAAGATCGCGACAAGCCATGGTACCGTCAATTCCGCGCTTTGCTGTAGCTCGGCTGGAATGACGCCGTCCGGTCCCGGAGATTTATAAGGCTCGAAGGAGTTAACATGCACAATTTTTCCATTTTCAATAGGCAAAATTTCAATTTGTAAGCTGTTGTCAATAGCATTCACACTTTTGACAATTTATCAAGGAAAGAGCTTTTATTTTTAGTAATAGAATGCCAATTCTAGACAAATAGTAAAAACCTGACAAATACTCAATATAGTGAATTTATCAAGTGTACAGAATTGGGCTGTTAGTATCATTTTCAAAGATGATGTTCGATAGGTGAACTTTCAATAAACCAAAGGATATTCTTATAGTTGGTGCTACTTTTATTTTTGACGTAGAATCGAAACGCCGGGAATACAAATTAATTAATTATTTATGTATTAATTTCGTTTATATCATATAAATGAATTTGTAAGATATGGCATGGTGCCGGGCAACATGGCCATTGTGCTGATATTCACACAGATGTAGGAAATTGTGTGCCCTTTTAAAATAAAAACGAATTAATGGAATGGATCCATATAATAAACTTGCATTTTTAAAAATCCGAAAAAGACCTATCCTATATCTGGATCTGTATGGTATTGGTCCATTGTGCAAAATTGTAGATGCATTAGTAACTCTACCAAGTCTTTCATTACTTACGTCATAAAACAAGAATGTCATGACTTATCTACAAACTAAATAGTCACAATAATGATTGTGTTTGTTAATTTAATGTAATGCTTTTGTTTCTGAACTGATTTGATAAATTATTCAGGATATTTTAAAGTCCTTCTAGACTCGCAGAACCAAACACGTTTTTTCATTAGTTTCAACAGTATAGGAGTCCCATCCAAATCAGTATTTATACTTTCAATTTTCATTAGATAAACAATTTGTATGGTTTTGTTGTTCACACCTTCATTCCAATGCACAAAGTCAAAACATCGCCGTTTCGTAAATGTTACCACCTTACAATTCCAAAATGACACGTGGCATCGCTGAAAACGGCTTCGTTATGTCGTTTTAGAAATTAATTTAATCCGGCAACACTGTTTAATTTCTCTATACTAGCGTTTTCCTTTCTTTGTCGCGCAGATTGACTGCAGAAAATATTTCCGTAAGGTACAATTTTTATGAAAGACGAACTAAAAACGTTTAAAATACCAAAAAAGATGTCCGAGCACTCAGAAGAAACTGTTCCCACGCCAAAGGAGGATTACGAGCCGCGTGTAAATGCCGTGGCGCAAAAGTTTTTGGCCGATCTCAATGAGGAGCGCGAGCGTTTGAGTGCTGAATTTCCATTATGTGCCCTGTTAATCGATGAAGGTATGTCGTCATTACACGTCCAACTGTACTTATATTGCAAAATATTTTTGCTAAAAGTTAGGGAGAGCTACTGTTCGCATACAAATTGTAAGGAATAGTGTGCAGGGTCCGGCTCTACTAATTTAAAGGATATAGCATTTTTTTATGGAAACGTATATAATAGGTGTTATATATGTATTGTAAAATGTGTATACATATTTTTTTGTTTCTTGTTAACTCCTCGGGAACAAAGGGTCTCCAGGAAACTCAATTGCCTTGGGTTGGTTACGTTAATCGATTGTATATTTTCTATATATTGCAAAATATACAACCGATTTTACAGAGATGGATACTATTGTAAAGTTAATTAAAAACCCCTTCCTTTTAATGTTCATATTTACATATATATATTTTAAGAAAATCCCTTCTTTTCTCTACCTAACAAAAAAGGAAGAGAAAACTACCTTGAATTTGATATATAAATGAGGCTTACAGAAGTCGGACAAAAAGCCCATAACACCTGTAACGCGTTTGCACCAAAAAATTAGTATATCCTTAAAATAAGTAAATAGAAGTGGAGCAGGACCACCTTTATTTATTTTCCTGGCCAACGGTCTCTCTCTTTTACTTGTTTCCAAAAATCTTTATTTTCAACTGTTGTTTTATAGCCTTCGAGCGTGTTTATGCAACTGGACGCATACCCGGTAAGGAGTACTACGCTGATGTCTACAAGCAAAAGCCCTTGAAAATCACGCAGAAGGTGTTCGTGCCAGTTAAGCAATTCCCCAAGGTATGTCTCAATCTTTCTAAATCTTCATTGCGTATATACGTTGAAATGTATATTCCCTGCGTGGCTTTGCAGTTTAACTTCACTGGCAAGATACTTGGTCCCAAGGGCAACTCGCTGCGCCGGCTGCAGGAGGAAACCCAATGCAAAATTGTGATCAAGGGACGCAATTCGATACGCGATCGTGCTAAGGAAGAGGAGATGCGTAACTCTTCCGATCCGCGCTATGCCCATCTCAGTAAGGACTTGTTTGTGGAAATTAGTACTGTGGCTACACCAGCAGAGAGCTATGCACGCGTTGCTTATGCCTTGGCAGAGATACGCAAATACCTGGTGCCGGACAAGAATGATGAAGTTTCGCACGAGCAGCTGCGCGAGTTGATGGAAATCGATCCAAAGTCGGCGAAACAGTACAACAAGTAAGTGCAGTGAGAAGCGCTATAATACAATTTGGACAACATTTTTAACACGTAACCGCCTTACATTGACAGATCCGTATTTGATAAGAAGATAACAAGCAGCATGGGTGCACCGAAGTACCTAAGTCTCATAAAACATACCGCTTATGCACCGCCTGAAGAGTAAGTAATTATTATTATTATTTGTAATGGATTTGTGGAAAATTTTTTGAGTTTAGACAACATTTTTTTAGTTGGAAAAATAGACTGACTCGGGCGAATGAGATGTATTGAATATGTTTGTATCTACTTTTAATTTTTTCTAACGAAGCTTTCTTTGAATAATTTTAATAGAATTGAAGACCCCGAAGAAGAAGTTTTTGAGTACCAACCTCGGCGTCCAGTCGAACAGGTTTATGAATATGCCAAAGGTAAGTACAAGTTAAGAATCTGAGAATTTGTTTTCAATAGATTAGTAAGCATTAATTTAATTATAGTAAGATATCCTTACTAAAAAGGCTTGTTTTCAGCAAGAGATACGATTAGATTCTTGTGATAATTGAAAATCGCTGCAAAATATTTTAGTCACTCATTAAATTCAATTTAAGTACAAACTGAAATTTTATATGTAAAGGCTTGTTTAGCAGCTCTTGGAAACACTTGAAACTTATCAAAGTTATATGATTTGTCAGCTCGTAAAGTTCAATTTTTTTAAATTTGCATTGTTTGATATACATATTTTTAATCTACTCTGCAGCAAAAGAAAAAACTATAAAGAGTAACTTTAGTTTTGAGATAAGAAAAGCTGATGATAATATTATTAATCTTAAATGTTTTTTGTTGAGCGATCAACGTAATGCTTTTGGGTTCCAGTCGACTAGCATTATTTCCTAACTAAAAAGTTAGGGGAATTTACAAGTTACTATCGTCTGTATACATATTGAATTCTTCTCGTTCCCAAGGCCGAGCTGCGAGAATCAACTTTAGTAACTTTTGATTTACTTATCACAAAAAAAACGAAACGATTGATAAATTTAACGCCTAATGAAACCGAAACCAATGGTTAAATTATGAAATAAATCTGGCTCCTTGCTTTATAAACGAAAAGTGTTATAATTTTTTTACAAAATAACGAAATAATTTTTCTATAAATAGCAATACTTGTAAAAAAACAGATAACACTTTTGCCTGTCATAAATTATGAAAAATAAAACAACTATACTACTATCGTCCTATAATAAATAATGCTACCAATAATATTTTAGCAAGGGCAGCACCGTCTACCGTAACTTATAAGCGTCCTTCGGCTCCAGCATATGCCACTGAATTGAAACGCTTGCGCGAAGCTCCAGTGAAACCGTATAAGCCGAGTTCGTATGGCATTCTGAAGAAATACAAATCAGTACACTGAATGAACTGACTTAACTACTGCAAATTTACATTTTTACTTATAATCTTAACATTCACGTATAACATTTAATTGCAAGAAAAATATATAAATATATATTAAATGAATTAATGGTATAATCATAAAAAAACAAAAAAAAATTCAAACTGTAGATGCATAAGAATATATGCGCTAACACCTATGCAAAAGAAAGCTATGTAAACCTATAATAATATAAGCTGTATCATTGACCAATGCAGAAGTCCCACTCAATAAATAAAAAATGTTAACACAATCACAACTTGAATATGCGATGATCTATAGAACAAAAACTAACACTTTGCAATCTCTGTGCCCATAAATTAAGCGATTTGATACCAATAAGTAAAATATGTTGATGTTGACATAACATTTAATAAACCATATCTGAAGTCCATAATTTTGACCGCATAAATATTGACATGCAATCACCTGTTGTCCTTGGCAGCAGAGGAAGTGGGTGATGATCTAAAGTCATTCTGTAACATACGTGCATACATAATATGAAGTATAAAGTTTTTATTATAAATACATATGAATCAATAGTTAATTTACCATAAATTAATCCCAAGAACAGGCAAATAATGATCACATATGCTGTATAAAACATTGAAATCAATAGTAGTAAAGAATCCAATAAATTGACATAACGTTTCGAGTTGTCGCAGGTAATTTCCCGTATTTTTTCTATTCATATAAATAAAGTTATTAAAGCGGAAACCGAATTGCAGCGGAAATTGAGTTTCATTTATGTTGTCTAAAAGCGAGAAAAACATATTTCACGTATGATCTCTTCCAGCATGGTTACTGATTTGACACTGCAACTAGAACCGAGTTGTGAGGTATTTCGGAATTCAACTGCCATCCACTTAGCTCCAACTCAATCCATAGGGGTAAGTTTGTTAATTTTTCATATTTTGTAATAAATAGTTGAATAATTTTGCTATAAATAAAATTTGAAATGAAAACAAAATGTGGTTCAAGTTTAATTTCAAAGACTGAGCAAGTAAGTGTTTGGTGCCGAGCCACAAATTTCACTGTTTACATTCAAGTTGGAGTAGGGTTTTCGAAAATTGCATTGTTTTTAAAAATCGTTTTGGTGGGTGCTTTAAAAGAGCTCGAATTTTAAAATTTTTCCAAATGACAAGTTTGGAGATCGAGAAAGTAGACTAGAAATTAAATGCTAAAAATAGCTATAGTCCCTATTCACTGTCCTCATACATTACAGAAATGTATTTCTTTCATTTTTTATACAACCCGACTTTACGCTCAATGGGTGACTTTTTTAACCATATTGTTAGCCACCTTTGACCTTATCAATATATATCTAAGGTTTAGGGCTAGATGGATTGTTAGATGATTTTATGCTAATAACCAGTTATCACGTTTTTCCTTGACTATAGTTCGTCCATTAAAGTTGTCTCTACATTTTTCGGATATGTAATTTGTCGACATAATACAATAGGCATCTTATGACTGCTTATTAATCTCTTAATATATATAGTTGTGTCTGGGTATAGTGAACACCTTATACACCTAATTCTGTTTTTACACGGTTTTTTTTTACATGGTTTTGATTTAACACGGTTTGAAAATAAAATAATTTTAAATTTTTTTACACGATTTTATTCCATTTAGCACGATTCAAAATTTTTTGGGCTTAAATTTTGTTTGTCAAATTTAATTTTTGCGAAATATGTTCATATCACAAATTTAGGGAAATTCCCTTTTTGTGGATACAAGCAAATTTACTTATCAGAGCAATTGAAATGTGTTAATATTTTGTGAACTATCAATGCAATCAGACGTATTTGGTAAAGACATTTTTTATAGGCAAATTAGTTTTTCCAATGTTACATTTATTTTAATCTTAACGCATTAAGATAAAAGGTAAGCCAAAAAATATTTTATATTTATTCAGTTATTTATATTTTTTTATTTTTGTTAAATATTTTATGTATCCCTGTTTTTCACTAATTTTAATAGGTTTTAGAGATAAGGAACCAATCACCTATTTTTGCATGCGATCAATGTCTTTTTTTACACGGTTTTTCGTGGAACCAATCTACCGTGTAAAAACAGAATTAGGTGTATAGTGAACACCCAAATTTTTACATGGATTACTCTAAATAGTGAACAATCAAAAACCCGTAAATAGTGAACAAAATTTAGAAAGCAATTTCAAGCAAAAAGCAACGAAAAACACAAGAAGGCTCAAAAATGAAAGAGGGTATTCCCCTAATTTGTATTTTTGCTGTTGATTGTTACAAAATCAGCTGTTTCTTGACCTTAGTGGTTATGTTTTTTGTCGAGTGCAAACCAATTGTGGTTGAAAGTAGGGTTTTTTATTTTAATGATCTCTTGAATTTATATACACAAAGTGTATTTTGAGCAAATCAAACGAGTTTTTGAACAACAATTCTAACCATGATATAGATATAGCCTCAATACTGTGAACAGGCCTTGCAATAATTAGTTCATTATATCCAGACACGACTGCATATACCTTACAATGCGCAAAAAGAGTTCACAGATTAACATCAACACTGGAAAATGTTCATGCATATCTGATAACAGCTCTGCTTTCAGTCGTCGTTCACTTCATTCGAACAGAGCTGTTTATTATTTCTAGTCATCTGACATTGCCAACCTCTATATTGTCAATGTTTTCCCTTTCATTAATCATTCGCGAATTTTTTTCAAACAGCAAAAAGTGTCCGAAAAGTCTTAATTTCGCATAAACTTTTCTATGATTTCATATGTAATTGGTTTAAAGTGAGAAAATAGCGCTAGGAAATCCACTCAGATGCAGCATTGAAGGTAAATAGCAGACAGTGGCAGAGCTCTCAAGCAACAAATTACACAGCCGATTTTCGTCACAACAGGCAACGGACTAGATCACAATGTCTAGTTTCAATAACATGGACAGGGTGCCTGTGAAAATCGCGGAAAACTACAAACCGCCACCACGCGTTTACCAGATGCCGCAGGCAATAGCGCATAGGGTAGCTCTGCCTGTCGGTCATTACCACGAAGCGCCGCAGTACAGCTACGATTTTCAGCTGGAGCGCAAGGTGCTCGCCAAGATTCCCGAGTGGCGACGCATGCGACAGCTGGAACGAGAGACACGACGCGAACGCAAGGAGAAGCGCGAGGAGGAGCGGCTACGCGCCATGGAAGCACAGCACAAACAAATGCTGGGTGCTGTTAGTTATCCTAGCGCCGAAGAGCTGTCCAGTTCGGAGAGTGATGATGAGGATGGCGATAAGCAGAGTGCTCTAGGTGCAGCGACAGTAACGCCCGAGCCAGCGAACGCACCGCAGCGGCTGGTTGGGGCCGCACAGACTAGTAGTTTTCACAATATACTGCAACCGACGATATTGCCCTCCAGCGTCACTAGTGTGCGGGATACATCGAATGCGGCTAACCGGGTCGGCATTTCGGCACTCAATGGCAAGCCGTTGAGTGCAGTTGCATTTAATTACAAAGACTTTGAAGATGATACTTCGTCACCCTTCGACAACATTGAATTGAAGACAATTAATGATTGGGATGTGTTGGCGCAAGTGTTACACAATACGCAACTAAAGGCCCGAGAGCAGATCGAAGAAGAACGGTCCCACACGGAGCAGGCGAACGAGACGGCGGAGCAGCAGGTCACCAAAGCAAATACTCATAGTGCAGCTAACGATAATGTAACGGTAAAGCAGGAGCAGGACGAGAGCGGAATAGCGGAACAGGTGAACAATTCGAATGCGGGCGACGATGCAGCAATGAATTTAGAAGTTCTACAAAATACAAAAGCCGCACTACAAAGGGTCGACTTTGATAATTTGAGTCTGAAGGCGTGGCAAAACGATAACATTCCAAATAATACAACGGCAATAATTCAAACAACACAGAGTGAAACCAAACATGCCATTAGTAGCAATTGCATGTATCATTCGCCCGCCATCAGCTACGCGTCCTATGCCAACTCAGCAAGTCGGGAGCAGCAGCAGCACGCTTACACGCCTTTCGAACAAACTTACAACGGAATGATGGAGCAGCAACCACAGTCACAGCATAAGTATACGAATTTCAACTTGCATGCGAACACATACAGCAATCAGAACTATTTGTATGCGCCCAATTGTAATGGTGGCGCCACAGGAACGTATTACAATCCTGCGCACCTGTCGACGTTGGGCTTTGTTGGCCACAATGCTAACAACTACCAACTACTACAGGGCGTTGTCAATGGGCCATTGCAGCAAGCGAGTGCTACGCCACTGACGGGGGCGTCGGCAACGCTTGACGTTGGCGAATTGTGTTCGAAATCGAAAAGTGTGCCAGACATACTGAAAGAGCTGAGTGAAGAGGTGCGCAACTCTGAGTTGAGACGGTCCCGGTACTACAGCTACAACTCTGACGAAGGCAAACTGGCTGAGCAGGAAGATGATGATGGTGAGTGAATTTTTTGTGAGTTTCATGCTGTGAATGTCTGTTTTCTAGTGAAACCACTATCGCTTTGTATGTTAGAACAGCAACATTTGTGAATCTGCAATCATTGTGACCTCTTCAAGTATACAACAAATGTATATCTCGTCATTACATTTTTTTACTCTTATTCATAAAAATCATAGATGAGTCATTAACGGCACAATTAGTCATTAAACCATTTGTTAAAAACAAGAAAACCCTGAAAGTAGGCAGCCAAAAGTGGGGCGAGCATCACAACTCCCATCTAATCTAAGAGTCTCATACTCATTTAAAATATTACATCTTTCCAGATTTATTTCAATTATTCTCATCACTCATTAACCTATATCTTCAGATTTAAGCCTTATTATATAATTTCGTAAAACTGGTTTCATCATTTTTGATTTTCAATATCTTCTCAGACGTAACGCCCAAGCAGTCGCCGGTGAAAAGCGCACCCAAGGCCGAAGAGTCACAATACTATTCCAAGTTAGCTGCACCAGTGCAGCGCCTAGCCAAAAACATCAGTTCAATGGGCTTTCCTCTGGAACGCGTTGCAAAGATAGCTCAAATATTTGGCGCCGATGACAAGAAGGTACACCGTTTTGTAACTTGTTTCATCAGCTGTGTCTTATCGAATGTTTGTTTTTTATTGCTATTTTGCAGATTGTCGAGCACCTGATACCGTTGAGCGAGCTGATGGATTTGGGCTTTGACGAAACAAAAATCTCAGAAGCACTTATGAAATTCGATAATAACAAAGAAAAGGCATTAGAGTATTTAATTTCATAGTTACATGCAATGGCATCCGTCACCGTATTATCCAATTCTAGTTATGTAAGACAACAAAACCATATACCTAATATTTTGTGCAAAAAAATAGGAAAACTCAGTTTCAACCTAATGCTCCATCACATGCTGCAATATATTATTACGGCTACAACTGAACTGCGTAACTGTGTATTCTTGTGTATTGTATTTTCTTAAGCGAATGCGAGTAGCTAAATTGTTCCACAGATCCAACTAGTAATCAATTAGTGTACCAACAGCTTTGTATTTTGTATACAACACGCCTACACGATATGAAATGATAATTGAATTTTATTAAAATGATGAACGATAATTGCAATTCTTAAAATAAAGCGAAAACATAAACGTATAATTGAATTAAGTTGTGTTGCAAATATGTCATGCGCCGTATCAGTTCCTTTTTCCTCATTTCTTCGCATTACACATCAACGTACTAACATTTACTATACAAGCAAAAAGCAGCATTCATTCTTATTTATTTCGACTCGTCTTTGTTGGCCCACAAGCACAGCGCCATTAGTTCATTGATCCCATTAGCAAGTTGATTGCGTTTTCAATGTTGCCAGCGGTAATATTCAAATACATCAGATTGACTTCGTAATTGATGAAACCCATTTGGGCCATGGTGCGCAGTTGCTCGGCATACTGGTGGTTGCGATAGTAGAGCGGTATGTCGCCGTTGTCATCATCTGAAGTGTCTTGTACACCCATCGTATTGTCCGTTGCCGACAAAGGCTCGGTGGTGTCCATTTGCTGCATGCCGCCCAAGTCCAGGCCGCTTGTGCTAGCGCCACTGCCAGGGCTGCGTTGGCTCAACGAGTTTAGTGCGCGTTGCAGCTCATTGCGAAAGAGTTCTGATGATATGCGCTCGCCACTGGCCGAATTTGAGAGGGGTGCCGAGGAGCCGGATGCGCCTGGGTCTGTATTGCGTTGAGCAATGTTTGACAGTGAATTGACCGAACCGACACCGATCTGCGCCAGTGCCGCTTGCAATTGTTGCCGACTGATGAGACGAATACGTGCGTTTTCCGACGCTGAGGCGTCAGCGTTTGTGCGTTCAGTGCTGCTGCTGCCCGCGCCCAGCGAATTCTCCTCCTCCGATGAGTTAGTCGAATCAGTGGCGGGCTCAGAGTCTGTAACGATAGAAATTTGTGGCTTTAAAATGTTGAGCTTAATAAAATATATACCTAACACTTTTTCTATATATAATATTTTGACCAAAGACGTAACAAACAGCATTTGCGCATTAATATAATTGACAAACTGATCATTTATAACCAAATTCTTTACATTAGGTTAGATTCTTTACATTAAAATGTATTGAAAATTTGTTTCATTTGCCTTACAATTTGTGGCGGACGTATTTCTAGCCAACTCTTTCTTGATGGTGTCCACAATGAACGGTGCTGCACCACATATGAGCGGATAATGCTTGGCAATGTTCTTAATCACTTCCGGATGATGTAGCGTATTGAAGAGCACCGAGTCCCGAATAAGCGCTTGTGCGCCCAAATTGCGTCGAAACTCCGGATATGCGGCCAGAATCTTTTGCAATATGTTAACGCGCAAATTCACATTGATTTGCGTGTGTGCAATGAGATTGAAGAGCTCCTGTACGTGCTTAATATTCTTGGCGCTGGAGACATCCGCTGGCGGCACATACCACGAATATTCCGCGTTCTTTTCGAAGCAGTGCACAGTCGCTTCGGGACGCACAAACTCGCTCAGCTTGTTGTCATCCTTTAGTGCAATGCCATTGTGTACGATCACTGCGGGATAAAGAAAATTTGTTAATGCTGTGAGCTGTCGGAATGGTGCGCAATTTTTAAGGCAGCTTACCCAATTGATCGGCTGAGTATTCGATTTTTTCGGCAATCTCCTGTTTGAGATACTGCACATTTCGGTCGAAATCGATGTTCTCCAGCGGCACGTATTCATTCATATAAAATAAATGAATATTGGCGAAGAGTGTCGGCATTTCTCTGGCTTTAAAAGGGGCAGTTATCTTAAAATAGTAATGATTAATTTTCACTAAATTTAAACAATGCCAATCGTAGCCGTTGTTTTGTTTCTGTTCCGAAGTAAAAAAATATTTGTGAATTGCTGTGATAGAAATCGGAATGTCATCCACGCAGAGTTGCCATGTAAGAAACAATTTGAAATTGCCGCGATTTTGTTAAGTATTAATTGTAATTTGGGATGATAGAAATTTAATGTATAATCAAATTTAATGTCAATATTAAAAGTTTTATTAAAAATAAACGAAAAACGAATAGTCATTAAATCTCATAGGTTAGAAGTTAAAGTAGAACTAAATGGGGATTTGTTTGTCATTTGTTGCTTGCCTTAGCGCATGCGTTGAAAACGTTGACAATTGATACGAATGACAAGTGCAAAGCAGTCAAAAACAAAACAAAGAACCTAAATACATAACAAGAATTCGCACGGAAGCGCAACATTTGCAAATTGTACGCCAATAACAGCGAACTAACAGCAAAATGTCAGAGATATTGAGCTGTGACTTCGAGGTGTATGGACATGTGCAAGGTGGGTTGAGAAATTAAGATTAATCACTAAAACATTTGCACATGTTAATAATTTTTCGAAATAACCTGCCTGACAATGGACGCACTATTCAATGGCAGGCGTCTCCTTTCGCATGGTAAGTTGAAGTGCCAGTTTCCACAGCCAGAGCTAGTTCTATTAATAAATGCAATACTTCTAAGTTAGTTCCTTTCAAAAATGCAGCAACTGAGCTGCTGAATACTGTATAAAGCATATAGATTGTGTTGAAATAATAACGTTTTCTTCTATACTCATGTCAGCGTAATGTGTTTGTGAATTCTGATGTATTAACTTAAATTATAATAGCAGTCCTGTTATGTAAACCCCATATAACCGATGTTAAAGTATCACAAATTTGATAATTATTTGTGATATGAATAACTTGAACATTTTGACTTAATTTTTAATGTAAACATTTTTCTTTCAACCTATATTTGCATGTTGAGTTAAATGATGGCCCTTTATAGAGTAGTGTTTAGTCCTTATTGAAATCGTCATTGAAATTTAAGCAAATAATAGAGTTTTATCTTTATTTTATAATGTTGTGCAGAGTAGATCAACACGTTGTCTCTCTGATTACTCTCTCTAATGAGATATTTGTTAAATGCATTGTATGTTTCAGTACACCGAGAAGCAGGCAAAATCTCTGGGTGTTCGAGGCTGGTGTATGAATACAAATAACGATACTGTCAAGGGACAAATCGAAGCTCCGCGTGAGGCTTTTGATAAAATGTAAACTCTATGCAAATGAATCTAAATATGTGTAATAACTTAATACTTGCTGAAAATTCTTTTTAAATATATTTAGGAAAACTTGGCTCCAGAAAACAGGAAGTCCTACAAGCCGTATAGACAAAACTGTTTTTAGCGAACCTAAACAGTTGGAGAATTTTACATTTCAGAACTTTTCAATTCGGCATTAATGTAATCACATGTATTACTCTTATTACTATACAGAAACATTATTGTAGTGCTTTCGTCATTAAAACTCGACTTTAACCGAATTTGAATGATTTGCTGTGTTCTATTTCTTATAAACAATAAACGATGCATACATAAAAACGTAAACAGTATTGTTTGAGAATTAATCAAGGTATTTATAAAAATTAGTAAAAAAAAAGTTGGCTACCGGATAAAATTTTATAAGTTTTAAATTACAGTTGCATTCGAATAAATGTGCAACAGTAGTTCAAATAACTAAAATATATAAATTTTTCTCCAGTTAGCTGAGCTGATAGTAATGAAATCAAAAAAGACTATATTATTGAAATAATGATACTCGTATTTTCTGCTAGTTAAAAGCTTACTAAATGCAAACGCACCATTAAGCACTTACCTAGCACTGGTCGATTTGGCAAATTGCGCACTCGACTTGTCAAATCGGTCTTTGCATGAATGGAAGAAGCAGATCAGCAAATGTCGCCGCAGCGAAAAGTGTTTTATTTTACTCTGAGGACTTGTGAAGCAAAAATTAATCAGAACGCAATATATAATCGAAAAAAATATATATACATGCAATAAAACAAAAAATTACACGTTTTCTCATAGATTGAGAAGGAAGTGAGGCTTTGTTTTGTACAAAATGCGCAAAACGAAAATGCGTGGAAAACTGAACTGAGTTACTTTTGGCTACCCTGCATACTGGCAGAGGGTGTTTGGATACTCGTGTGGGACATGTGAAAGAATGAGGAGGGTTGTTTTTTGAACAGACAAACACGCATTCACATTTTGTAGTCTTGTTTTCTGCATCGTTTGGACTTTAATGAAACAAGGTGTCGGCATTAAACTAGTTTATTTGTTGTTAATGGAACACAGCCTAGTGTGTAGGGTGTGCACAGGAGCTGTTTGGCCGAATCGTTTCCTTTCAGCTTTCACTTGTTCAAAGTGAACAAGAACAAGAGCAACTGTCATTAAACAATAACAAAAACAACAACACAAAACAAGAGCAACTGTCAGTCATAATAGTAGGCAGCACTAGCGGGCAGCAGCAGCAGAAACAGCAGAGGCAGCAGCAGCAACGACAACAGCAATAACAACAACAAAATTGAAATAAGAAAAAAAATCGGGATCGGAATTGTAAGTGAAGTGCGAAGCGAAAAATTGAAAGTTTGTGTGATTTTGGGCGTAGAAAAAGCATACGTTTAGAGCTGGAGAGTGAAAATTGCGAAAAAGTGCTACAATATTTTATACGTTTTGGTTTTCATATAATTTCGCCTTTTATTTGGAAAAAAATCGAATGCTTTGAAATTCGCCAAATCTTGTGTGTGTATGACGAAAATTCGGAGCAGCAAAACGGTCGTACTGAAGCGGTTTTAAATTGAGTAGCGATAAAAAGAAGCAAAAATATACGAATACAAAAAAAAAAAATTATAAAAATCAATTAGCATTCAAATTGTATGCAATATAAAAACAAGGAAAATTGTGAATAGTAAGCAGCAATACGAAAGCACACATAATTTGCTGGCAACGCGCGAGCTAAGGACCTTTGGGACAAGAACTGTGGACTGCGACTGGGTCGGGAATAGGAATTCCCAATATTGGTAAACACACAAAATTGCACCGAATTATGACGATGACATTGCTCGCAGCGCGATTTGCAAATCATTGAACTCGAACGCGTTGCGTGCAGGCGCAGAGAGCAGCAGTCGGAATAGAAGGAGGTGTTGGAGCGGTGGCAGTAGCCGCGCAGCATTGTCAGGGCGGCTAGTGCGTCGGTCGTTTAGACAAATTTCGGCGGACGCGAACGGCACTGCAATTGCCCGAACGGCGATACTACCGAATACTCGAAAGTTGCCATATCACCTAAGTACCCCTCATCTCGCACACGTACGCTATTACACGCCGCTATTGCGACCCCACTGCAGCACATGCCACTTGCCCCTAAGGCCCCCTACGTCACCCTGAAAACACGACGTTCAACACGTTTGCCTCTAGAACGAGTGCTCGCACCGCGCTGTCGCACCTGCTCGAGGGAACTGCAGGAACGTTTTGAGTAGATCATGGACACGACGCTATCGCAGCCACGGAATCGACTGCAATCTGCCCCTGTCAGCACTCCCTCTGTTGTACCTAGCAGCAACAACACCAATGCCTCGGTGCTCGGCCCCAGCCTTTCCAGCACCAGCAACAGCAATAGCAGCAGCAGTGGTGGCGGAGGGGGTGGCAGCGTAAGTGGCATCAGCGGTATTGGAATTATTGGCGGCGGCTCGTCAGTTGTGCTGCCGCAGTCTCAGTCACCACCGCCGGAACGTATCAGCACCGCCTCTTCGTTCGTGAATCTCTTCGATGGCTTCACCTCACGCGTGTCGGGCGATCGCAGCCAGAGCGCCGCCAGTACGCCGAGCAGCATAAGCTCGTTAGGCACCACCGCAAATGCTTTGTACTCTTCGCTGGGGCTGGCCTTTAACTCGCTGACGTCACCAATCTCGAGCGTGGCGGCTGCTGCACAAGCCACCACCGCGGAGGCGGCCGCAGTGGTCGTTGCCGCCGCCTCGGCGCTGTCCAATCACCTGAGCTCGCCAACTAGCGGGACGCCGCCCAATTTGGACGAACTAGACGATGACGAGGATTGCGACGATGACAACGACCGGCACGTGCCTGCGGCCACGCCGAAAAAGTCGTGGCCCGAAATCAAGGCCATCGTCGACGACATACGTAAGCAGCTGGCCAATCTGTCCAGCATGATGCCGTCGAATATTCAGTTTCGTCGGCTGTCGGACGGACGCGTGCGTTGCTATTTTTTGAGCACGCCGCCCAACGCTTGGGAGACGACGCTGCTATACGTGGACATAAATGTGAATGCACCAGACGAGGCGATGGCGCCGGAAATGCCACCGAACGACTGTGAGCTACGCCTGGCGTCGCCGCCATCTTCGCAGGCATCGTCGCCCACAATGGGTGCGGCCTTTCCCAGCGGTGCTGGCAGCCAGAATAAACGGTGAGTGCTCGCGCTCCAGGCGCAAAGTGCAATCGTGCGCAAAATCGCCATTTACATCTTTTGTCTGTTTGCAGACTCTACTGGAATATAGTATTACAGCAGCCTATTTCGAGTGTGGCTGCGGCAGCGGCTGCCGGCGGCGGTGTCAGCTCCTGGTCACGCGAATACCAACTGCTGCAAGAGCGAAAACGACTATCAACGTGGGGCATCACGTCGTTCGAACTGCACAAACTCAGCGGAAAAATCGTGTTTCCCTGCTCAAGTGATCTGTACCAATGCCTCGATACGGGCTACAATGTGAGTAGCGGCGTAAACACAATCGCCAATCGATTAGGTGCAATGTTGACGGAAGTGCCCGCACAACATTAGAACGAAATGTGTTGCAATGGCATTATAAATACGCGCTGTAAGATCGCTGGCGCTTCAAGTCCCAATTGCTTGCGTGCTGCCGTTTCGCGGCTATGCAGCTGCTTTGTAGTTCACACGTGGCATATCATTGACCCAGTTTGAATGTGCGCGCTGTTTGCTATTACGATAAAAAGCTTGTAGGCTATGCACAGCAGCATAATTTTGCGCGCTGAGCGACTAAACGTTGCTGGGGGTAATGTTACAACTGCAGTGCGCTGAAATCTATGAAAACATGCTTGCCGATCTCCCATTGAGTGCTACTACTTTATGTTGAGTGCTTTTGATGGAGTAAGAGAAAGTATATATGTAATACAGAAATGGTTTTTACTATCAAGTTTTCCATTTCATTCCAATCTAATTGATGAAAAAAATGAGATGCAGGGGCCTTTGTTTATATATTTTACAGTTTATAGGCTTGAAGAGCTTAGGGGCCAGTGGCCTAGCTTGAACACTGTTTTCAATACGATTGAAGGGGTTGATATATACAGCTCGTATACTTTACGTAGGCTTGTTTGGGTGTGTCAGGGTACTCGAAAGCCTAATCAATCTGCAACAAACAAAGATGTTTTTCCATACGAAAATCTCTAACAGCGATTATAAAAACATTGCAAATAATAATGCTTTCTATTCAAATGCTGCAAATCAATGTAACACTAATTTTCATTCATTCAAGTATGGGATTACGAGCAACTGTATACAATCGTTTCAAATATTTGCGCCATTTATGAGCCTCTTTGGCTTACTTCCCCTTACTGCGTCAACCTGCTAAGCAAAACTTTTGCAAAAATTCATTCTATACTGTACAACACTGTCGTTTACCAGTGTTATACCATCTTAAAGGTTGGCTTGCAACAGAAAATCGAATTTTGTTTACACGATAAAGCTCATAAATCCCACATCATTGTACGACTTCTACTATATGTCTGTATGTATACACATACGTGTACACATTACAACTCAAATTTGCGCAAGTAATCCGGGCCGACTTTTGTAATCTGTGGTCATATTTGCCCATTGCATTATCGCAATGAGTTCAACGATTTTCTGTGCAATTATTTTTCAGATTATTGGATTTAGTTAATGAAAAAATGCACTCATAATGTATAATTAACAACGTTCGTGATTGATTGCAATAGTTTATTTTTAATGCTTAAAATTAAAATTATAACCGGAGTATCGTTACATGCACTCATAGAGCTGAAAAGTAAACTGTATCTTTTACTTGAAAAAAAATTTCTTCACTTATGTTCAATGTTATGCCCTGAGAAACGTGCATTGTTTTAGTTGTGAGTGCAGTGCACCAGAGGAAAACTGGAATACGGCCTTGCTGAAGTTTGTACACCCTACACCTGCTATCAGTTGAATAATATTAACGCTGCTTAATTGAACTTGAACTTGCTGAATTTCTAATTCACCTTGTCTAATGAATGAGTGAATGAAAGACGGTGTGTACTACGAGTTTGTTTTTCACTTTCTTGTCACATTAATAGGTGCAGAGTCAGTTTTTCGGGGAAACCATTAAATGAAAATGTTGAAACAATTAAGAGTTTCCTTATCTGTGTCTTATAAGATACAATTAACACCGTTTTTGCCTTCACTTTTAACTTTTTGCATCTTCAACATCTACCTCAGCCTTACGTCAAATTTTAAAATAAACAAAATATTATAGAAAAACGTGTTTGGTTGTCGTGAAATTCCTTTCTCTCTTAGTAATCAGTAGCACTTCTTATGCCAGTGCAATCAGTATAAAATTTTATCATATCCAATGTATTTTGTTGCTTCGGGTAAACTGGCTATTTTGCCTTAGTTGACAAATAGTGAATGCTGCCACTGCAATTAATGAATTTTCGTTTGGCGTCATTCGGCAATATTCTCTGAAATTGTGTATGGAAAATTCTAACGCTAGATTTTAGTAAGTACTAGTGTCCGACCGAAACATCTTTTTGGGCTGAAACCGAAACCGAATTTCGGTTTTTTTTTTAATATTCTGCCGAAACCGAAACATTCTAGTTAAAATAAAATCACCATATCAAGCATTTTTTTTAACAAACGAATTTTACATTAAGTAAATAAAGAACAAAAAAACAAACATAACATAAATAAATAAATACTTATTAATAAAAACAATTTATTCATTTTTTAAAAACATAAACATGAAAAAATCACCCTTTCGTACCTTACTCGCTAATATTCAAAATTAAATAATTTAATATTATATGCTAAAAAAAAGTTTATTTATATTGGTGGCATTTAAATTACTCCTCCTTTCATTATATATCTGCTACACAATAAAATGTAAAAAAATATTCTAGAAAGTTTCGGTCTAGTAAATACCCACTTAATGCCCAGAAATTTGTAGTGTCTTACAAAAATTCTTCTTTATGTCTTCTACATGGACAATTCTGACGCCAGATTTGAGTAAATTTTCACTAAATGTGCACAATTTTCAGAAATGTCTTGTCTTACAGAATTTCTTCTTCTACTTTTTTATATGGAAAATTCTGACATCCTATTTGAGAAAACTAGTCAGTAAGATTCTGGTCTGGTTTGACTAAATTGTTAATAAACTAAACTAAAATGTCCATAATTTTTATAAATTTCGTATGTCTTACAGAATTTATTGATTGTTGTATTGACCAGCACGTCGGCAATGAGTATTTTTATCACTGTTTTCTTCGTTTCTTATTTTAGACAAATGTCTTGGCATATCTTTAAAAAGAATTGAGGAGTCCATAACAAAACACAATAATTCCACTTTTTTAGTTTTTCGTTTTTTTTGACTGAGTCCAATTCTACATATTAAAATCTATGTAATGATTGTTACAAAACATACCAAAGGTCAATAATTTCACTTAAATTCAAAACCGAAATAATGGTTCAGACCAAAATGAAACATTTCCGTATGTATATCCTACTGACTTTAATTAAATTTATTCGTTTATCCAACAAATTGTTCTGGTGGAATTATTGCATTTTGTTATGGACCTCCTCAATTATATTAATGTATTTGTGTTTCGATTGCCGCTGCGAGGTCGAAGGCCAATCGATACACTTAGTATATTTTTTCATACATGAATGGAAACTATGTACAGTGCCCAGATTCTTCCGACCTCATCAAGGCATCTTTTTATTTTCAGTAGTTTGCCAACACCTGCTGTACAAGTTGCCACCGAAAGAATTTTCTTTTTTTATTTGGTGTTGGTTGAGTTCGCATTTGAACGCACGGCCCTTCCGACTTGTCATCTTGCTTGTACTTACAGTGCGTTTCAAAAATAAGTGTTGGCCATATCTTTTTAACCGTAGAAGTTTGCCATGGTTTTAATATCAGATCATCTTCTATTTTAAAATACCGTTTTCGCGTGTGTTTCAGTTTTCTTAGTTGGGTATAAGTTTTCGCGGAAATATCAAGAATTAAAAATGAGTGCTATATTTTTGAAGCGTTTCGAAGTAGTGTTTTTGGTAAACCCGCCAAAGGGTCCAAAATTGAAACCTCCACAAGTCGCAAAATACACGAAAACATCAGTTTCATTTGTGAGGGAGTGGATCAGTCGATGTATAGAGTTCGGAAATGTTGACGACGAACCAAGGAGGGACAGGAAAAGAACCACTCATATAAGGCGGTAGTCCGGATGTTTGATAACACTCCAACTCTTAGCCTGAAGCAAGCGAAGGAAACATTGTCGCAGAAGAGAGTCGAAGTATCAACGGCCACTATCCGACGCAGGCTTCTGAAATCGGGCATTCCTCATAGAAGTACCATGTCGAAATCGCTATTGGGTAAACAATGTGGAAAATCGTCTGAAATAGCATAAAAAAAATTTGGGGTGGAAACACTAAATTGGCCATCTCAAAGTCCAGATGCAAACTCAATCGAAAATGTTTGGTCCTTAATGAAGCCAAAGCTTAGAGGAAAAAGAATATCAACAACAAAACAGCTAATTTTGGCATTAAAACGGATTTCGAGAGGGGTTTCTTTGGAGTACACTCAAAAATGAGCCAAAATTGTACCAAAAGATGCCAAGCTATTACTGACAACAACGGAGACTGGACAAAGTTTTGATAATAATGCGAAAAAGATATTTGCACAGCCTTTCAGAAAATATATATAATTCATTACTACTACTTTTGTAAGTTTTATAAGCAACACTTATTTTTGCAACGCACTGTACATTCGAAAATAATAAAAGTATTGACCTTGTAAACAATACTTACAATGCATTCATATCAACATTTGACAATCTCACGTTTTTTCTACACAATTTTCCTCATATACGTATGTACATATGTATGTTGCTTTCGTATGTCGAAAAGCTATACGCGGCAATTAATTAACTTGTAAATACATACATTAGTACTATTTTGCTAAACAACTTCCTACAATTTATTTGTGTATAGCATAGACCTTTCACCTTATCTCGGCGGCGCGTAATTGCTTAATATGTGATATGGTCGGCAAGTTTCTGATGTAGCCCTGCGGCCAAGCGGCATCATTTACATTTCATATACTATACGTTTGTGTTGTGCTATTCTTAGCGTCTTTAACTTTGCACGTACGCAGACCGCGAATTTAGTCCAGCCCCCCCGAAGCATACAGAAGAAACAAACAATGAAACTATAAAAAAAAACTGGTGGCTTTTATGACAAAACAAAGTCGAACAAGTTGACAGCTCACCGGGGCTGCGCGCGCTGTGTTAGGTTGCTATGGCGTTGAAGAAGACGGTGGTGTTGCCTTGATTTAGCCACATCTTGTCTAGTTTTTGCATTGGCAAGCATGACGTAGCGAATTTCGATTGATAGCGGAGGCTGGCCACCACTGGTTAGGTGCAGGTGGCACGCCATGCAATCGGCTCAAGTCACGTTTCATGTTTTATATTTTCCTTTTTTATTATTGCTTAGTTTATTTGCTTTATGTGAAATTCAAAAAAACAAATCTAATTACTCGACTTGTGCTTGGCCCACAGACAACTAATCGTTTTAATCAGTTTGCGTTTATTTTCATTGCTTAATTGTTTGGCTGTGATTTGCGCTGCTCTCTGTCTGTCTTTGTGGTTGGTCGTAGTTGTAGTTGGTCGTCGACGACAGCATAGTGACGCAGTGCAACGTTCAGCTGCGCGATGATTAATCGCCAATAATCATTATTTAGTTGTGCTTCCTGCGGCTGCCCCAGCGTCGTCCGGAAATCAAGCGTCCGCCCGCTTGTCCGATTTGCGAATAGTATGTCGTGAAAACTATCTAAGCGCTATATTATAGCGCCGATAATTATATGCACAACATATGTGCATTGATTATGTAGCGCCAAATACCTTTTGTGGCTGCTGCTTGCGTGCTGAAATTGTTTATTACGCTCTTCAAGTTTTTTTATTTGTTCCTCTTGATGGCATTGCTTTTTTGCAATTATCTTCGTTTTGTTGGTTGTTAATCGTCGTGTGGCGTGTGCAGATAAGCGGTCGGTGGTATGGCATTGCTGCTGCTGTTTACTTTTGCTTTCGAGCTCGCGCTAAAATGTTGAAATGTTTATTATACATCGTTCGTTTGGCTGTTGATGTGTCGCTCCAACTGTCTGTTTGCTTGCGGCTCTAGACTGCTGTTGAGCCCCCAGCTACCTACTCTCGTCTCAATGCGTTGCATTTCTCGTTTAACTGTTTTATCGTGAGTCGTCATTTGTGTATGGTCCGGGTTCGATCTTGTCAATAAAGAAAACAACATTTGCAGCCGTTTGATTTATAGTTTATTTCATTAGAACTATCAACCGCTGAAAATAAATGCTTACACTTGGTGGTGTATTCTTCTCAGCCGATGGATCTAAATTTAGTTTATCGAAACTGTTCAGGTCGTAAGTGATGATTGATTGGAAGGCTTCCACAGTTATAGTACTGCTACCATAGCCCGATTTAATTTAATTTCATTTATTTATAATTAGTCAAAGAACAATTGTTTGCTTACTGACTAATAAAGAACAGCATAATGGATAAGTAACAAAGTAAAGATTACGTAACAATCGATAACTTAATTAAAAATAAGTTCATAAATATTGCTTTAGAAGTAGTGAAATCCACCGAAAAGTTCATTGAGATCTTATTAAATTCTATTAGAGCTCGCAAAAGAGGAGCATTTAAAGCATAATTCGTTTTGACGAAACCAACATTGAAAAAATCAAAGTGCCGGAGAGATCTAGAAGGAATGTTGAAGTGAATCCTCTCTAGGAGGGAAGGGCAGTCAACCAACCCGCAAACAACATCAAAAACAAATGACAAAGATAGGATGGATCTTCTATCCTGCAAGGTTTTTAAATTTATGAGCTTACAACGCGAGAAGTAAGATGAAACAGGATCCTGAAAGTGTAGTGATTTCAGAGCGAAACGTAGGAAAACCTTCTGAATACGTTCCAAGCGATTAACGTGGCAATAGTGATATGGCCTCCAAATAAACGAGGCATACTCTAACTTCGAGCGACATTAAGTGGCTGCCTACTACAAAATCGATAAAATGCTTGTAAAATATAAATTTATATGTGTATCGTAAAAATAATACTCTTAAAACGTAGCTGGAGTCTTCTGCATTCTTTCTTAGTTCCCTCCTGGACGTATTCCTTACCTTTCTTTCCACCTAGGACCTTACGACAGTAAACTTCCTAATTATTTCGATTTCGAACTAAGACCAAGAAGAGAATATCAGTTTCATGTCAAGTACGAAGAAAAAGTTGGTGTCTTTTCGTTTCATAAATATTTCTACTATTTATTGGAGTGCAATATTCTTCAATAGTACAGTGTACAGTGCCTGAAATACCTTTATTTCTTTACATATTAAAAGCTGCCCGAGTCGAAATTCGAATAGACAATTTTCTGCTTTGCAGCCCAACGCTCTGAGTCACAGCTGCTGTCACAATTCAACTTATGTCTTCCTTTTTGATAAACGTTCATGATTCATAAACAGTAAACTCGATTTTATGTCTTCTATGATACCATACATACATACATACATTTTTAGTGGAAAATCTAAGCCTTCAATATCTGTTCCCAGCTCCAACCCACGCAGTAATTTATATCTCATGGGGCTATTTCTCTCTGATTATCTTATTTTTAATTCTTGAATATGTTTTGATCTTTGGTCAATATACAAATAAAAACCTGACTCCCATTCTGCGCATCTTGTTTTTCTGATCAACTGTTTATTTTTGTTTTCGTTTTACTGCTGAAGTTGTTGTTGTGATATGTGGCAGTAAATTTCTCGCTGGGTGGTTAACCGCGGTTAGCGCTCTCTGTGTGTGTGTGTGTTTGCCCGCGCTAATAAAAATGCATACTTAATTCTTAATTTTATTTTTTCGAGAATAAAATTTAATGGCCAAGTCTCCATCTATGTCGCGCTATATCCGTCCATCCGTTCGTCTGTCCGTTAGGCTGCTGCGTCGTAAGCGATAGCAATGTTGTCATTACACACAAATATAAATACAATTTATCGATTATTAATAAATAGCTAAGTATATGAAATGTTGTTTGATTTTTCCACTTGCAGACAAGTCCTCTATTTCCTACACAGTTGCGCACATGCCCGCAATGGGCTGCCCTGGATCCGCAAATTTGCCCGCAAAACTCCGATTTGATTGCGTATATTAGTGGCTGTGATATCTGGGTGACGCACACGGTCAGCGGCCATGAGGAGCGCTTGACATTTGCCCACGACGGACGTCGCTCTTTTGTCGATGATCCGCTAAGTGCTGGCGTGCCATCGTATGTGATGCAGGAGGAATTCAGTCGCTATCAGGGCTACTGGTGGCAACTGCAATCGGACGGTATGGCACAACACTGCAAATGTTTTTTTTAATTACACACTCATTGATTTATTTCGTTCGCCATTTCAGACGGCATCTATCGCATTGTGTACGAAGAGGTTGACGAATCCGATGTGTGCCTCTACACATTCCCCTCGTCGCAGGCCATGCCCGGCGAAATGGAGGAGTACCGCTTTCCGCGCACCGGCACGCCCAATGCCAAGTCGAAGCTGAAAATGGTGCAATTCGTATTGAATGAGTCGCTGCAAATTAGCGATGTCTGCATTAAGGACTTGCCATATTCGTTGTCGGTGGTGTTTCCCTGGCTGGAGTACATTGTGCGTGTTGGCTGGACCCCCGATTCGAAATAGTTAGTATTGCATTCAAGTGCAGAATTTCAGTCATAAATGGATGAATAACTTTACCGCAATGAATGTGAAAAATCAGTTGTGAATAATATTAATTTCATGTAATTCTGATTTAATTTTTATAAAATTTGTATCTGCAATTTTTCAGCGTTTGGATGCAAGGCATGAATCGAAAGCAGCAACGATTGGACTTGGTGCTAATACCGCTGGATAATTTCTGTGAAACCTACAGCAGTTCAGCGTCATCACCGTCTGGCTCCGCCGATCACAGTTGGAAGAGTCCGTACTGTCGTGCAGTTTCGCCGCTTCAGGTATCGCGCGTATTAGCTCTTCCCTTAAATTTGAAGTATTCACAATAAATCTCCTTCTATCGTTTCGTAGGTGATTTACTCGCAAACGTCCGATTCCTGGGTGAATGTGCACGATTTGCTCTATTTCCTGGAGATCACTGAAACGACAGTCACATTTCTGTGGGCTTCGGAGGAGACCGGCTATCGGCATTTGTATTTGGTAACATCTAGTCTGTGCGCTACCGTCTTGAACGGCTACAAGGACGTCCACGTGAACGTCGCTGCGGCCACGGTGGCCAGTTACGAATTGAATAATCGCACAAATTCAACGTCGTCGGTGACTTCGGTGACCATGGATGTACATGCGGACTTTATTGAGAGCGTTATGCTGCATCCGCGAATCATAAATAAGGTTGTCTTCATTGTGAAACTGCGCCGAATGTGTGATTTGTATTCTGATGTGTTGTCAATTGTTAGGTGGCGCTCACTTCTGGCGAATGGGAAGTACTGCACCGCTGTTTGTGGGTGGACAAGGCGCAGCAATTGGTTTATTTTATAGGCTTAAGAGATACGCCGCTGGAAAAGCATTTGTACGTAGTCAGCTTGCAGCGGCCAGAGCACATACGGCTACTCACCGAGCCCGGCTACTCATATCAGGTGGAATTCGATGAGGTGTGTACCACAAATCCAATTTGTTGTTTCTTTATCTCGTAATTTTTTGATTTATCTCTCATGTACAGACTTGTCAATTGATGTTGCAAGTTTACTGCAACATCCAACGTTTGCCGTCCTGCAAGGTGATGCGCGTAACACAAACCTGCCAGAGCGGTGGCGTGAACGGTATACAGCTGACGCTCATGGGCTACTTGCACGAGGGCGGCAAACCGGAACCACAGTACTGCCCGCAAATATTTCGGCCGCAACTGCCATCGGGTGAAGTTGTGTACGCAATGGTCTTCAAGCCGCACAACTTTCAGCTGGGCGTCAAATACCCAACTGTGCTGAACGTGTACGGCGGCCCCGAAGTACAGACGGTAAACAACACCTTCAAGGTGCGTTGGGAAAAGTGTTTGCTATCAAAGTGAACATCGGTTAATTTGTGTGTTCGTCTGCAGGGAAAACATCAGCTGCGCATGCACATGCTGGCAGCGCAGGGTTACTGTGTGATTTGCATCGATTCGCGTGGCTCGCGGCATCGTGGACTGAAATTCGAGAGCCATATACGCTGTCGCATGGGCCAGGTGGAGCTCAACGATCAGGTGGATGCGTTGCGAATACTTGCCGACCAATTGGGCTATGTGGACATGAATCGCGTGGCCATACATGGCTGGTCCTATGGTATGTGTGCTGTGTTGGACTGATTGATGCGTGTTCGTGTAATAAATGTGACGTCTTATGTGGTGCTCTTAGGTGGCTACTTGAGCCTTATGGGTTTGGTGCAGTATCCGGATATATTCAAAGTTGCCATTGCCGGTGCGCCCGTCACGAATTGGGAGTACTACGATACGGGCTATACGGAACGTTATATGGACTTGCCGCAGAATAATAAACGCGGCTACACGGCCGGCTCAGTGCTTAATTACATTCACTCATTTCCCGAAGAGTAAGTTGCTGCCAACGAGCTGGATGCTTGCATAGATGTATTCATATTTCTTGATGGGTCCTGCTTTAGGCTCTGCCTCTCTATTTAGTTAAATAATTAATTTCGATTGGCATTGAAGAATTAATTATATTTGTTTACGTTTCACAGAGACAATCGTCTTCTGCTCATACATGGTCTCATCGATGAGAACGTACATTTCTATCACACCTCGCAGCTAATATCGGCACTTAATAAGGCCAACAAACCGTACGATCTGCACGTTTTCCCCGACGAGCGGCACTCACTGCGCAACTTGGAATCGAATAAAAACTACGAAACAAAATTGCTGTCCTTCTTGCAAAATTTATGAGATTCGCAACGGCATGTTCCCAAGCCGAGAACGAAAGCACTGGCAGTGACGACCACTACGACGATTCACACAACAGCCTCACCCACCAATGCTGGGACAGTGTAAGCGCAAGCAGTGCCCATATTGGCGGAGTCAGCCGATCATAAACATAAACAACAATTTCGTACTCTTTTGCTGACATACATAAATTTTATATAACTCCGAAAATATGTTAACCGTTTAGAATTTTGAATTTAAACGCCAACTTTAGTTTTTGTATTTAAATTTTAAATTATGATTTTTACAAGCAGAAATTATTTTTATGTTTAAGCATTATTAGCGCAAACTAAAAGCAAATGTCGTTCATTGTTACTGCTTGCTTAACATAACCGAAAGCAAGAAGTCTATTTCATTTCTATATATATTTAATGTAAATTGTAAAAAGCTGCAAAAGCGCGTGTGCAAAGCAAATGCTAATTTTTATTAAAAGTCACGAAATGAATCAAAAGCAACCGATCCTCACTCAATCTCTTTCAATATACACAAACACAAACACATACACGACTGTTTTGTGTGCTCGAGTTTCTGCTACTAGTTGACGCTGCAAATTATATTTTTGTATGCTGTTATGCATTAAAGTTGATTATTTTAATTTCATTGACAAACAAAACAAAAACTAAAACTAAAAACAATTTGAAATTGTAATCATTAAAGTGCGCGCATGCGACTTTAGCTCAAACAGCATGCAAAAAGCGTTCAGTTTGTAATAACGTGCAAAGTTGCTGCTGCTAAATGCTTTTTTAGACTTATAAGCAAAAATTTTATAGTTTTAAATTAGAAATGTTCATTCAATGTTCGCAACAAACGTTTTTTTTTTAATTGTAAACTGACACTACGCATTGTGTTCGCCTTCCATGCATCGTTCCCCTTCGCCTTCCCTGCTATGTTGCGTTCTCAGCTCTGGCTGTATTTGATTATTTAACTAATTCGAAAACTGTAAACCTAAACGCATGACGAAAAGTGTAGCAAAACATCGTTGTCCTTTATTTACTCCTACTTGTACTGCTTTTGAGCGTTCGCCTGTTACACGTTTAAAATATTTGCAAGAACATTAACCATTACGATTGCCGCATAAATTACTAATTTAACTATATATAAATTGATAATAACAAGAATCGCTTATGTAAAACGTTGCAATATTTAACATCTAACTACTTACATTTAGTCCATACAATTATAATTACAAATAAAATTCAAGCATTAAACAAAATTTTCAACAAACAAACAATGAAGCACATAAAAACTGCAAAAAATGTAAAATTTATAATTAACGCTAAAATCATTATGTTTATTGAATTTTAAGTTGTAAAGCAAAGAGAATAAAAATAAAACACAACAATAATAATTATTAAAGAGAAAAATTAAAGCGAAACAACAAAAAAATCAATTGTATAACTTATAGAAATAAAAAAAAAGAATAAAATATAAACGAAATAAATATTTAAAAAAACGAGAAGAAGAAAAAAACGCATTGTCATTTTTAAGCATTCCGAGTGAATGACCAGGGGCACAGAATAGAGCAGGAGGTGCCACATGCGCCGTAGCAGATTTTGTTTACTTTATGACGCGGTCGAGGTGTAGCAGAGAAAAATGCTAACACAAACAAGAGAGTAACGGCGAACGAGCGCGACAGTGTTGCCAGATTATTGATTATAAAAATGTTTTCGGTAATTTGGGCGATTTCAGTTATTCTCGTTCGATATTGACGACTAATTACGAGTATATTTGACTACTTTTTGCTTTGTTTTGGGTTATTCTTTTCTCTTTCTATTCTATTCTCTAGAACGTATCTTGATTTCCCACCTTGGTCCACATTAATAAAAAACACAACTCTTTTTTTTTAATTTTTAAATATTTTTTTATTCAGTTTCTTTTTGCTTCGTTTCATTGAAGATTTTCATTAAATTAGCCACCTTGTTTTTGCATTTTATTTGTGTGCAATGGTCTTTTTATCAGCGTTTCAAAAGTGTTTCGCAAAAAAGTTCCTTATTTGTGTTTTTATACATACATACTTGACTGGCAATTTACCATTGGTTGTTGCTGTTTGTTGTTGTTGTTGTTGTTGATACGAAATAAAACCGCCTGTTTAGTATGTTTTTTGTTGTTTTTTATATTTCATCGTCGTTCATAATTTCAAGTTGTTTGCTTGCATTTTATTTCTTCTTTTCTGCTTAGTTCTTTTTGTAAAGTAAATATATATATAATGTATATATATATATATGTGTATATATATATATGTATAATTATTATTTATATACGCATTTGTATACATACGTTTGTATATAAATTATTGTTATTAGCATTAAATTTAGACTGTATTAATTTTAATGTTCTTGTATATAAATTAGTGGTTGTTTGTTTTTGTAGTTTTCTCTTGTTGTTGTTGCTTTATTTTCTGTGTTTATTCTTCGTTCTTCCCTTTATGCTAGTTTAGCAGTGGTATGAAGTAATAGTAGTTATGAATGAATTGTAATATATATGTGGATGTATGTTTGTATGTATGTATGTATGTATGTATATATGTAGTGATACATTATGGATTTTCATGCAATGAAATCGTTACACTTTACAAAAACTACACTTGGCGACATTTCCAGTGGATTTATTTTCAATTTACAATAAATTCAAACTACTTTTAATTTGCTTAACGCATAGTTACATACATTTCATTTAGTGCAATTCAATTAATTAATTTGATCGATTAATCAATCAATTAGCGGTTTGCGAAAGCTTTACAAAGCCGAAAACAGGAATTTGAAAAATGTTTGTAAAATTTGGAAAAGTAAGTCAAATCATGAAATTGGTATTTGTACATTTATATAATGAACAATTTTAATACGAAGACAAAACAATTTAGTTTTTGTTTTATATTTTTGTAAAAATAATTGAAAGTGCATAAAGTGAGTTTAATTTTGTTGAATAAACAATAACAAATGTGGAATTTGTATACTTGATTTAAATTGATAAACATTTTAAGAAAGCTTTTTATGCCTTAAGCTGTGCTCGTAAGTCGGTCGGTCAGCGACAAGTGGCGCGTGTCAAAATAGCGCAGTGAAAGTGACAAAAGTTAGGTTAGGATGGGTTAGAGTGGCTGCTGAGCGAGCTCACAAAGGCCAGTATTGGCTCGTGTTACCAAAGACGGAAAGTTGGACCCAATTATTATGTCTGCCAATATTAGCGGGAAAGTTTGTAAAATGTCTAATATATGTTTAATGATTTTTAATTCGTTCTAATAATTCAATTTATAACTTTTTAACTATAGTTGAAAGTTAAAAGTTTGTTATATTTGTTATGGATTTTCACGTTAATGGCATTGGAAAGTCTAATTAAAAACAGGCATTAAAGAAAATTTCAAATGAATATATAAGGTTGCTAAAAAAAATTATAAGGTTAGAAACGTTCGTAAGTCGTACCACAGCTCTTTAACCCAGGCCTAGCTTCGCACAACTATTTGTATAACTAAAGACAGTTTAACAATTAAGATGTCCTACGTTCATACAAATCATTGTCGCTTTAAAAATTTCACTTGGCTTTTTCAATAATGCCAAGTGAACGTTTTTAGTGGAGGTTCTACATTTTGGGGTCTTATTTTTTGTTGAGGGGGCAGCCATGAACAGAAAAAGGTGTTCAATTTTTGTACTGGCTAAGATGGAGAATAAAACTATGCCTCAGAGTTGCGATTCAACACACTAATCAGCTGAGCCATGGCGGCCATAAGGTTAGGTTAGGTTGTACTGTCTGTCAAGAAGGCCGCGTCTAGAACCTAATGGGTCCTTATAGATGCCAAGGAGTTCCGAGGAGGATACCGAAGAGGATACCGAGGAGTTCTGCCTGTCAAGAAGGCCACGTCTAGAACCTAATGGGTCCTTAGAGATGCCAATTAGTGCCGTTTGGAAAAATTGTGATAGCCTTATGATCTGTTAGAAACCGAATGCAAGAACTTTTCGAGCACTGAAAAGATGCAAACCAGTCAGACGATTTCTAGCAATTCCTTATGTCGCGCTAATGCCGCTCACTATAGCCGACCCATGTTATCGTTCCATGACCCAACCTATGTGCATGTCCCAACTGTTGTCTGCCACGCGTACATTCCAGTACGTACTCGCATTTTTCTCTCACTGTGCTACTTCCACTGCCGATGTTAAGGTCGCGTTCGCACTGACAGCTGCGCAATTGTTCACAAGGCAGCAGTTGTTATGCGGGTCGCGTCACGTCTCGTCATGACGCTCATGCAATATGTTTGCCCGCATAACAACTAAAACATTGTGTGGACTTTGGCGGCTGCTGAAAGTGTTTTTGGGGGGGTCTTTGTTTTTTGCAATTTTCTTGTAAGTTTTTTTTTGTTTGATTTTGTTGTTTTTTGGTATGCTTGCATGTGGTTTGTGTGTATGTGTATGTTTGGGTGTGTTCGTGTGTGTGTGTGGTGTTGCGTTTTTTCGCTTACAATAACAATTTAAATTTAATTAACTTTACAATTACAAGTAATTTTTTTTTAGTTAATTTGACTTTTATGTTTACGCTTAATTACAGTTAATTTACAATAGCATACAATTAATTTAATTAAATTTACTTTGATTTAATTTTTTATTCAATTCATTTACACAATTACACAGTTGCTTTACTTTAAAAGTTGGGTATATTTTCTTTAACTTATTCACTTATGTGTGTATAAGTGTGTGTGTTTTTTTCATTTAAATTTAAAGTTTTTTTTGTTTAGTTTAAATTTTAATAGTGTTTTTGTATATATAGTATGTATATAAAAAAAATTTATCGCTAAAACATTACGACTAAATAAATTTACGTTAAAGTGTTTTAGTGAATTTTTTTCTGTGGTTTTGCAAATATTTTTGTTTTTCTTTTACATGAAAACATTTTACATGCTTTATTCGTAATTAATGTGCATTAATTCAATGTTTTTTGTTTTAGTATTTTAAGCTTGGTTTTTCACATTCGGTTGGTTGTTAAAATGTGTGTGTTTTATGTTTGGTTGAACAATTTTTTTCTTGCTTTCATCAATTAATGCAATGCACACATACATACATTATTCATATGTATGTGTGTAAATAATTCCAATTATGTTTTTACGCTCGTACACAATTTTCGCTGCTTGCTAAATGTAGCTATTGTTTTTTATTTTTAATTTTTACTACTATTATTAAACATTAATATTACAAATTACTTCTTTTTTTGTGTTTTTGTTTTTCAATTATAAATATTTTACTTATGTAATTGCGTGTTGCTGCTATTCAACTTGTTTTATTAATGGTTTCTGTTTGTTTTGTTTATTTTGCATTTTTTGCTATTTTTCCTTATTTTTCTTTTACATAAAAACAAAGGAACTATATATTTCAGTCTTTCAAGTGTTTTATAAAAAAAATATCTATTGTTTTCTGTTTATGTTTATGCTGTTTTTTGCTTGCTATACATAACTTTATGTATATATAAATAGAGTGTTTATGTATAAAAAAGAAATGTAATGCAAAAAATTTCTTTATGTAGTGTGTGTGTGTGCAATTTTGCTTTAAGTTATTTTCATAATATTTGCTAATATATGGTTTTTTGTAATGTTTTTTGTTTACTGTTGTCTGTGGCTTTTGCACTTTCAATATTTTTATTTCATTTTATTTACAATATATTTTTGTTTTTATTCTTTTGTCACTGTTTTCGCTTGCATGTTGCAATATGCGTGTGAGTGAGTGTGTGTGTGTGTGTCTGTGTGGGAGTGCAAAAATGGCGCTAACTAAAAAAAATTTATAGTAGCAGCTTTGTTTGTTTGCTTTATGCTTTAATGCTATTGGTTGTTGTTGTTTTTGTTGTTTGTTGCTGAACACATATTGTTTAATTTTGTAGTCAAATATTTTTGATTTTTTTCAATAGTTTTTCTAAGTAGCAAAAAGTGCAATAAAAAACTCGGCGCATTCGATTTCAACATTTAGCGTGCGACATGGCGTCTGCTCGTAACTATTCATCGATCGCCATTCAAATGTCGTTGTATGCAACACTGATCTATGTAGCCAATACATTGTTGCTATGAATTTGCTTAGTGGTGCTACCAAAGAAAATAAAATCGCATACATGATTTTCTTTGGTGCCAGGCAAAATGTCACTGTACGTTTATGAGTGTGTGCGTGTGTGTGAAATTTCACTGCATTCACCTCTTACAAAAAAGAATAATTTTCATTAATTGTTTGCTTGCTCTTCTTCACTCGCGATTTATACTAGTTTTTGCTATAGTTGTGTATAGTGTGTACGTGTGTACGTGTGTTTGTGTTTGTTTAGTTCACATATGTTTAGAAAAAAAAAAACATTGCAAGTTTTAATTGAAAGCTTCAAAAGGTTCAAAGCGTTGCAAAAAACGTTTATGAAAAGCGTTTCAGTGTGTCTATGTGTCCGTGTGTGTGTCTGTGTGTGTGTGTGCGTGAGGGGGGAATGTACATGTTCTATTTGTAAAGCATTGCAGCATTGCTTAGTGTGCAACATAAAGCAGCCAACTTTGGAAGTGCTCGAAACCGATCCTCAGCTCACTTCCCCACTCACTACTTGACATCGATAATGCGCGGTTTTAACTTTATTTTGTCTGCAACGCTACTTTATTTGCTGCTTGAAATTTTATAAAATTTAGCTGAAGCTTTGTACAATTTTTTTATTAATTTTAGTGTTTTTCTCAGCACGTTTTGTGCACTGATTAGTGTTCGTTCATTTTAGTGTTCAGAATGTTCGTTGTAAAAGTGCAACAAGAACGCAACATAATCCTTTGTTATAATTTCGGTTGTTGTTGTTTTGTTTTTATATAATTTTTCGTTTTTCTTTTGTTTTTGTTATTTGTTAAGCGTCGTTTTCGCCAAATGATCCGATGAACTCACAAAGTTTGCAACAGTTCCATGTCAAAGTTTTTCAACTCAAAAATTAAACAAGATATATGCTTGAATATTACAAAATTTTGTGATAGTAAATTTTATGATTCTAAAGCCGAAACTGACTGATTTTCAAAAATTATGCAAATCATAGTCACAACAGTTGTAAAAATTTACAATTTTAAGATTTTGAATGCATATAATTTCATCAGTTTTAGCTATTAGTGTCACAAAAGTTTGTAACAAGTACAATTTAATTATTTTTAATGAGGATTGGTTTTTGAAATCAAGTAAATCATAACTGCGAGCATCAAAAAAGTCACAACAGTTGCAAAACTTGAAATTTTCAGATTTTGAAAGTATAAAATGTTTAGCTGTTAGTGTCACAAAACTTTGTAACAGTCACAATTGAATGATTTTCAATGATAATTGGTTTCTGAAATGAAACAAATCATAACTATGAACATCAAAAACGTCACAACAGTTGTAAAAGTTGACATTTTGAAAGTAAAAAGTAACGTAAATTTCAGCTGTTAGTGTCACAAAAGTTTGTAAAAGTTACAATTTACAATGATGATTGATTTTTGATATGAAACAAATCATAACTATGAACATCACAAAAGCCACAACAGTTGTAAAAGTTGAAATTTCGAGATTTTGAAAGAATAAATTTCGTAAATTTCAGCTGTTAGTGTCACAAAAGTTTGTAAAAATTGCATTTGATTAATTTTGAATTCAAAAAATTTCACGTGTCATAATTTTGAATGCAGAAAATTTCGTTAATCATAGTTGTGAGCATCATAAAATTTTGTGACAGTGGCAATTTTGAGAGTACATTCGTTCTTTATTGGCTCAAAGCAATCTTTGCTAATTTTAAACTAACCATGTAAAGTTAAAGTTTTTCTTTGACGGTTCAAAAGAGCAGCAACAGAAAATTTGTTAAAAACGCAAATTTTTTTAATGTATTTCGATATTTAATTTAAGTGAATCCCTTAAGTGAAGAAAATACTAATTCGATCGTCTAAAAAATGTTTAGTATTCTGTCTGTTTTTGTAGTCAATTTTCTTTAGGTTTCATTTGTGTGTGTGTGTGTGTTTGTGTTGTTATTGTATTGTTGTAAGTGTAGGTAATGTGATTTGTCATTGTTTTGCTATTAGTTGTAATTAGATTTAGGTTTAAATTTAATTGTACATTTGAGTAGTTGAGTGCGTGAGTGAATAAGCAATGCAGGCCACTGTCTCTGTCTGCTCGTCTATTTTCACTTGAATGAGTGTTTAATTACAGTTAACGCATCATAGAAGCTGCAAAATGTTTACAATATTTCATCAATCAAAATTAAAATTAAAAAATTAAGATTAAAAAGAAAATTAAGAGATTTTACAGGTCGAAAAAATTGCTGATGATGATTAAAGTCTGGGTTGGAGTTCGAAAACCGTAGGAATGATTCATTGGGTTGGATTTTTTTGATTGAAGTGGAATATATTTGTTTTAAATGTTTTTTGTCTTCAATAGACACAAGTTTTTTGAATTATTTTCAATGCAAATCAGTTCACTATTGATTACTGTAAGCACTTTTTGTTTTGAAAAATGTGGGCCTATTGAAATAGGACAAGTAGAAAGTGATCTGTCTTACTGCAAGTCAGATAGCTTATTCAGTTCTATAGAGTCCTTGATGCTGACTGAAGTGTGGTTATTCAAGTTGTCAAAGAAGGGAGAGTCTCAGAAAATTTCCATCTTCGTCTGAAGAGAGCCGCGCAGTGACAGAGGAGTTGGTTTATACTCTCTTCTTCCAACTGTCGATTACTTTTGTCTTAACTTTCTTCAGATTGACAATTTTTAGCTTTCAATGCAAAACTACTCGACAGTTTATTCTCTTTTTGTAAGCACAATTCTTTTGGTTCGAAAATGGTTTCATCTTCAGTTTCAAATGAGTGACGATAAGTTAATGAGTTAGTTCATCCCGACTCAGTCAAGAACAACTAATCAGAACTTTTCTTTGTCGCAACTGTTTGCTCGCCAGCCAACAACAAACAATTGAGAGTAAAATTAATCTCCCATAATTGATGATTTAATTGATGACTTTTAACGTCACTTTGTCGATTTACACAAACCTGTAAATTGCCCATCTAAAACGATTTATGATGTGTTAACTGTGATCGACACTAACTATTTACTTGAATCTGTCTTGAGGTCTGTGTTAGTGTTTAAACTGTGCTGCGGCCAGTGGCAAAATTGTACTCTGTGTAAATGCAAATTTTGAATTATAATTGAAAAAACAAAACTATGATATTACTTGTTGTTGGTATTGTGAACTTTGATGAATTGGCATTGGATTCAGTTGGGAATTCTAATAAAATGAACAAGTTACAAGATGGAAGCGAAGATGGTCTGAAAAGTTTTCAATCTCAAAATGAAGATGGCAGCACCAAAGGTAGAAAATCTCGACTCACCAAAAATTCGAGCCATTTCGGATGCACATTTGTTGTTTGACAATGCTTTGAGTTAGTCGATTTGAGTGTTTTTATGAAAATCGTAAACATTGAAAAATAGAACAGTCATTGAATATTAGTTTTTAAAAGGCGACTATGCAAATTGAAGACAACTTGTATGCTGTGTACAAAGCCTTTGTACGTTTTGTTTATCACTGTAAAATTTTGGACAGCTGAATTCAAACGCGATTGTACCAGTTTGGGAGACAATAAACGTTCGGGGTGTTTAAAAACTGCAACTGCACTGACGATAACATTTGTCAAGTTCACCAAATGGTGACAGATAACAGTTGAATTAAACTGAGAGAGAGATAGCTGATGCTATGAATAAATTTTAATTAATTTCAATAAATGTTTTTATAAAATTTAGACATGAGAAAGTTTTTGGCGCAGCGTTTTCGAATAAACGTTCCATTTGGACGTGTTAAAGAGCTGGAAGCATTGCTGGAAGAATTTTGCAGACCTACAAGGAGGACTATGTAAAAATTTCTTGTATCTTTGTTAGGTCGAAAACTTATCAGACCGCATACTCCGGTCTGAATTTGTTATATTCGAAATTGTCTTCTAGCACATTGTCACACAACTCTCCGATTAGAATTTGTGAAATTTTATGATGTTTGAATGCTTTTTTTATTCATTTTCTTCTTCATTTAACTTTACACTAGAATGCCAAAGAAAATCAAAATAACTCCATTGTGGTCTTTTAATGTGCGATTGATTGGCTTTCTGCAAAAAAATTTTGCAATTGGTGCAATTTTATGATCTCTGAATGTTTTTTTTTTTCATTTTCTACCATTTGAATGCCAAAGAAAATCAAAATTGCTTCATTGTGGGGTTTTGTTATTCAATTGATTGGCTTTCTGAAAGAAAACTTTGCAATTGGTGCAATTTTATGATCTTTGAATGTTTTTTTTTTCATTCTCTACCATTTGAATGCCAAAGAAAATCAAAATTGCTTCATTATGGTCTTTTGTTATTCAATTGATTGGCTTTCTGAAAGAAAATTTTGCAATTTGACGATTTTATGATTATTGAATGTTTTTCTAATCATTTTTTCCTATTTGACTTGACACTAGTTGGCATTAAAGTGAGGAGCGTAGTAGACTTTATAGAAAAATAAAAGTAAATTTTAATGAAAATTTATTGTATTTTTCTTAGGTAGAAAACTTTTCAGACTACCATCATACAATCGGGTTTGAGTCTTCATATTCGGAGATTATTCTTGCACGTGCCCAGAGACTTTTGAGCTTTTCTATAAGTTTTATTGTCAAAACTGGGTGCTTATTTGAAAGGCTGGAAAGTTTTTCTGCCCCATGAGAGTTATTGTTCTGTCTTAGCTTGAGAGAGGCTACGTTGCCTTGAGTAACCATTTCTGGTCAAGTTTTTTGAGCTCTCAAAATTTGACAAAAAGGACTTGGTGCATTTTAAAACTCATTTTAAAGACATCAAACACACTTCAAGTATAAGGAAAACGCTATTTTCTCGTTTTCTAGTATCCAGACATTTTAAGATACCTAATAGTGCTTCTTGGTCAATCCTTATTGAGCTCAAATGTGGCTACTTTTGAACCACTTTTCAGACACATCTGCATTGTTCCTACTACCGTCTACACCCCTGTTCTAGTTGCCCAATGGTTGCTCCAATCTAGCAGAGCACAATGCCACTGATCACAGCACATTCAAGTCACTTATTAAATATATAACTGTCGTCTATGGCATAGAGTAGTAAACAAAGTGATAGCAGCGAGATTGATATCTGACCATTCAAATGACAAAATTTCTCTGCCAACCTCTTAGGAGACCTAAACGAGACTAAAAGCAAGAAAGATCAACTCTTATGAATGAAACATCAATCTCACCATCACTTTTGTTGTTATTTGTGTTATGGTCTATGGAACTTTTTGTTGTTGCTTGTCATTTTTCAACGACAATTAGCCAACCAGATATTCAACAAAATATTCATATGAAAATATTCTATGGTACATTCGTGTAATGTGGTCTCACTCTTTTCAGCTCGCTACCTTTTATGGCGTTTTGAACTTAATTTGGAATTTTTGCTTGTTTTAGTTGCTGTTGTTGTTTTTGTTGTTTAGTGTATTTTAGTTATTGCTTTTGCCTATTGAGTAACTGTGAATATTGAGCCGTTCACAAGTCAGCTCGCCTAACTTTATGCTCTAAAATATTTGAGTCTTTTGTTGTTGTTTATCATCGCATCATTTGTTGAGTTCGAGTGCATTGGAAATACAAATAAATTCTTCAAGTGCGAGGCTTGTGAACGGCTCACTTGCAATTGTGTGCAATTTTGTTTGTCTTCTCGGTCTTCTTTAACTATTTATGGTTAATGTTGTATTCGTTTGTGGTCGTCTTGTTGTTTACTGTTTATGTATTTTGTTTGTTTCCTATTAGTGCGTATTGCTAAGCATTACCATTTATTTGCCTATTTATGTTTAATGCTATTTACTAGTTTGCTTGCTTTCAACTATTTTAACTTATTGTTTTTTGTACTTTTTGTTTTGTTTTGTTGTGGTTTTTGTTTATATTTTTGTTGTTTACTGTTGCTGTTGCCAGTTTTTTTTTTTATACAAGTTTGCCAATATTGTACAAAAATTATGTGCAAAAAGTTTTTAGTCGCTGTGGTTGTTGGGTATGTTCGCGTGTGTGTGTGTGTGTGTGTATGTTCGGATGACAATGATTTCAAATTAATTTTTAGCTTTCAGTTAGTTGTTTTCGCCTTATTGGAGATAAAACAAGAATTACATTTATGACACGACTTTATAAAGGAGAATGTAGCACAATTTTCGCAACAAATTTCCCTATTTTTATTTTGTGTTTTTATGCTTGTTCAACTCTTTTTGCAAAAACAAAAATATTAAATTACAAATTAACAACAAAACTAATTTTGTTTTTATAAGAAAATATTTTCTGAATCTTTCATATGTTTCAAAATTGCTTTGTTTTTATGTTGCAAGTTTTTATATTTTATACATTATCATTTTTCGATTTTCTTTATTGTTTTTTTTAAATATCTATTTGAATTTTGAGTTTTTATTAGTGAGTGTATTGAGTTTTTATTAGTATTATTATTGTTTTTGTATTGTTGCATTTATAAATTTGTTGTGTTTTATTTCATCGATTTTATTGTTTCGAATTGTTTTATTTGAGTCCATCGAATGCATTGTTTGAAATTTTTGTTAAATTGATTTTCTTCGATTTAGGTTTGCATTGTGTTGTTGTTGCATTTGTGTTTTCATATTTATACAAAAAACCTTGTTTTTGCTTTTATTGCGTTTTTTCGAATTAATTATTTTGAATTTTTATTGCATTGTTTTTTATCAAATGTAAAGTTTTTTATTTTGTTATCTTTTCATTCATTTATATTGTTTGCTTTTGCAATTTTATGGTTTTAATTTTTCTGTATTTGTTTCTATGATTTAGTAATTATTATAATTATCTATTTTTTGTTTTAACTTTTTATTGTATCTATTTATCAAATGTAAAATGCTTTTGGATTTATTGAGTTTCTTCGAATTTATTGTTTTGAATTTGTTGTTGTTGTTTTGTTCATCAAATGTAAAGTTTTAATTTTTTAATTTACTGTTGGCTACTGCATTTTAAAGGTTTTTATATTTTTGTGTTTTCTCGAATTTATTGTTTTGTTAGTGTTCGTTTTATTTGTGTATTTTTTATATTTAAAATTATTGTTTGCTTTTGCATATTAAATGTTTTAAATTTTTGTGGTTTTTTAATTTATTGTTTTGAATTTTTATTGTATCTTTTGAAATCAAATGAAACTTGTTTCTTGCTTTTATTGAGGATTTTCGAATTTATTGTTCTGCGGTTTTGTTGTTTAATTTTTCATGAAATGTAAGGTTTTAATTCTTGTATTTTTTGGTTTTTGCGAGTTTATTTTTGAATTTGATGTTTTGAAATTTTATTGTATTTTTCCATCCATTGTTAGGTTTTTAATTTTTGTATTTAAATGTAAAGTTTTTAATTTTTGTATTTTTTTCGAGTTTATTGTTTTGGATTTGTTGTGTTGTTGTTCATAAAATGTAAGCTTTTAATTTTTGTATTTTTTAACGTTTTGCTAACTTTTGCAATTTTAAAGCATTTTTGTATTTTTTTTTAATTTATTGTTATGCAATTTTATTTTATTATTTTTTATAAAATTTGCGGTTTTTATGTTTATAGTTTTTCAATTTATTGTTTATAGTTTATCAATTTATTGTTTGCATTTTCAAAGTTAGGTAAGATTTTTTATTTCTCGATTTTATTGTTTTACATTTTTGTTGTATTGTTTTACTGAAATGTTTTTACTTTTGTGTTTGTTTTTAATTTATTGTTTGCTTTTGCAAACTTAGATTTTATATTTTTTTTATTGTTATTGTTATTAAAATGTTACTTTTTTCTTGTTGTATTTCTTAAATGTTTTTTGCAAAAAAAAGGAAAACTGTCTGCCTGTGTGTTGTGTTTAATTTGTTTGTTATATTTATGAAACCTTTCAATCTACGTTTTGTTGTTATTGTATAATTGCCAAAAAATTGTGTTTAATGCAAAATGTTTGTTTCTGTAAGCCTAAAAGTTAAAAAGTATTAGTAATAAATTTTGCATTTGTTTTTTTTTACATTTTTACTAATGTTATTTTAAAAGTTCCATAATTAGTTAGAATACACATTGATTTTTTTGTATAATTTTTAAGTGTTAATTTTCTTTTTTTCATTTTATAAGTGTTTAGAAAAATGTTTTCGCATACAGCAGAACAGCGGAATTCTCAAACAAATTATAACAATAAATTGTAGTAGATGTTTTTTTTTACAAATATAGCACACTTTAATTTTTCATAATATTAGCAAATGTTATAGATGTTTAAATTTATACATTTTTTAATGTTGACAAGTTTTCAATTTTTCTGTTTATGTAACTAAACTAAAATTGTTTTATTTTATTTGCTTAATTTAACGTTTTTATTTGCTTTAGTATTAATTTAATTTATAAATAATTTTGTTGTTTTTTTGGTTTGATTTTTTCGTTTCCCAAAGTTTTGTTATAAGATATTATTTTCATTTAATTCAACTATAGCTAAATGCCAATTTTGTTTTTTTTTTAATTTCGTTTGACTTATTTTGTTGGTGGCCAAAAAGCATAAATTATTTTCAAAATGCACAAATTGCCACTAGTTGTTTTTGCTTTGATTATTTTGTGGTGTTTGGCAAAGTTTGCAATATTAAAAAAATGCACATTGTTGTAAACGGTTCGTTTATGTTTTAGCTCAATTTTTGTTTCAAAGTTCGCACTAATTCCAATTAATATTAATAGAGTTAAAATTGTTCTAGTATGCGATTTTATTTTTTGTTTAATAAAAATTAGATATATTTAAAACAAATCAATTCCAAGCTCACAGCAAAAACAAACGTTACTAATTTTTAAGGATTTGCTTTTTTCAATAATGTTACCATCGATTGTGTAAAAAGAAAATTTGGTTTTTTTCGAAAAATTTGCGTTAAGAAAGCTAACATGAAAATGTTGCGCAGAAAATGCGGCAACTTAGTGTGGAGTGTAGCGGTGTGTTGGGCGAGAGCGAGAGAGCGAGAGAGAGAGGTGAGAAATTTCATGTGAACTGTAGAATTAGAACTGTTGGTCAGCTCTTGGTAAAGAAATTTCGATAAAAATATGGCGGCACTATATTTTCTTTACAAACCCAAACAAAAAATTATAGTCAACAAAATCGAAACTTGTAGGGGAACACAACAGAAAGTGTTCGATTTAGTGCTGAGAGAATTCATAAAATCTGGTGTCACTACTGTTTGCCATTGTTGGCGATCTTTAAGGTAACACAGCACCATTTGGTTCGTTCGTAGCGAAAGGCAGAGCACGTTTGTTAAATCCGTCTGTCTGTAAACCGAATCGATCCTCTTAATGTAATTGCCTGCCCCACTCTCTCCTCGACTCCGACGCTTCTACTGCGGTTTTACGTTTTCGGCGTTCGTTTCACTTTATTCATTCACTATTCTCATTCTCACTTTGCTCTACGGCACTTCAAACGTTTTTTTTTGTCCCCAGCTCCCACGCGCTGTGTCCGTTCAGCTGTCGCTGTTTGGCTTTGCTCCTGTAAGAAAATGTCGCCTAAGAATTGCATAATTGAAAAGTGTTGTTGCTTGTGTGGTTTTTTTTTTCCAGAAATGTCATTATTTCTTCGTTATATTTTTTTCAAACTTCTCATTGTTACAAAAAAATATTGATATATGCTAGTTTACGTGTATGCTTAGGTTGCTTCATTATCGTCTCATTTGTTGTTGTTGTTGTTTGTTGTAGCACTTTCTATCTTCATGTTACTGTACTTTCACTCGTTAGCCTAACTCTTAGATTTCAGCTTAATAATAAATTCTATTATTACAATTACTGTAATTAATTTAGTTAATTAAGAAAAACAAAAACAAATCAAAATGAAAAAAGTTACATTTTTAACATATAATATGCGTGAGTGTTTGTGTGTGTGTGTGCGATCGTGCGAGTGTGATTTATTTGTTGTTTTGTTGTTGCAGTAGTGAACATTTTCCTAAGCGACTGATTAACGCTGCAGCGGAGGAGACACAATCGATCGTCCAGTTAGTCGTGTCGGCGCAGCAACATTATTTCCTTTGCTGTCTCTCTCTCTCTCTTGTTGTCTCTTCGCGTTGCGCTCATTTACGCCTCACGCCCAATGAAACCGTTGGGCGGCGGCGGTGGCGTTGGTTGCGCCTGCTGCTGTCGCAGCCATTTCTCCTTCAGCGAAAATGTCGCCGACGCTGCCGGTCGCGCTTGTGTCGCTGATGGCAGCGTTGGAGCGCCCGTGGTTGGCGGCGTTGGTGTCTTGTCGTCGGCTTTGTTTTGGCTCTGGCTGCGGCTGCGACTGGTGCGCGATCTGCGCCGGCGACTCAACGGTATGCGCTCCATTTTGATGTGCTCCATCAGCTGATGGTCGTCGTTGTGGCCATCCGCATCGTCATCGTCGTCATCATCGTCGGAGGTGGAGGAGGCCGAGGTGCCGTGGCCGCTGGACTGTGGCCCCATCATCTGGTAGTTGGGGTTCTCGCTCATGTGCGCAAAGGCAATGGGGCTGGTGGAGGCGGCGTGCGGCGGCATGGGCGCACTCATCACCATATAGTTGGGATTGCTGGTGGTGGACAACGGCGGCGCCTGCATCGGCTCATAGTTGGGATTGTCGCTGACGTGCGTCATGGAGACGTAGGGTGCAGCCGCGGCAGCGGACGCAGGCGTGGACGCGGGCGTAGACGTAACTGGTTTGGTGGGCGTCAGTGTGGTATTGAGCGTCTCGTCCAGCAGCTGATAGTTGGGATTGGTGCTGGTCGTGAAGCCAGCCGTGGCCGATGGTCTTTGGCTTCTCATTGTTGTGGGCGCGGTTTTGGTGGGCGTGCTCGTTGCGGCACTGTTGCCGGCTGCCGAAATGCACGAAGCATTCGCCGTCTCGTCCAGCAGCTTGTAGTTGGGATTCTCGCTGGTCAGCGTTGTCGAGGTGGTGCTGGATGGCGAGAAGAAGCGCGGCGCATAGCTGCCGGCACTGCCGCTGCCGCCGCTCTCGATGGTGCCCAAGTTGTGGCCGCTCGTGCTCTTGTCGCCTGTGCCTGTGCCGGCGCCAGCAGTGAGGTTCGAGTTGCTGTTGGAAGACGCTGTGTTCGGATTGGAGCTGGTGCTCTTGTGGCTGGCGTTGCTGCCCGAGCGTTTGTGGTTGAAGAAGCGCCGATTGCGGAAGCGATTCGGCATGAGGCTGTTGCCCACATTTTGTACTGTATCGGCGACGGCCTTGCGCAGGCTCGGGTACCGGCCGGTCGCGGTTGCCGTGGGCGAGGCATTCGACGAGGCTGCCGACGCGGTCGACGGATGCAGCGACGACGATATGGGCGCATTGATCATCTCGTCGGGCATCGAGCTGGACATGGACATGACGACGGGCATGCGCTGGTGCGGCTTCTGGCGCGGCAGCAGATTCTGTCCGCCGCTCAGCTTGCCGCCGCGACCGCCGCTAAAGCCAATGCCGTCGAAGTCCTCCTCGTCGTCGGCGGGATCGTATGGCGCGTGCTGGCGATAGTTGGGGCTGGGATCGTACAGCTCGTAGCCGCGCTCGTCAGTCTCGACGCTGTGGCCGGCGCCGCCCGCCTGCTCCTCGCCGACCTCGTAGTCGGGCTGCACGTAGGCGGCCAGCTCGTCGGCCGGCTGTCGTGTGGGAAAGCGGCCGTGATGGTGGGCGAAACGCTGCGGCGGCAGCTGGTGCGAGTGCGAGTGCGAGCCGCCGCTGATGATGCCCGCCGACGTGCTGGGCACCGAGCTGAGCAGCGTCGGATTGTTGTGCGACAGTTGCGAGAGGTTGAAGCTGTTCTTCGACTGGCCGTCTGGGGTGCTGCTAACGCCAATAGCGGACGCCAGACTATAGGTGGGGACGAAATTCAGAGAGCGGTGAGGAAAATTGTCATAATGCAAGCCACTGGTCAGAGGGGCTCGAGAAAGGTTTACTTGTGCGGAACTAACTTAGGCGGCGCTCGGCTGTGATGGCCGACAGCGCCGACTTACATACAAACATATGGGACAGTTCATAGACAAAACTTAATGTAAAGCATAAGAAACTGATGAAAACACATAAATCAATGATCGTAATGCGATAGTGAAAATCAATAAGAGACATTCTACCATAGACCAAATAGACCATTTACATGTAACTATTTGTATATGTATGTACAATTCTATGTAATTTTTGGGCTATAACAAAACATTGGCGAATTTAAGCTTAAGTTGTTTCGATTTGCATGTCGTTTTCCAATTTTCCTTAGCCATGAGCTTAACTTAAATTTTGCATTCGGTAATTTTGCGCAGAAACTGATGGCTTGGAGAAATTTGCCAGTGGATCGGACCAAACGATCGCATGGACAGCTTCTCCAAGTTGCGAATTTAAAGTAACGTAAAAACATAATTCGAAATGTAAGCAATTAAATTAATCGTATTTATATATAAAATTCAAACTTAAAACAGACGAATATGTCGAGTTGTAATCGGTTTAGTTTTGATTAAATTGGTTTTTGTTTGTTTTGTTACTCGTTGGTATTTCGTTTCGGTATTTACACAGTGGGAGAATTTGTCCTGTTGATAGCCTAAAAATTACCTAAAAATTGCTATGACGTTTGGCTTGCTCTCACCTATACGGCGAGTGGGGCTGGTCATCATCGATGGCCATGGGACTGTCGCCCTGATGCTCCACGGACGAATTGTTGTCGATGGTTAGCTTGTAATCGTTGTACTCGCCCATGCGCAGCGGCGTGGTGACGTCGTCCATTTCGTTGTCATCGTTGAACACATCGCCAGAGTTTTGCATATTGTCTAAAATACCATAAAAACAACTTTAGTTAGTTTCGACAATGTTGAGCACAAGCGCACAAAAGATGGAATGATGAAATGGAATAAAAACTGTTAGTTGCAATGAGCGCATGAGAGCAGCAGCGTTGGCATTAACTTCTATTAGTATTGCTCGAGTTATGACTGACAAACAACTAGAGAGAGAAAGCAAGAAGTGAGCATTCATGTATGATTTTATGCTCTCAAGTATCTTTATATACTTTATATTCTTTATGTATGTTAGAATTCTAATAGCTGCTGGTTTCGTTGGACTCTTCGCTGTACACACCTGCACGCTCCTTCTCAAGCTCCTGTTGCCCCTCCTCGGAATGAAAGAAGGAGACGTCACGAAAGTGTGAGTCTGCCAAGTCCATCATGGAGCGTATGATTTTCAGGAATGATGGGCGCTTCGAGGGACGATGTTCCCAACACTGTTGCATCATCTCGTAGATTCTGTCGGGGCAATTTTCCGGTCGTTCCATAACGCCGCCTTCAATGACGAAACGCAGCACTTGGTCGTTGGAGTAGCCCTGCATAGACAAATGGTGAACATTAATTTATAAAGTCAATTCCCAAACATGAGCGCGACGTACGGGATAGGGCTGTGATGCCAGGGTGACCATTTCCCATAGTACCACACCATAGCTGAACACATCGCTGGCGGTTGAGTAAACACCATCACGCAAACTTTCCGGCGGCATCCAACGCACTGGCAGCAGACCTATGCAAGCAATAGCGACACGTTAATGTTTGTCAATTGTTACATTTTACTTTTGTACAATTAATTCGATTCTTACTAAATTATTAAATTGAATTTATAACGAATCAAAGACCAATCGACTTACCTTTGGTGCCTTTGCGATAGTAGTCCGTTTCGTAAATGTCGCGCGTCATGCCAAAGTCGCCGATTTTCACCGTCAAGTCCGCTGCCACCATGCAATTGCGCGCCGCCAAATCGCGATGCACAAACTTTTTGGCAGCCAAGTACGCCATGCCGTCCGCTATTTCAATTGCCATCTGCAATTAAGGCTCACATTATTTAACGCCTCACCATTTTCCAGCCTTTATTGGCCGCTGCCTTACCTGATAAATGCGACTGAGTGGCGGCGGTTGCAGTGGCGGCTCGTCGGAGCGCATAAATGCCATAGTGCCGTCACTGTCGCGCTCGGCGGGTCGATGTGCGCGCAAATACGATTTCAGATCGCCGTTCTTCATCAGCTCCATTACGACCAGCGCTGGCTGGCCCACCGAGCAAACGCCCAGCAGACGCACCACGTGGTACGTGTCGAACTGCTTCATGATGCTGGCCTCGTTCAGGAAATTCATGCGTTCGCGGTCGGTGGTGTTTTCGTTCACTGTTTTGATGGCGCACGGCGTGTCCTCGGTGCTGTTGTTGTAGCCCTTCAGTATGCCCTCGTAGACCATGCCGAAGGAGCCCTGGCCGAGCGGGCTCAGCTGTATGACACGATCGCGCGCCACCTCCCATTCATCGGGAATGTACTGCAGACTGATGTAGTACGGATTGACGGTGGGGAAGATCTTCAAGTCGGACGGTGTGGCCATTTTCTTGCACAGCGCATAGGTTACAATGGCGGCTATAATGAGTCCCACAACAACCACACACAGTACGACAATCAGGGCGGTGGACAGTTGTGTGGTCTGCAGAAGGAGTGCGACATTGATGGCAATTACAAACGAGTTAATTGGTGCTATTTGTGTGGTTCACTCACTGGAATGTCGACGGGAACTGGCTCCGAGTAGACACCGTCGCCCGCCAGAGAATTGGCGCGCACTTTAATACTGTAGTTGCCGGCTGCCAGTCCACTCAAGATGTATCCGTTCGTCATGTTGCGGTAGTCGAGGTCGGTGATGCATTTCTTCTCTTCGACCGCATCCAGGGAGTCACGTATGAACGATATCGTGTAGGAGACGACAGCGCCGTTGGGCTCCTCGGGCGCATCCCAATGCAGTCGCACATTGCCGCGAGTCGTGTTGGTGGCCTCCAACTCGGCACGCAGATTTTGAATTTTATCGACGTTGTCTGTTAATAGCGACCAATGAAAATAGGTGTAAAAATTAGAGGACATTCAAGGATTAATGAAAAATATTCCACTTCAAACGGATCGTTAGGCCACTGCATACCCAGTTTCTTTGTGCGCACAAACTGCAAACGTACATCGCTGCACTCCTTGTTGGTGGCGCCCTCTTCCGGCGCGCGACACGCCTCCACGCCCACCGTGTAGAACGAGAAATGCTTCAGCTTGGTGAAGACGAATTTGTTCGTTGTTACCGACACATTGCCAACAATGCTCTCGTGATATTTTCCACTTGAATCCATGCGCGTTTCGTTAATCGACGAATTGGTGGAGTCCTCGAGCGGTGCAGTGGTCGTAATGCTATTGTCGCCACTCAGCTCGTTCGTATTGCTCAGCAGTTTGTTCTCCAGGTCGTCGGGCATGGCGCGCATGTGTCGCACAAGAAAACTATCCTGCGGATCGCCTTCACTGTGCCGGCGACGACGACGTCGTCGCTCCCTATCCATTTCGGTAAGTGAGGCGCCGCTCTCCTCGTCGGTTGTGCGACTGCTGTTCTTCTCTTTTGTATGTCTAGGCGTGGCGAGAGACGAAATAGTAGGACACAAAATTAGAAACTTGTATGAAATGTTCGATGGACATTTTCAGCTCACTTCACATAAACGAAATTTTGTAGGGTATTCTCGAAATCAATACGATCGGCAATGAATGACTCCTTGGTGTCGATTTCGTTGTGGCTCGATTCCTTGGCGCATTTGCAGTCGGCGGCGCTTTGTGGCTGATCGGTTACGGCCAGTTGGCTATCACGCGTTGGGTCTTTGGCGTCCTCGTCCTTATCAATTTGCGCCGCTAAAAACAACAAACGACAATGTAAACGCATATTTGAGGCTCACAGTGTGCATCGACTTACGATCTTTGCAATAGTTGCGCGACTCCACCACTTGACTGCGCTTGTCCAGCACTGCGCGCACTCTGTAAACTGTTAGATTGCCATGCGGAACAAGCGGCGGCGTCCAAGTTATGACCTGCGAATGCGAATGGAATAGCAAATATTGAGATTGATTGAAGATGCTCTCCGATTGATATCACTTACGATTTCTGAACTCGAAGTGGCGTACGCGTTGAGCGTATGCACGAATTGCGGCTGTGCTGACTTTGTTGTGAAATGCTGTATGGGACTTTGAGCGTTGCGACGTTCCGATGATATTGTCCACGTTTTCACATAGTAGGCATACTGGGTGAACGGCTGCAGATTGAAGAATATGTACTTTGGCTCCTTGGTGGGATCGCTCACCGTCCAACTGTAAAGAAATACAAATAAACATGATTTAAATTTAACGACCAAGTCAGGACGCTTCACAGTCTTACCCATCATCGCAAATGCGTTGTGAATATTTGGTGGCATTTTTATTTTTATCCTCCATATGGAAATATTGATAACCGATAAATGTGCGCGAATCTTCAAACTTTAGCGGATTCAATATGGTTGCAACAGCGCCGCGCGCCGACACTTTTGCAATTGTGACGTTCAACAGTTCGGTATTACCTGGAAAATGTCGGATTTTCGCAGTGTTTTAGTGCATATTTTCATGATAGGAATTAGATAAAGTTTAATAAGCTTTTTTGAATGAAATAATTTGCAAGCAGTCGTTAGAAATATGCTTTCACTCACATGACCCCTTATGGCCATTGGAATCTCTGGCTACTTCGTTCTTATCGAAGGAATGATTACGGTACATCATGCTGCGCAATTTCTCAATCTCGTCGAAACACAATTTCGGATTGAAGTGAAAGAAAACGCGTCCCTCTTTGATTTCGACCGTTTTATTGGGTGCCCAAATACTTTCCAGATCGTTGTTCTCCAGTACATACAAGGCAAATCTGTGTACAACAATTGTTAGTAGGATTCACTTGAATGCTTTACAAAGTCATAAAATGTTACACTTACTTGTCCTCGTACAACGTTTCGCCGCGTATGATTTTTAAATTCTTGAAGTATGACAGCGACAGCATGCCGTAGGTGCCTTGCACCTTGAGGTATGTGGTGATTTCCTGAATCGACGACAAGCCGTCCAGCAAGTCTTCCATCAAGTGACCTTCAATTTAAAAGTATAAAATATGTAAATAAGAACACAATGCACGATTTAGACACTTACGTCCGCCCCGTTTAATGCTGATTGTGAGGCCGGAATTGATAATTTGCGTGCAGCCCTGAAAGTCCTTGGCGCGTTCTACGCTGTCAATCAGTCCGCCTACGCATTTCTTGACGCATTTATTGCCGCACTTCTGACAGGTCGAGTTGATCTTGTTGTAGCCGGGCGGACAGCGTGTCAGACAGGTGCCATTGTAGGGCACAATTCGTTCCGATTTGTTGTTCTCGAACTTGGTGCGTATGCTCAGGCATTCGTTGGCGGTCAGACAGCGACGATCCAAGTACTGTAAACATGTAGAAAACCATAGAGATGTAGAGAACGAGCAATTATTGTTGCTGCATGCACTTACACCATAGTAATTGGACGGACATTTGTCAATGCAGGTGTTGTTGAAGATGGAAAAGTGCCGGCAACTGGTGCAGGCGTTCAGATTGATGGGCGAACAACCGCCGATGCAGGCTTCGTTGCAACATGTTTTCTCATCGATGCAATTATTGCGGCATTGTTCGGGACAAACTGTGTAAATATACAATAAACAAATCCATGTAGTGTTAGTAGCAAAACTTCAATGAATTTTTAATAAAAGTACTGACTTTTCTGACAGGATTTACTATTCCAACAACGATGCACACCATCGGTCGCCTTGCATACCAGATCCGTGTTCGAAGTGCCATCGCTTTTCGAGTCGCCCGGACATTTCTGGCATTCGATGGGATTCGAGTTTTTCTGCAATTGCAACAAAATATAATAAAATTCATTGCCATTATTAATTCTATGATTCAATTAAATAACATACCACAATCATAACATCGGTGACATTGGTGACGATCTGCGACCAGTCTATGCTATGAACATAGCACAGTTTGACGTTGTTCTCGATGCGAACGCCGCCGCGCGAAATCGTTGTCAGCTGCGTGAGGCCCAACTCTTCCAGATGCGGATTCGAGTAGACTATCAGTGCATAGCCTTCGAACAGTATGCGGCCGCGAATAATACTCAAGTTGGGAAAGATGGCGGCCAGCGAGCGTAGATTGTGCACGCGATAGATGATGATGAATTCGGTGACTTCGGTGAGCAGCGGATATGATTCGTTGAATTCGTGTATGCTGTGCGTGTTCACCAATGTGATGAGTAGGAAACCTTCGATGACCGTGCAATTTTGTAATTGTCGAGTCTCGTTCGGAAAATTGCGAATGTCCAGTGATTTGCATACTGTAAACGAAATATTAAATATGAAATCAATTAGAAATTTAATGAAGTTGAGAAAAATTTTTAGAGACATTTTTATATTTTTTTGAGAGAAATTTTTACATATATTTTTTAAAAAAATATGAATTGGAAAAATTTTACTTTTTCATGATTATGTAATTAATTATATTTTAGAAAATTGTTGATTTAAGTACACAAAATTTGTATATATTTCTGGCAATTTAAGCACACAAAGTTCTTAAACCTTCTATCAAATTTAGTTTGTTTTATTATATAAATTTAATTTAACCCTTTCGAGCCGGAATTTTCCCTGTGTCTCGATATTACTTTTTGGTTCTTTCTTTGTTAGATTTCTAGAGCTAGTATACTTTTGAACAATTTTAGCTTAAATCGGGTTAAATAAATTTTGTATCAATATTTTTTAGTTATAGTAAAATTATTTAATATTTATGGAAAAATACAAAATTATCACTTTTTGATTTTATTTAACCATTATTAAAGACACAGGGTTTTGATCAAACGCGCCCAATTCGTAGACTTCAATAAGAACACAAACTTTCCCTGATATCGCTGCAAATCATTGGAAATTATTTTGGGAATAACAGTAAAATTTTTGTAATTTGCTTTGAATTCACTTCTAAAAATATTAATTTGTTGGTGCCTACTTTAATTAAACCCATAAACCAATCGTAGCTTTTGCTATAAGATAACAAATAGGCGAAGTTGCTCTCAGGCAACTTTGGGGTCGAAAGGGTCAATCATTTAATTATTATTTTTTTATTTCACTTGACTCAATTTTTTTTAACTAAAAATTGCACCATTTCATTGCATCTTTGTGAACTATTTAATACCCCTAAATTTCTGGCTTTGGTGCGCGCCTGATTTAAAGTGCAACAATTCTTGTTAACATATCGAATTTGTTTTAATTTGCAATGCAAGCAAGAAAATATAATTTTAATATATTTATGAATGTCGTAGGCGCTAATTTATGGCTGGCAATTATAGTGGCGAGACGCGGCTGTCTCACAGCTCAGTGTCTGTTTGCTACGTTAGAGATGTGCTCCACATTCGCATCAGCATCCGCACGTTTCAGAAGCTTGCAATCCGCATCCATAAAAATAATTTTCGAATATGCAATGTGTCAGAGATGTCAACTAGGGAACTCTTTTCCAAAGTTCAGGATTAAACTGTTTTGAAAGAAATCTCCTCATAACAGATAATCGATTTGTTAATTGGTTATTGTAAGTAAGCTCTATGTAAAATAGTTAACCGAACTGCCTCGGAAGACTAGCAATCGAATGACAACTTTCTTCAACTCTTAATGGACTCTGAAAAAAATGATCGTTTTTATAACAAGGGCTTCCAATACTCCCCAGTTTCCATTAATTTTCCTTTTCAAATGTTTCTTCCATATATGCCGACCCTGTATCTCCAACTCTTAAGATGGCCGTTTTCATAAAATCCACATAATTCTTAAACTCTTCTTCCTTTTTTACTTAATTCTGCCGTTCAAATTAAATTTTGAACTTTAGGTATTCAGAGTCCTATAAAAGTCCTGTTTCGAAGCACATTTTTTGGCCCATTGACCCATACATATAGGAGCTAGAGGGTTAAAATGTTCCACAAAAATTTGCCTAAATGTAAGGTTTACCTAAAATGTAAGGTTACATGGTTTTCGTATACCAATTCACCATAAGAAAGTACAAAAGGGAAGAAACTTTAACTTTGGTCTCCTCTAAAAAAAACCCAGAAGTAAACCTTCAAAACGTTGATACACGTTTATTTCTCTCTCTTTTACCAGTATTCGTTGGTAGTCAGAATCTTGTTATTTTTTTTTGTGTTGTGCAGTGTAATTAGCTCGTCACTTGTAAACGTTGCTTCTTGGAAAATACTGAATCAATATGAATAATTCATTCAACATTGCAAAACATTCTTCAGCGTAAATAATACAAAATTAATGAAAGTACGAAAATTCACCACCAAAGGGTGCCTCCCATATAAACAAAGTTGTGAGGTTATGAAATTTTGGGGTTTCCCATTCTCCTCCCCACTTCAAATATAATTGCAATTTTAATTGAGCTGTGGGTTAAATGAGGTTCAGAGCCCATGTACAAGAAATCCGAAGTCATCATTGTCCATTCTGAAGGCCTTCTATGACTGCTAGGAGGAGACACATCGCTCTTACTGGGATTTCTAAGTATTTGCTTTCCCAAATAAAACTAAAGAGGTCTGTTTTATTTTACTTTTGTTATCTCTGTTAGGTCTATGAGGCATGAGAGGTTGCAGAGTATCGATAAGCTATTATTAAGAATTTCCTTAGAACACAAAATCATGACAAACTGACATCTCTAGTTGGCAAACAAGCATAAAGAACTCGAATTGCATACAACCAAAGAAAAAAATATACCTACTTCACTTCATATTCTTTGATACAACACATTCAGAATGCATTGAGGGCCCAGTGAGAATAAACAAAAAAATTAATAGTTAAATTAAAGGCGCTGATTCGATGCACTTTTTCTTGCAAGCTACCATAATGTGGACAGTAAATCGTTGAGAGAATATTGTCAACGTTGGAAAAAGTTAACAAAAAAGTGTTAATAGAAGAACTTATAGAACTCAGTACGAGTATATTAACATTAGTTAGGCGGGCTACTATGATTTATGTACATATTTAATATTGGTTATTGCAAATAAATTCATTTTGAAAATCAATTCTTAGAATTAATACATTTTATTTATGAACCCAAAGAAAATTTTCTTTATACAATGAATCGAGATTCAAACACACAACCCCCTGACTTGTGGACCAAGGCAGTAGTCACTGTTGCAATTGGATGTAAATATACAAACAAATTTGAATTTCTCAATCTCTAACCAACAGTCAGACAGCCAGTACAATAACAAAGTGTCTCATTTCATTCAGACCAGACACTGTGACACATCACGCAACCAGTTCTCGCGTCATTGCCACCTTTTTGCAATTATTTACTACTAGCACATCATAACATTTGCAGCGGTGGCAGTTTGGCACCTTCGGTTTTATTGCCGCAATGTGTTTGCGCGCGTATAAAACACAAAATGTTGCACGTGTTTGCGATAATTTTTTTGCTGCCGTTACAACTCACTACTGTCGGGTGCTGCTGGTTGAATGTTTGTCTGTGTGTCTGGTGTGTGATTTGTTGATGACATGGCTGACTGGTTGGCGTGTGATGATGCTGTTTCCAGTTCTTTTATTGCTGTTGTTGTTTCATTTGAAGACACATGTCAGTGCAGTGTGGATGCTGCTGTTGCAGCTGCTGCCGTGGCAGTTGTTATCATTGAGGTTATGCTTATAGTGCGACAACTGCCAGCAAACTGTCAAAATGCAACGTTCGCGCATTGTGTGCCGTTATGTTGCATCTGGTTAAGCTTTATTTCCGCTACAACTTGCAACATGCTCGTCGCACACTGATGCGCGCAATAAAGTGTGCAAGTCGAAGAAGGGGTCGTAAAGTGTGGAGTTATATAAAATTATATAAAAAATATGCATACAGTCGTGTCTGGGTATAGTGGACCTCCTATATAGTGAACACCTCGATATAGTGAACACTCAAATTTTGACATCGAGCCTCTAAATATAGAAAACAATTTTCAAGCAAAAAACAAAAAGTGTATTTGAGCAAATAAACGAGTTTTTGACCAAAAATGTTAACCTTGATATAGTGAACAACCTCAATACAGTGAACAGGCCTTGCAATAATTAGTTCACTATATCCAGACACCACTGTAATTTCATAATTGAAAAAGGCGCCTTTAAAACCAAAACTGTACTTTGCTGCTCGACGTGAACAGGGCAGAAAGCGACAGCCAAGCATAGGAAACTTACTAAAATTTATATGCGAAAAATTGCCAAATCTGTGCACGTATCGTTGACTTCCTTTCGAAATTCCCATCAACACCAAAGCCGAACACGAACACGAACCTGAACCCTCCTAAACAAAATTCCCCACATTCCGGCGTTCATTCATGAAAACAACAAAAGTCTCAACTTCAAGAATGATAAAAATGAAAATATTAGAAATGCTAAAAATAACGTCGATTTAACACTAGAATGCCCAAGGTTGTCATTTTGACTACATTGAGATCTTTTATTGTAAATAACTTTTTTGCATCGCTTTCTAAAAAAATATCTTACTTGACTTTTATTAATTTTTAAAGCTAAATGGAATAAATAAATTAAAAATATTGTAATAAAAAAATTGTTTAACCCAATTTTGTAAAATTTACCTTAAATGCCCGAAAGGAGTCATTTTGACTATCTATGGAACATTTTCAGCAAATCTTACTGATAAATAGACAAATATGCATCTTCAATTGCGAAATATGAAAATTTTAAATAATTGCAAACATTTAAAAAGAAATATCATAGTAGACTGTGACAATTCCCAAGTTTTTTAATTCAAAACTCACTCATAAAATTCATTCAGAAATTCCAAAATCAAAATTTATTTTATTTTTACTTTATTTTATTTTTATTTTTTTTTAATTTATTTTTTTTTTATTTAAATAAATTTTCTTTGTAAACCATAAAAAATAAAAATGAAGTATGTACTTATTTTATTTTAATCTCGTGTACATTTATTCATATTTGCTACTTAAAAACAAATAAAATTAAAAAAAGTCAGTAAATAATATTGTAGTCAAAATGACTACATATGGGCATTTTAGGTAGGTCAGATTGTCGGGCATTCTAGTGTTAATTTGCACAGGTGCCGCTGCACGACACGCGTCTAATTTAAATTATGCTTTGTTTTTGTCAATCAAGCCATGTTACACGCATTCACACACACACACACACACACCGGCACGATCCATAAGCAAACAGCGCCAACAACTTGTCAGCGACACATTTTGACGATTTGATGGCCACTGAAAAGTGGCAGAACTACTGAAAAATGTCTGCACGCAACGACGAACAAAATGTTACATGGTAACAGCAGTTAAATTGTGCAACAACAAAAAGACATTGGAGAGAGAGTGATCGATGGAAAAGTTTAGAAAAACTCCAATGATATTTAACTAAATAAAAATTATATTCTTTATTCAAAAAATTATCGGACCATACTTGTACAAATATTTATGGAAAAGCTCCCTTCAAAATATTATGAAATTACAAAGCTGCAATTGAAATTCGTACACAGTCAATTTGCCGTAACTTTAGTTGAAAAACTGAAATTAAAACTGAACTACAGGCAAACTTGAAGCAACATTGCTGCGGGCGCCACGAAATTGTGCCACATGCCACATAAATACAAATATAAATATAAAGTAATAAATAGGTTCACGTAGTTTCCCTCTAGCGACCATTTTCAACACATACCCTCACACCCACACATACACACACAAGTATACGAATTTATGTTATTAATTTGTTGCTGTAGTAATTTCCAAAAATTACATATTTACGACATGTGTTTTTAAATGCAAAACAGTTTAAACGTGATTCGAATGCATATAAGGTATACATTTTTTTCAGCCATCGAATCGCTGCCCAGTGACCAACAACCATCAACCGGGCCGGAAAAGCACACAAACACCCATAGCACAACCTAAGCACAACAAATACACAGCAAAAATAAAAAATAAACTTTTTGGAATGCATAACGTATGCAAAAGCCATACAGACGGCCGTCCATTCCTACAGCTGTTGCACAGTGTAAGCAAAGAGCAGAAGCGCCAACGGCAACGAACAGGCAAACAAAAGTGACATCCAGGAGCAGCTGGGAGCGTTAAAATATGGGTGGCGTGGGGTTAAGTAGGCGGCTGCTGAGCCTTTAGGTGGCCAAAATGAAGAAATTAGACTTATGTTAAATAATTTTGGAGACCTGAAGTACGTTTCCTGGCATGGCGTGCGATCAGTTGTGGAACTGTGATGGCGAATGTGAGTCCTTCTAGGCAGCAGAACAGAATGATGCAACATTTGTGATGTACATAAAGTATATGAAATTAAAGAATATGAAATGACTCGTAATTGACTAACCAAAACCTCTGCATGAGGTAATTAAAGCCATCAAATCTATATATATAAAAATGAATCGTAGTCCGTTCGGCTGCTTAAAACTTGAAAACGACTAGACCAACTTGGATACTTCATTCGGCGGGTTTGTTTGAAATTGTTACGTGAAGGTTTAGGAAACAAGAAAAATCGGGAAAACGAGGCGTGGCACCACAAGAATACATTTTTAGGCAATAACTTTGGAACCATAAGTCACACATCAATTAAATTTGGTACAAACTTACTATATAATCATGTCCTTCGATAGAGGAATGCGGTGGGTATTGAACAAGGGGGTGTGGCACCTCCCATACAACTCAAATCTTTTAAATGGAATAGCTTCGGAATTGTAAGCAGCACAGCATTGAAAATTGGTGTACCGTCGTCTCATAGATGTGTCATTCTACTGTTAAAATTTTATGGGCGTTGGAAAAGGGGCGTGGCACATTTGTTTGATCCAAACTAACCGCATAGTTTTGGAACTGTTAGTCGCACATCAATGAAACTTAGTACGAACATACCATTTAGTCATAGCTTTCGATAGAGGGAATGGGGGCGGGTATTTAACAATGGGGCGTGGCACCGCCCATAAAACTCAAATCTTTTATGTGGAATAGCCTCGGAATTGTGAACTGCACAGCATTGAAATTTGGTGTACCGTTGTTTTATAGATGTGTCATTCTACTGATGAGATTTGATCGGCGGTGGTCAAGGGGCGTGACACATTTTTTATGTTTCAACAGTTTATGTTCCAACTTTCCACTTAGTAACACAATTCGACTAGAAGAAAGTTGTGAGCATTGCACAAGGGGGCGTGCTACCGCCTCCATTTTTATATACATAGATTGTTTGTCCTGACTGCCTGACTGACTGATTGATTGATTGATTCACCATCGCTCAGCCCAAACCGCTGAAGCTACAAACATGAAATTTGAACTGTAGATACATCTTGAAAAATGAACCTCCGCTAAGACGGGATTTTTAGAAATTCGGGGTGTAAAGGGGTAAAACATGTGTTAAGGTGTTGTATGAAGAAAAGTGATTTAAGAGACATATTGATTTCGAACTTTCTGAAAATACTCTAAATCAAAAATAATTCGACACGTATTTTATAATTTTTCGAGAATCAAAATTTATCTGGACCAACAATGGGTTAAGATTTGTTTAAGGGTAGACTCGAAAAAAACATGAACCGATAGGCCTATTGACTTCAAAAATTGTAAAATACTTGAAATAAAAAAAATTGGACACGCGTTTCTCATTATTTTCCAAATCGAAATCCAACTGGATCAATGACGGGTTAAAAGTATGTACATATGGAGAAACACATTTTTTTGAGCCTTTTGACTTCAAACTTTGTGAAAGTACTTCAAATGTAAAATAATTCGATACGTGTTTTTCATTTTTTCCGAATATTAAAATCGGACGGGGTCAGCGACCGGTTAAAAGTTTGTACGGCGAAACTGTAAAAAAACATGAATTAATGGGGCCACTGACTTCAAACTTTGTGAAAATACTCTTAGTGAGAAATAATTTGACACGTGTTTTTCACTTTTTTGAAAATCAAAAGCTAACGGGGTCAACAATGGGTTAACTGTTTGTATGGAGAAACACGATTTATTGGTCTTTTGATTTCAAACTTAGACAAAAAGCATTTCTATCGGGAAATAATTAAAATGTACTTTTCATTTTTTGGAAAATCGAAACCTACCGTGATAAACTAAGGGTTAAGAATTTGTTTAGGGTAAATGTGAAAACTCATGATTTAAAGGGCTTTTGAATTCAAAATTTTTGGAAATACTTGACATCAAAGATAATAGACATATGTTTTTTTTAAATCAAAATCTAACGGGGTCAACAATGGGGCGGCGGGCCCAGCTAGTAAAATAATAAAAATAAAGAAAAACCCAATGAGAGCATGAAAATGATGTTCACGGTTATTAAAAAATAATTTAAAAAAAAATTATTTGGGTTCGAGTAGGGTTGCTTAGGGTGTGAGTGGTCGTAACTGGTGCGTGAGTTCAAAATTCGAAAAGCATTGTAAGGACAAAGTCAGAAGCAGTGCCTAGAGGAATAATCACAATTCAGGGTCAGCATTCCATTATTTTTCTTGGTAAACCTTTCCTTTTAAACATAGTTACCTTCTGGTTTTCAACTCTAACAGGCCTCAAAAATGTTCAGTAATATTAGAATTAATAAAAGCTAAGGACAATTGTAGCCAATTCTAAGACAAACAAATCATAGTCAGTGAACTACATACCTCATTGCACGGCTTTGAGACAAAAGAGCTACGTTAGTATCTTGGAAAACCCATATTTCATTCTGAAAGACTTCATGAATAGACAATTTTTGTATTATCCACTTTTTAGAGGATATCACTTTAGTAGTAAAATGTTTCATACACATAAACTGTGAGTTATTGGCAGCTAATGGAAGCCAATGAATTGCATGATCCTTTCAGTACAACGAAATTTGTGGCATTGTACAATCTTGCAGCCCATACCAAACAAATAACTGAGCCAACAGCTGATTGCCGAAGAACGAGAATAGATACAAATTTTCAAAACCACAACTTGAACGTTCATATGATGATACGGGTTGATAATATTCTCAGTGTATCTACTTATTTTCGATTGATTGTAAGCAAAGTAGAGAAGAATGATTTGTGTACACCTGATCGAACATTCAAAGGACATCGCCAGCAACAACATCGACCCAATATGCAAATTACACCGAGCGACAAAAATCAAAAAATTTCAAAACACACGATAAAATCTATATACTCGCGAAACTAGGGGCCAAATGTAGTAAAACTGCGTTTTTAGTTTTTCTCTCTGACGTCAGGATTTTTTTTAAAGGACTTTGAAATTTCAAGGACATGTTTATTTCAAAAATTATTTTAATTATTTTAAAAATTAAGCGCATTGCAGAATAACAATATTGGTATCAAATGAAAGAGAAAAATCCTTAGAATCTTAGAAAATTTAATGTTTTGGTACAAAAGGACGAAGAGGTATTGAAAATGTCCTTTTAAAACTTTATCCTTGAATATCCTTGCAATTTTCCAATAATTATTCTTGAAAAAAATATATCTTAAGGGCTACTATGTACGCTACTACATCCTTGAATTTCGTCCTTCTAACTTTATTAGTTTAAGATATAATAAATTTAATACTTCTCTTCTCAGTATTTTCGATTGATTGTGAGCAAAGTAGAAGAGAATGATTTTTGTACAAATTTTGTGCACATCCTGCCTCAAAAGGTGAAAACAATAGAGTACTTTATGTTTTACTGTCCAGCGTTCACTAGAAGTAAGAATTTTCAAAACCACAACTTGATCTCTGAACGTTCTTTTGGCAATACGGGCTGACAATCTTCTCAGTGAATCTAATTACTTACGAATTATTGTAAGCAAAGTACAGAAGAGTGATATGTTTCCACCTGATATTATAGAAACAATGGCGGCAGAACCAACCTGCAGATCGGTAATGATTTATTTGAAAATCCTGCCTCGACAATATGAATAAACAATACAATAGAGTACTTTACGTGTTACTGTCCAGCGTTCGCAGCGTTCGCTTCGATATACACGTTCAAAACCACAACTTGAGATCTGAACATTTTTTAAATGACACCGTCTAACAATCTTCTCAATGTATCCACGTTCTTTCGAGTATTTATATGTAAAGTTAGAGAGAAGCCATTAGCGTCCACTGATAGGATCAATTACGGGCTATAAGGCATGAACCACATGCAGAACCATAATGATCCCATTTGCAAATTCTGAATCGAAAAGGTGAACACAACAGAGAACTTTATGTGTTACTGTCCAACGTTCGCTAGAACGCTGGACTAGACTCTACATCTGATCAATCTTCTTAGGTTCCTAAAGGAAACTAGAAAGTTTAGGGAAGAAAAGATCCCACTCCATTCACAATCTTCCTCTCATATGTTCGCTTTTCCTACCTTTCCTCTGGACACAATTCAATGGTTCCGTCGACTGAGTGCTATGGACTCGCAAGGTGACAGCTCCAGAAATGTATGGTACGACTTGGAAATAAGGTTAGGTTAGGTCACAAAAGGAGTGTGGCCGAGATGCACTCTCACTCAAAGACCCTATGGGGTCTATTGTGATTCTCTTCATTTTGGGTCCGGTATACTTTCCCATCTCTCACGTTATCATAGTCCATTCTCGTTCATATCATTCTAATGAAGTAAACTCAACGTTTGACTTCAAGTTTATATGATTACTTGCCATGTTGTTGTAACCAGTGGTGCACACAGGATTTAATTTTCCGGGGTGTTTTGTGTACAACTTTTGAATCGAGTACCATACGCAAAACCATATTTTGAACCAACAATTTTTGTGATTGGGTCAGAGGATTGAACTACTCTTTTTATAAAAGTTTTTGCATATGTCTTCTCTAATGTTGTGCAATGTTTTTGCCTAATTTCAGTGTCCCTTTTTGTGTATCAATATCACTAAATAATATACGTTGACATAACTTTCCTCAGCATATCAGCTGCATAAAAATTATGCGCACGCAAAGCGGCAACAATTTCAATTGCAGTCTGAAAAGTGGCAATTTTCGCTCATTAAAATGCACTTTGCCCCGGCGATAACATCTTGAGAGGAGCGCAAATAGAGGTCATATCCGCACACTCACACACTCACACACTCACACACTCATACACACTTTATGCAACGTAGACGTTTTTTTGTTGCAAGCGCGGTTACAGTTGACGTCTGGTGCAGCGGCTATCGGACGATCTCAAACATATCAAGCGGCACGGCAAAAGTGGAAAGTGCTGTTGTTGCGCCGAAAATTGGGGCCACCACCAAATGTGCAGCCGCTAATTAGACGCCAACCGAAGGGGTGCACTGTCAATTCGCTGCACTCGTACTCGTAGTCGCAGTATTTGCAATGCCGACGCAATAAATCCAAAGGGAAATGCGTGTACACGCTCGCCGCATAAGCGCTGAACACGCGAAATTAAATTAGTCCACCCTTTCTGGGCGCTGCCGAGCGAAAAAAATGCCACTTTAATTTGTGGCATTTTGCATTTTAGGGATATTCGCATGCAAATTTCTGCATTTAATTGCTATGTGGCACAATGCTAACTCTCCGAAGTGTCTGGCCGGTGCGGCGAGTGCGGCTCTAAGGATGTGACTGTGCGGCTGGCTGACGGTGTTCGTCAACGTGTGCCAAAGTGAACTGCGCCCTGACAGGCAGCGGCCAACACAGCCATTTAAATGTTGCAATTTTTACTAAAAAAAATTACAACTGCATAATGTCTGTTCGCTTGTGGCGCTTTCGAGACGCATTTGGAACTGGCGAGAGTGACCATTCGGGGAAACGGCCAAAAATAATGCCGTTTATGTCAGGTGACTGTCAAATGGTAATAAGCACTCGTTACGGCTGTCAGTGGTTGTGACATTTGTCGTGACAGTTGACAGGCGCAGGCGAAAACATGCGCTGCTACCCTGAGGAATTATGGCACTGCATATTCTGTCTTAAAATGATTGAGTGTGCAGGAATCCATATTTATGGCACATGCACACCTCGTGAATAAGTTATGCTGCAGCAAGTAGAATGAGTGGCATAATTGAAGTTAGGGATTGGTTTGTTGGAGAAGGAACTCAAAGCTTTAAACTAAAAAGCCTTGAAGCAATCCAAGGTTCAGGTGTCGAAGACACGTATTCACAAGGTGACAGCTCCGAAAATGTATGGCACAACTTGAAAAGTAGGTTAGGTCACAAAAAGGGTGTGTGCGACCTTATTGGGCTCATTGTTATTCCCTTCATTTGGGGTACGGTGTCCTTTCAAATTTGTAAGGTTCAATGTATGTATATGCAAACGGCATCTTTTGCGAACCATTTGGCCTGGACGAGGAAATTGTGCCCTCCCCTATCTGTTGGGTTCCCTGTATATGCGGACGGAATCTTTTGGTCTTAGCGAGGAATTTTTTTCCTTCCCAATCAGTTAGATTCCCTGTACATGCAGACGGAATCTTTTGGAAACAATTTTTCCTTAACGAGGAAATTGCGTCTTCCTCTATCTGTTGAGTTCCCTGTACATGCAGACGGAATCTTTTGGTCTTAGCGAGGAATTTGTTTTCTTACCTATCTGTTGGGTTCCCTGTATATGCGGGCGGAATTTTCTGGGAACGTTTTAGTCTTACCGAGGAAATTGTATCCTCTCCTATCTGTTGGATTCCCTGTAGATACAGACGAGTTTTTTGGGAACCATTTGGTCTTAACAAAGAAGTTCTGTCGTTCCTTATGTATTGATATAGACAGGATCTTTTGCGATCCATTTGGTGTGGGCGGGGAAATTGTGTCCTTCCCAATCAATTGGCTTCCCTGTATGTGCAGACGGCATCATTTGGGAATCATTTGGTCTTAACGAGGAGTTAAGTTCTCCCCTATCTGTTGGGTTCTCTATAGATAAAGGTGGGGGTTTTGGGAACCTTTTGGTCTTAACGAACAATTGTGTCCTTCCTTATCTGTTGGGTTACCTGTATATGCGGACGGAATCTTTTGGAAACCATTTGGTCGGGGCAACGAAAACGTGTCCTTCCTTATCTGTTGGGTTCCCTGTATAAGCGGACGGAATCTTTTGGAAACCATTTTGTTTTAACGAGGAAATTTTGTCCTTCGCTATCAATTGGGTTCCCTGTAGCTCCAGACGGGATCGTTTGCGAACCATTGAGTCTGGGCAAGGAAAGTGTGTAGAACAGTAATCTGTGCATTAGCTATTTTCACATGTTCTTCGAAAAATCTGGCCTCAAGAACCCGGAGCCATTATTCCTGTAATGATGAACAGTTGCATAGAGGGACTCGATTGATTTCTTTGTATCCTCATCTCCGCGGCTTCTGCATAGCAGACTGCTTTTGGTTTTCCCATGTCTCTTTCGCATTCGTAGCTCGGATTAGCCACTCCCCCATTGTGCGAGCCGAAGCAGAGAGCGTTGGTGTTGACTGCCTCACTGGCCGACATTGATGATCCTGCGTGGGCTAATTGGTTTGCAGGCTAGTTCCCTTGGATATAAGTAGCTACATATGTACAGGAAACCAGCACGGACCTTCACTGCAATGTCTTATGTCGCTCAGTGTACTTGAACACTAAGTCCAATAGGAATTTTTAGTGAACTCTAAAGACTTAGATCTGGCCTTAGATATGGCCTTACATATAGAATTTGTAAGTTTTGTGCCGAGAGTAAGGCTTGACAGTGCTTCATAAATAGAAAAAACATCACAAAAAGTCCCTCTTTGGCATTTTAAACTCCTCAAATCCTTCTCTGATTGAGTGAGTTGAGGTGACTGAGTGTTTTCAGCTCATGACTGCAGGACTCACAATTGCACTGCATATTACAAAATTATTCATGCTAGATGTGCTGTTGGTAGAAACTGGTTAACTTGTTTTATTTCACTATGAGTGAGGCAACATTACTCGTACTTCACCTGAGAGCAGCTGACTTTTTTACGTCCACTTCTCTCATTACCCGGTAAGCTTTGAATTAGGACTCATAAAATATTATAAGAGAAAACATTCCATTACCCATAAATTGTTATTTTGACTTGACAATGTGCCAAATATGCGACAATCATTACAGTGGCTGCCATAATGGCCGCCCCTTGTCCACCAAACTGCGCCCCAACTGCTAATTAAATTGTTACACCACTGGCTGCCAGCAACTTGACGACATTATCGTGAATCGCTCGAGCTTAAGCACAGACGTGAAGCAATATAAAGTTGCGCGGCAACAGTCAACTGCCAACTGCCTACTGCAACTCTGCGGCGCTGTCATGCAAGATGCGCCTAGAGCAGTTGTGGCTACTTGCAGCGAGCGGCGCAACGTTTGCAACACACACGACAAGTGAAAAAATCGAATTGTTAAAATTACAACGAAATTGTAAGCATAAATAAGAAATTATGTGCAATTATAACTGGGCAATAAATTGCAATAAAGGCACAAACAAACGTACAAAACGATGCCACGCACGAAAGGCGTCTAAATGGGAGCGCAGGATAGATGTGCGGCGAGTGAATGAAGCAACCAGCAATGGTGCAGAGAAAGTGGAAAATCCCATAGGCTCAGATGCGAGCATACATATGTATGTATGTATGTATGTACATATTTATTGACAATAAGCTGGCCTAGAAGGCGATGCTACGGCAGCAAAGTGGCTTATAAAACATTTAATAAATGTTGCAATAATTGCGCTGCTGGCAGCAATAATTGCTGGCAGCACTAGATGCGGATCGCTTCAATGCGCGCAATGCGGCTGTTGCAGCAACAAGTTATTCATTCATTCAGCGCATTGCGCGCACACACTCACACTCACACATGCGCGCGATGCCACATTGCAATATGAAATGCAATATGCAAGAGCAGCGCCAGTGAAATATGCGGCAGCATTTAAGCCTCGTCTAGTTGCTGTTGCAAGCAGCAGCAATTCTGGCTCTACACACACACACGCACATTCGTATTGCTTTTTATACATGCAGAATTTGTGTGCTGGTTGCTGTCAGTCAATCACCGCCATTTGACAATTGATACGCTCGCCTGTCCGTCTGTCTGTCTGTGTGTCAGTGTCTGTCTTGGCTGCTGTGCGCGCGTTGGCATAAAAATATATTTTAAGCCTTTGAAAACCTACAATTTATGCTTTAATGGTAATAAACGCAATGGCGACCAGTGTTGCCATATTTCAGAGATGACTTTAAGTAAAGAAAATAAATGAAAAAATAATCAAATTAAAATAAAATAAAATAATATAAAATAATATAAAATAAAATAAAATGAAATAAAATAAATTAAAATAAAATAAAATAAAAAAAATAAAATAAAATAAAATAATATAAAATAAAATAGTATAAAATAATATAAAATAATATAAAATAAAATAAAATAAAATAAAATAAAATAAAATAAAATAAAATAATATAAAATAAAATAAAATAAACCAAAATAAAATAAAATAAAATAATATAAAATGAAATAAAATAAAATAAATTAAAATTAAATAAAATAAAATGAAACAAAATAAAATCAAATAAAATAAAATAATATAATATAAAATAAAATAAAATTAAATTAAATTAAATTAAATTAAATAAAATAATATAAAATAAAATAAAATAAATTAAAATAAAATAATATAAAATAAAAATTAAATTAAAATTAAATTCAATTAAAAAATTATTGTGGATAAAAAATCAACAAATAATAGGTATTAGAAGTACAAATTAGTTCGGTCCGTTTGGAGAAGATTGCTTTGACTATTATAAATTATTCATAGTGACAGCTGATTGCGGTGGTTCCAGTGAGGTTAGACATCTGCCAAAATGTTAATTTAGTAATGCTTTGAGTTTATTAAAACATATTGTTTTTTTACTGTGTTGAATATGTCCAACTTTGTGTTAACTAAACAGCATTTGTGGGAGGTTTTATATTTCTGCTTTAATTGCAAGAAAAGTGCAGCTGAAGCATATAGAATGATTGTGAAAGTTATTGGTGACCAGGGGCAGATTCAGAAAAATATTTTGTGGACGAGGTTTCAAAAAGCAATTTTTTAAATTCATAAAATGACATAAAAATGTCTTTTATTTTGTATGTAGTTTTAAAATCGACCCTAATATTTCGGGGGGTTTCAACCCCCAAAACTTCCCCTGAATTCACCACTGATGGTGACAATGCTCCAACTGAAAAATCATGTAGAAAATGATTTCAACGTTTCCAGAAAGGCGATTTCAGCGTTGAAGACAAGCCTCGGTCTGGACAGTCAAACAAATTTGAAGACAAAGAATTGCAGGCATTACTCGATGAAGATCCAAGTGAAACGCAAGAGGGGCATGCAGAATCATTGGGAGTGACATCACAAACAATCTTCGTGCGATTGAAATCCAGAAGAATGATTGAAATCAAGGCAACGCTCGGCCTCATATCGCAAAAGTCATAAAAATATATTTGGAAACGCTCAAGTGGGATATTTTACTGCACCCGACGCATTCTTCGGACATTTTTCCTTCTGATGAACCACGATTTGACAGGTCAACGGTTCACTTATTTCGCAAAATAAATAAAATTGGCTTCTAACTTGGATCACTTCAAAAGACATGAAATTTTTTCAAGATGGAATTCGAAAATTACCTGGGAGATGGAAAAAAGTAGTAACCAGCGTTGAACAATACTTTGAATTGATCTGTTCATTAATTTTGTTAAAAAAAAAATAGCATTTTCCAGCCGAAATAATTTGTACTCCTGTCAGAGCAGCCTTTGCCCCTTTAGCATTTATAATGTAAAGTTGTATAACTTTGACTTATTTGATTTGTCTTAATCTTACTTCTTTGACTTGATTACTAATTGTTTTGTTGTTGTAAAATGATGTCTCATCTCAATATCCGGCAACACTGCCATTACAAATGCAACAGTTATTGCAGCGATATTATGGCCGGAATGCGTCAACAACTGGGCGGCAAGTCAGTCAACGCAACACACAGACAGACATACAGACAGACAGACAGTTCGATCAACATATCGATGTATGAATGGCGTAGCCGTTGCAAAGAAAAATAATAAACAACTTGAAGGCCGGACAGGCGTTGTGTTTGTATGTATGTATGTATGTAAGTGCGTGCATGGCTTTGCTATCTTTGGCAGACCACGACAAACAACAGCAACAACAACCACTTATAAGTAAATGTAATTATTTCGTCATTGCTGTGGCATTTGTGGAATTTCCGTTCGGTTGGACATGTTCGGTGTGTTGCGTTGCGTTGACGCACACTGGCGCTGACACCGAGACGCACAACAACATTCACCGACATTTTTTATACAGTTTTATTTTTTTTTTTAATTTTTATGGGTTTTTTCTGTTGGTTGCCCTTGTTTGCACACATGATTTGTCATTCATAAATAAGTGGTCGATACAACAAAACAGTTTTGTTGCTTGCACTTTGATTTGTCTTTGGCCATAGACCACTGCAGTGTGATGGACTGGGTTAAGGTTGATTTTGGTGACAGAAAATTTCTGTTACGGACAGTTCAACAGTCAGCTGGTGCAATTTGGAAAATGGAAATTCTGATTCTAGAGTCGTTAGGTATTGTTACAATTGTTACAATTGAAAAGTAAAATATGTCTAATCAGATTTGTTATTTATAGGTTAGGTCGGTATAATGGTCGCAATGGCAACTAAGGTTAGGTCAACCCATTCGCTACAGATTTTTACTGGGGAAAGTTAAAATTTTAAATTTTAGGTTTTAGGCTTCTATGTGGTTATATTGGCAACATTCCATAAGACATTTTTTCATTTTTACACACGGACCCTGTATTTTAGAGTGTTTTTCTATGAGAGCAACCACATCGGTGTGGCTGTAATAATTACTTTTTATGCATAACGAAAATTTGAATATTTCTTAATTTACTTCAGCCAACATTAAAAAAAAAGTTTCTAAATTGAAAGAAAACGTCAAATTAAAAAGTTATCTAAAGTTTTATGCTTCTTCTTCCTTTACTATGTCAAGATATACCATTAAAAAAACGTGTATACTTCTCTTCTTTAAACTTTAATATTCAGTTTATTAATTTCGTATTTTTCCTAAAACTTCAAACTATTCTAAGGACCAACAAAAAATGTATTCTTGAAACCATAGAGGGTTCAGACGTCCACAAAGTAGCAATGTGCCATATGGCAACAAAATAGCGAAAGGGTTAACCCATTTTTTACCGCCGTGTCTTTAAAGACACGGCAACTTTGAAAAATTCTGAAAATAACAGTTTCTAACGCATATAAAATATTTTTACATTATCGGAAAGCTACATTCATTGGCTTTCAAACTGCGAACAACTATTTCCGAATTTTAGGGTTTCACTTAGCGTAAAACTGGTATAAACAGGACCACCTTTTTTAAGGGTTTTACAAATTTTTTTTTTTTAATACAAAATGAATTTTTGTTTTTAATAAAACACTTAGTACTGCTTACTAAAAAAACAAAGTTGACATACAAATTATGAAACTTACAGTTTTCTAAAGTTTTAAGCGTGTTCTAGCTTGAAATATTTTGGTGTGTCCTTAAAAACACGGGAATCGCATTATATTCAACTTTCTCCTTGGTTGCAACTACTTTCGATGCGTAGTTAAAAGGAAACAGTAACTTAAACTTGAAAAATGTGTAATTTTCCGAATTTGGCTTACGTATTTTGCCAACGTGTCTTAAAAGTCACATCTGCTCCAGCCCAAAAAAAAATTTTTTTTAATTTTTTTGAAAGCAGAAATGGCATACGGAGGCTCTAAATAGGCTGTGTTATGAAAATTTTCAAAATCGGTCCACGGGATCTAAGGGCGGTAAAAAATGGGTTAAGGAAAGCTGGGCTACCTTTGGGCGCCTAGGGTTTTGTTAGAAGATTTCAAAACTAATTGGATCTGCGATAGATCTATGAAGTATTGCGTGGGTTAGTAAGGGTTAAAAGTGATTTGAAGGCTCTTTAACGAAATTGTCAACTATTGAAACCAAAGCTAAGCGTGATCAGGTCTACGAAAGATCGATGAAGTATTGCGTTGGTTGGTAGGGGTTAAGCATGATTTGAAAACTCTTTAACGTATTTTTTTGTTTTACTATCGAAACCAAAAATTTTCATAATTGGATGTACGAAAGGTCTATTAAGTATTGAAGGGTTGGTAGGGGTTAAGAATAACTTGAAAACTCTAACGGATTTGTGAACTAATGAAACCAAAGCTCAGCGTGATCGGGTCTAGGAAAGATCTATGAAGTATTGAAGTATTGGTTGGTAGGGGTTAAAAGTGACTCAAAGCCTCTTTAGAAGAATTGTCGACTATTGAAACCAAAGCTCAACGTAGTCGAGTCTACGAAAGATCTATAAAGTATTGGGTTGGTTGGTAGGTGTCAAGAATGACTTGAAAACTCTTTAACGTATTTTTTTGTTTTACTATCGAAACCAAAAATTTTCATAATTGGATGTACGAAAGATCTATTAAGTATTGAAGGGTTGGTAGGGGTTAAGAATAACTTGAAAACTCTAACGGATTTGTGAACTAATGAAACCAAGCTCAGCGTGATCGGGTCTACGAAAGATGTATGAATCTCTTCTTGAGTTGGTTGGTAGGGGTTAAGAATGGCTTGAAAACTCTTTTACGTATATTTTTTTTAACTATTGGAACCAACAATTTTCATAATTGGGTCTACGAAAAATCTATGAAGTATTTAAGTATTCGTTGGTAGGGGTTAAAAATGACTTGAAGACTCTTTAACGGAATTGTTAACTGTTAAAAGCAAAGCTTTGCGTAATTGGGTCTACGAAATATCTATGAAGTATTGCGTTGATTTTAGAAAAAATTAATATCATGAATTGGTAAGTAAAAGCGAACCCGTGTGATGTTGTATCCATTCCTCAGGGACTCTTTTACAAACTTACATATTGGAGATACAAATAGGTTAGGTAAGCTGCCTTGTTGTAAGGGGTGTTGGATCCTCAACGCTACCAGCTAGAGCTCCTTACGTGTTGAGGATCGACGTAAAATTGATCGGTTAGAATGTCTAATGAAATTCAGTGCTTGTGTAATTCATCTAACCCAGAGAAGAACGGGGTCCCTAAGTGAGTCTTGAGATAGCTGAGCAGTCTTGAGATAGCTGGACAGAAGCAAACAATGTGCTGTGAAAGGATTACCTGACACCATTTTCTTTCATCCGACTCGGTGTTGCACCACTTTTGGAGACAACATCTGCCGTCTCATTTCCTTCAATGCCTTTGTGACTGGGTACCCAATAGATGTGCAACCTGCGATGCGACAAATTTAGGTAGAAGTTATTGCCCTGATAGCAGATTAACTATTGATGTAGGTATTTATTGATTTGTTGATAGTGGTGTCAATTCCGGCAAACATCTCGACTTGAAAGATGCTGAAGTAATTCGGCAGCCGGAGAGAAGTACAAATAAGTCCTTAAGAAGTTGTTTGTAACTTTGATTCTTAATTCGCATTCGTTAGCGAAATTAGTACATCCATCATGAGCTACGACTTCCCCCCCATCTTTCAGGTAGCATACGGATTCTGCTTGGGATAAATTCCTCGTCTTTTGAGGCGATCTAAGAATGGAAACAATTTTTGGCTGAAGTGCTGCTCGATTAGGCTATGGGTCATAGATCGGAGATCGGGATCGTGGGAGCAATATTTATTTTCCCATTGAAGGGCCTCCAAAGTTTTCTTGTCGACTTTGCAGCATGAGGACAAGCCTTGTTGTGCAAAAAGATCAGCACTTTCTGCAAATTGCGTTTTGTTGGCATAAAGATTGACATGGTTAGAGCACAAAGAAAGGTACAGTGAAACGCGCTATCCTCTTCAGTATCTACCCTGTTTAAGATACCAACATTTCTGGGCCCTATATGCTATGTACACTTAGTCTCAACAAGCTTAAGTACTTCATCCGCTTAAGTACTCTAAAAAATATCACTATATAGTTGAGCTACTTAAGCGGGTTTTACTGTAGGTTGTTCACACTTCAGCGAAATGAGGACATAATGAAACTTTAACATCAATATAGGAAACATGAATATAGGAAAAAAAGGAAAAAGGAATGGAAACTCATTTGTACCTGCAATACATATATGCACGTAAGTTCTCCATTCATGAAATAATTTGTCTTAATTTTTTAAATTAAGCTCCACAATTTTGTGCTTTCGGAAATGTTCTTCCAAGGCTTTAAAACAAAATATAATAAATTAATAAGTAATAAACAAAAAAAATCTCTTCGCAGTTCTTTTCGTTGGCCATGCACAGCACTTCAATTAACAATTTCTTTCCAAAGAATTTTGCTTGCTTGGTTTTTTCAAAATTCCTCTAATTGCATTACATGGAAAATGCACTTTTCACTATTTAATTGTTAAATGAGCGTAATTTGGCATAGAATTGTTTTATTTGTTTTTGTTTTTTAGAGTTGCTGTTGCTGTTGCGTGCAGTGCTGCATGCTGCAAGTGGCACTTGGGCCAGTAGACCTTAAAAAATTCAAAGCAAATCGGCGTGTGCAGCGAGCCAAAAAGCTGCTGCAGCTGCAGGGGAGAGCAGCAACGCTGTCAGGCAATTGTCGGCATTGTAATTGTTACATTAACTAAGATGCATCAGGTGAGGGAGTGACGGGGCAATTAAAGCAGACATGGCTGTAATTGTTGTAGCTCCTCTGGCTGACTGACATCAAAGCGCACAAACCTAATGCCAGACATTGCTAGCAGCAAACAGCAAGCAGCAACCGCACTGAGCAACACAAGAGGAAACAACAACAACAACCACAACAACAGCGACATCATACATAAGTACAAATTATAATTATTGCATTGTAAATTTATTTATTGCGAGTACGCGTGCTTAAAATGCATACAAATAATTTTTCAGCGTCGCGCAACAATGTTGCTGCTGTTTAGTTGTTGTTTTTGTTATGCCAATGTGATGATTGGCTGTGAATGCAACGTTGTTGTTGTTGTTGTGCCGCTTAGCTGCAACTATGTATGTGTATGTACAATTGTATGTTTTCTGTGCATCGTACATCGTTGCTGTTGTTGTTGTTGCTTGCTTGCTTTTGGCTATTTTGATGTTTTCAATCGTGCGACGTAATTTATTGCACCATAATTTACATTGCTGACGGCGGTCGGCGCTGGTTGCCTATTCCCTGAATTCGCTCGCATTTAAATAGCAACACCAACAAAAACTGCAAATGCAAATAAATGCCGCCATAGTCAACCACAACAATAACAACAAGAATAATAAGTACTATGCGCCGACAGCAAAGTTAATGATTCAATTAAAAAGCAAACATATTTTATGCGCGATTTAAGCTCCGACTAAATATGCAAACCAGGTGGCAGCCAACTTGCGAGCAGTGCGGCACCGGCCAGGTGGAGTGCGGGCGGCAACGGAATGTGTCGGCTGAAGCGTGCACATGTGTAACGCGCGCTGACGCTGTCGACGCCGAGCAGCGGCTTTGATGACGCCTGACGTTCGATTGCTGGTTGCTGGGTTGGAGTGCGGTGGCGGATGGCGGGTGGGGGGCGGCAAATGGCGGCCGCATGGCGCGCGTGTTTGCAATTTTAAAATTATTATTATTGACAATTGTTTGTTGTTGTGGTGCTGCTGTTGGCGCGCGTGTGCTCGCTTGCATTTAACTAGTTGGCGCGCTGTTTTTCGGTGTGCACCAGCGCAGAAATGCGACAATATTAAAACAATTACAAATCATTAGTTTGGCATAAAAAAAATACACGCATCCATTGCAATTAAAGTCATTGAAGCGACTTGAACAAATCGAATTGGAATAATTTGATTGATTAAAATAATCACAGCAAATACGGAAATTATTATTGGCTTGTCATAATTTATTAGTTTGGCTAACATGGTAACAGGTGACTGCAGTCGCTTCAATGTAAAAATTTTATCTGAATCCCATAAAATTTATACTCTATTCATGTGATGTTTATTTTAACAATGAATTTGTTTGAGCCAGCAAATTTTCCTTAATAACACAGGCCGACAAAATTCGAACAAATTTCAGAACCAGAAACCAGAGTATACTTTTCCGAAGGTTTTTGGTGCGCTGAAAAAGAATCTGGCCTCAGAATTGCTCCATCACGTCAGGTTTTCGAGATATCCTAACCTAAAGTGAGAAAATTGCGGTTTTTGCCTATATTTGAGGTTATGTAGCATAGCTTTCCCTTTCAAATGCGCCTTAGTTTGCTCAAAAGTTATTTTTCGTCTTTGAGATATCCAAAATTGAAGTTTGGAATATGTATTGGAGTAGTAGTAGTAGTACTACTACTATGTAGTAGTATTGGAGATATGATTGTCAGAGCGGACTGTCTACATCTCAAAGACGAAAAATGACTTTTGAGCAAACTAAGGCGCATTTGAAAGGGAAAGGCTTGTACTTTAAGATGCCAGCAGTTATTTTACAAAAAAAGTTAAAATAGCTATGCTACATAACCTCAAATATAGGCAAAAACCGCAATTTTCGCACTTTTAGGTTAGGATATCTCGAAAACCTGACGTGATGGAGCAATTCTGAGGCCAGATTCTTGTTCAGCGCACCAAGAACCTTCGGAAAAGTATACTCTGGTTTCTGGTTCTAAAATCTTGTCGGCCTGTGTAATTAATTTTTATGTGTTTGTGACAAGTTGTCACAAAGGTTATATAAGTGTAGTTTTGTTTAATGCAAAGCTTAGCCTTAATGCTTAGCAAGTTCTACATTAAATTACTTCTTACTTGTTTGTGACAAGTTGTCACAAAGCACTCATAAGCTAAAGTGGTGTTGAATTTAAAATTGAACTTCGATGTTTAGCAGTTTAGCCATAACATTATTTCCTACTTATTTGTGACAAGTTGTCACAAAGGTTTCATAAGTCTAGTTTTGTTCAATGCAAAGCTTAACCTTAATGCCAAGTTGTGGCAAGTTGTCACAATGCTCTCATAAGTTAAAGTTTTACTGAATTCAAAGTTGAACTTGACTTTAGAAAGTTGAGTTTAGAAATGTTTCCATAAAATTTCGTCCCACTTATTTGTGACAAATTATCACAAAGATTTCATTTTATAAATCTAGTTTCGTTTAATGCATTGTTTACCCTTAATGGTTAGCAATTTCTCCAACAAATGATTTTCTTCTTATTTTTGACAAGTTGTCACAAAGCACTCATAAGGCATAGTTTTGTTGAATTTAAAGTCGAGCATTAATGTTTAGCAATTTATTCATAATATGACTTCCTGCTTATTTGTGGCACGTAGTCTAAAACCACTCACAAGTTATATGTTTGAACAATGCAAAGTTTAACTGCACTTTTCAACAATTTATCCATAAAATTCCTTGTTACTTATTTATAACAAGTTGTCACAATGCTCTCATAAGTCATAGTTGTGTTGAATTTCAAAGTTAAGCAGTTTATCCATGAAATTACTTCCTATTTATTTGTGACAAGTTGTCACAATGCTCTCATAAGTCATAGTTTTGTTGAATTTTAAGTCGAGCACTAATGTTTAGCAATTTATTCATAAAATCGCTTCTTACATATTTGTGACAAGTAGTCTCAAAGCACACACAAGTCGTAGGTTTCACCAATTTAAAATTTAACTGCACTTTTCAACAATTTAGCGATAAAATTCCTTGTTACTTATTTGTAACAAGTTGTCACAATGCTCTCATAAGTCATAGTTGCGTTGAATTTCAATGTTAAGCAGTTTATTTATAAAATCACTTCCCACATATTTGTGACAAGTAGTTTCAAAGCACTCACAAGTCATAGGTTTGACCAATTCAAAATTTATCTGGACTTGTCAGCAATTTATCCATAAAATTGTTTCCTACTTATATGTGACAAGTTGTCACAATGCTCTCACTTACATTTTAGCAGTTTACACATAAAATTACTTCCTACTTATTAGCGACGACTAACGAAGACGAGCCAAAAACCAACTGTGAGACCGTATCTCCGTTGAATCAAGTTTAAGACGCCCTATCACGCCTTAGTGTGTCCAACTGGAGCAAAGGCGCCTGGATTTCTATGGTCAGTTAAGTAAGTAAGTAGGTAAGTGAATTAAAAAAGTAAGTAAGTAAATAAGTCAGTAAGTAAGAAAGGAAGAGAGATTTATTAAGCTGAATTTGATGTGAATGTATGTATTTATGACAAATGAAAAAATAAAAAAAAATAAAAAAATATTTCTCTGCAAGACTACTGATAATTCTTCGCGACAAATTGCCACAATGTTCTTACAAGTAATTTCTTCGTTTGGTGCAAAACTCAAGTTTATATTTACTTGTGACAAGTTGTCACAATGCTTCAAAATACAATTTGATTGATGCATCGATTTTTTCAATATAATTGAATTATTCTTTACTGTGTTTAGAACTTATATTCAATAACATTCATTTGGGACAAATTGTCACAATGTTCTTACAAGTAATTTCTTTGTTTGGTGCAAAATCCACACACTTGTGTAATTCATTTATCTACAAAACAAGTTTATATTTACTTGTGACAAGTTGTCACAATGCTGTCATTTGTTACAACATTTACATCACACGTTTGAAAATCAAAATGATTAAATCATTCAATGTTTTTCAGCTGCACAAAATCAAAATTTAATTGATTTCGCATACGTCGAAAATTGTTTGGCCTTTGCCATTTTTATTGCAATGCGCAGCAGCAGCCGTTGTTCATTGCCAAAAATGTGCAAATGCGAAACAAATTTCACCTACGTAGATATGAGTTGGTAATTGTTGTTGTAATAATTGTGCGCAACATTGTTGCAATTACGCCATTAAGTAAATCGCCACAATTTTCACAGTTTATTTTCGAAATTAAATTTAGCAAACACACACACATATAGACAAAAAAACATGTTGGATTTAGTCTTCAATAAAACACTTTAATTTCGTTTAAGAACTTATTTATTTGACGACCTGTCACCAGCACTGATCAGCGAAGAATGAATCGAAGTAAAACTTCTTGCGCAGAAGTAAAGTGCAACTACGCATTGCGCAATAGATACACAACTGCAAGACAACGGATACACATGCGACTAGCGCACAAACTATCCTTTTAGTTAGCAGACAATTGAGCGGCCTAACGGGACTTTTCCGTTGCTGCATTGCGCATCAAATAAACAAACGCAATCGGACACGATCAATGCATTTTTGCTACGCACGAGCAGAATTCCTGCGCAATAACATATTACGCAGTTTATTAATAAAGGAATTCTTCTCGTGTATTCAACACACCTCCTCAAAAATTAATTGATCGCCACAAACTGATTCACATGTTTCTACATTAATAAAAAAAATATTTGCTGGTGAAAAGTCGTGTAATCTGGGGAATGACAATATTATGGTTCAACATTCGTTGCAAGGATTGGGAAAACCCAGAAAAACCCAATCAAACCATACATTATTACATTGTTTCTCAATATATCATATTACATTTTTATACATACTTATATACATTACATTTTTTTAATTAATTTTTTTGTTTTCCTTCATATGCTTTATTTCAAATTCATTTTACTTCTTAAATCTAAAAATCTGGCTCCAGACAGCGGCTTTGTCAAAATATCAGCTAGTTGTTTATCTGTAGGAATATACTCAATTTTAATTAGTTTATTTTCAACTTGCTCCCGTGAAAAATGATATTTAATATCGATATGCTTCGATCTTTTGTGACATGACGGATTATTTGCTATACTTATGCAACCTTGGTTATCTTCATATATTTTCATTGGTTCTTTCAATTCAATTTGTATACTATTCATTAACGACTTCAGCCACAAGGCTTCTCTAACGGCTTCAAAAAGTGCCATATACTCTGCTTCAGTAGATGAAGCAGCAACAGAGTGTTGTTTCTTTGTATTCCAACAAACTATACATGATTCGAACATCATAAATACATAACCAGTAGTGCTTTTCCTGTCACTAACACTTCCACCCCAATCAGAATCAACATAACCAGTTATCATTTCTTTGCAATTTAAGTTTTTAGAATAGACTAATCTTAAATCACTCGAACCTTTAAGATATCTTAGAACTCTTTTAAGGCACTGCCACAATTCTTTATTATTTTTATTGCTATATCGACTCAATATATTAACCGATGTACTTAAATCGGGTCGTGTGCACAACATAATATACATTAAACAGCCAATTAAATTACGACACGGTGCATCACAATTTTCGTCTGAATTCAATGCTTCATAATCTAGCCTACTTGGAAGTGGAGTACTAACTGCTTTAGAATCAATCATCTTAAATTTCTTTAAAACATTTTCGATATAAGCGGACTGACTAAGACTTACGCTATTATTAACTCTTTCGATCTTTATCCCAATAAAATATTTAATCTCAAATAAATCAGTCATCCTAAATTTGCTCTTCAAATAATTTTTAAAAGTGGTCATTGTTTCAATATTCCCTGTTGCTATTACTAGGTCATCCACATATAATAACACATACAGGTTGTGATGTGCATCACCCTTATCAAGAATGTAAATACAACGATCTACAGCTGAATTCATGAAACCGATTTCTTTCAATGCTTGTTCAAAAATTTCAAACCAACACCTTGCAGCCTGCTTAAGACCATATATATATTCAATATATATATTATATTTATTCAATCTGCAGACTTGATCACTACCACAGGATAATCCCGGAGGAGCCGTCATATAAATCTCTTCTTTCAATATACCATTCAAAAATGCGGTTTTAACATCCATGTGGTGAACTTTCAAGTCAAATTGGTTTGCAAAAGCTAATATAAATCGGAGACTAGAAATTCTTGCTACTGGAGCAAATGTTTCATCATAATCAATTAAATATTCCTGTGTGAAACCACGTGCGACCAGCCTTGCTTTATATCTAATTGGATTGCCTAGCTCGTCATATTTCCTTGTAAAAACCCACCTACAACTAACTATGTTCTTATTTTTAGGTTTTGATACAAGAGACCAAGTTTTGTTATAAAAATGAGAATCAAGCTCTTCTTTAATTGCTTCTTCCCAATGTGACCTATCGCTTCTATTTTTAATATCATCAAAAGAATTTGGAACGCTATCAATGAAACTTTGTGCATTCATTATGCAACTTTTGACTAACAAATCACTTTCTTTGTATGATATCTGTGGCCGTTCCTTCAATCGATCACTTCTTCTGACTTCGTTTTTTTCCTCACTTAACTGTGAGTTTTGTAGCTGACCATTGTGTTCATCAGTATTCTCTAATACATTTTCACCAGTCTCAACTGGATCGGCATTCTCTTTACTTGTTACCACACCACTAGGCTGTTTATCTAATGCAAATTCATTAGATATCCTTTCCGTACTCTCATTCGGGAATTCAATTTCATTACCAGAGTTTCTCAACTCTACTCTGTCTTTTACAACAGTCCTAGAATTTACCATGTTTGTTTCATCAACGATCACATCTCTCGCTGACACAAACTTTCCAGTTGCCACATCCCACACTTTGTATCCATTTGGTTCGTATCCAACAAGAATACCTTTCCATGATTTTTCATCAAATTTTCGTTTTCTTGTTTTATTATGGATATATACTGTCGAACCAAATACTTTCAAATATCTTAAATCAGGCTTTCTATTGTGCCACATTTCAAATGGTGTTCTCATACTATTTTTCAACGCTTTACTTGGACTTCGGTTAATCAAATAGGTAGCTGTCAATACAGCTTCACCCCAAAACCGTTTGTCCAATTTCGCTCCACTAACCATAGTACGAGCTTTTTCCGTTATTGTTCTTATCATGCGTTCAGACACACCATTTAGTTGTGGAGTATGTGGAACTGTTAGGTGGTAACTGATGCCTTTTTGAACACAATAGTCGCGCATCTCATTTGACAAATATTCTCTCCCATTATCAATATATAGATTTACAACTTTTAAATTGAAATGGGCTTCACTTTTTGCAACAAAATCTTTGAAAGTGGCAAAAACGTCAGACTTATAGGTGATCAAATAAGTTACACAGTAGTGTGTATATTGATCAACAAAAATTACGTAATAGTTCTTTTCATCAACTGTAGAAGGTGTTATCGGGCCACAGACATCTGAATGGACTACAAATAGAGGTCTTTTAATGTAATTTTTATTTTTAGATATATTAAAACTTAGTCTAGCTTGTTTTCCATATATACATGCCTCACATAATTCATCAGTTGGTTGCACAGTCTTTAAAAGTGCAATATCATTAAACATATTTTTGTTTTTTATTTCCAAGAACTTTCCTTTACTAATATGTCCTAATCTTTCATGCCACAAAAGATAACCATTATTTTTAACCATATTTGATGCATACGCTTTTCTGCTTAAAACAAAGTCGATAATAGGAACATTATGAATACATTTACCATCAATGATTACTTGACCATTCTTGCTGACTTTAACACCTCCTGCATCAAATTCGATTTTCAATCCAGCATCCTGCATCCGTTTCACTGAAATTAAATTCTGTGGAACATCTTTACAAAAAAGTACATCTTCCAGGGTAATTTCGTTTTGAGAATCATCACAGAGCCTAACGATGCCCTTCTTTGTAGCATAAATATATTCCCCACACTTTGCGATTGATATCCTTATTGGGTACTCCAGATCGACACAATCGGTGAAAAGATTTTCGTTATTAATAATGTGGTCAGAAGCTCCAGAATCCAGGAGAAAAGACACGTCGCCGACAGTAGGAATTACAGCTTCATTTCTTATCATAAACGCGAAACCGTTTCGCGGTGAAGTAGTTGCAAATTGTGCAGCTTTGGCATGTTCATTCTTTTTGTTACTCAAAAACCTTTTAAATGCATAGCAGTCTTTTTTTATATGTCCCTTTTTACCACAGTGATAGCATTTCACAATTGGCTTGGTATTTGTTTTAAAAGTTTTGAATTTATTTTGGTTTTTAAAGTTTTGCGAGAAATTTTTATAGCTTTTATTGTTATTATTACACATCGCTTGCAATATTTTGGAACTTGTGTCTTTATTATCGCTTCTTAACTTAATTTCATGATCCAGCAACCGGTTCTTTACGAAAGCCAATGTTAAATTATCTTCTGACAGTGTTTCAATTGCGGTTACAACTCCATCATAAGATGGTGGTAATGTTAATAATAAGTGAGACACTTTGTCCATCTCATCAATTTTAGCTCCCGAAGCCAACAGTTCGTTAATTAGGTCATCAAATAAATTAAAGTGACCTAATAATGGGGATTCACTCTTTAATTTTAACGAAAGCAACCTTTTCCGCACAGCTAGTTGCGACGCTAAACTCTTTCGCTCGTATATCTGATCTAAGTTCTTAAAAATTTGCCTTGCAGTACTTTCACTACTTGCAAAGCCAAGAAATGAATCACTTAAATACTCGATGATGATGCTTTTAGCATTTCTTTCACTTTTTCTCCATTCGTCCGTAATGTCTTCTGGCACTTCAGTGTCTATCACTTTTAGAGCATCTGTTTCCGCCAAGAGTGCTCTAACTCTAAATTTCCAAATTGAATATTTTTCGCCATCAAAAGGCTTAATGTTTCTTTTAATTTTCTCCATTATTCTATATTAATTAATTCAAGTTTTCCAAGTTCACTGATTTACACCAAAAAATATTTACACGGATTATTTACAAAGTGGACGGGAGCTGGGCCCATAACCTGTTGGATTTAGTCTTCAATAAAACACTTTAATTTCGTTTAAGAACTTATTTATTTGACGACCTGTCACCAGCACTGATCAGCGAAGAATGAATCGAAGTAAAACTTCTTGCGCAGAAGTAAAGTGCAACTACGCATTGCGCAATAGATACACAACTGCAAGACAACGGATACACATGCGACTAGCGCACAAACTATCCTTTTAGTTAGCAGACAATTGAGCGGCCTAACGGGACTTTTCCGTTGCTGCATTGCGCATCAAATAAACAAACGCAATCGGACACGATCAATGCATTTTTGCTACGCACGAGCAGAATTCCTGCGCAATAACATATTACGCAGTTTATTAATAAAGGAATTCTTCTCGTGTATTCAACAAAACAACAACAAAAAACAAATGAAGAAAAACAAATAACAACAACAACAAAACGCACGCACAGTGCTGCTCGCTGCCGCTGCTTAGATTTGTATTTATTTGTGGTTGAGTTTGCTTTCGGCTATTTTTGTGTGGATTTGTGTTGATTTTAAAAATAGAAAAATCTCGCAATAGCAGAAAAAACCACAACAACAACAATAAGAACAGCAACACAACAATCCAAACTAAACGCATGAAAAGGCGAATAACAACAACTATCAAAAGCGCACCAGAAAACCGTATGACCGCACATGCCAAAAATGTAAACAACAATTACGAACACAGAGCGAGACCGCAAGAGAGCAACTGAGCAGATTGGGGGAGATTGAAGCAACAAGTAAATATTAACATTGGAAGAGCAAAGAGTTGATACCGTAACTACGCAATCTGGTTTTTTTGTTTTTGGTGCTTGACCGAACAACTAATTTGACAGTTGGCCTGCCACATTTGGTGTGTTTGGGCTAATTTGACGTTGCGGCCAGTGCTGGCAATTTCACTAATTAATTAGACAAATTAATATTTATTCACGAATGTGCAAACCGAGCGGTTGGCTGTGGCTTAATTAATTAGCAGGCGGCCGTCGAAGACGATCAATTAATAACACAAATTAGGCACGCCCAGCAACAACAACATAGCCATCGCTACTAACTATTTAGCGACATTTCGACGCTTCAATATTCCCACGCAATTTAAGTTCACACAAAATTGCTGAGGGCAACAACAACAACAACAATCACTGCGATAGCGGCCACAGACACAGCAACAACAAAAGGCACCACAAAAACCACAACAGCAACAACCACAAAAACAATAATAAACTACAATAAACAACGTACAACAATAACAACAAATACCATAGCAATTATAGCGACAATAATTCACATGCAAATAAAATTTATACACGAAGAAATGTCATAAACAATGCTCAATGACATTCGGCTGTCTCCGATTTTTCATATTAATCAATCAAATTGGCATTGCGGCAAATCACATAAAAATCACATCAAATTTATAAAACAAAACAATTGGCTTGCGAAAACGTAACTGCACCAACAATATGGTTATAAAAACAACAACAATAACAACAACTATGAAAACAAAACAAAACAACACCGGACAATAAACAGCAGCAACACTTTATTTAAACTTTAAAGTTATTGTTTATTCATGCGAGTGTGTATGTGTGTATTTATGTTTGTGCGTGATTTAAGTGGTTTTCACGCGGCGCGCTTTCGTTTTGTTTTTCCCGCATTTGCACACCGCACACCAATTAACATTTGTCAGGTAGTCGCGCATTGTTGCTGTCGCTGTCGCTGGCGGCGTCATGCATGTCAAGTGGCCAATAGCGGCCGAAAAGTTGCCTAAACAATCGAATTGGTCGGCCACTCGAACGGATATGCCCACCGTACACTTTTACACATACAACACATGGTGCGCATGCGCACAAATAAGGCGCCCGAACGTGTACGCTCGAGTGTCAAATGGCCAGTCAAACAGCCGCGTGTTTGATAAATAATAATGCATGCAGCAATTGGCTCATTAATCATCGGCGGCAGTGCGCAGCCACAACGGCCGCAATTATTTAATGACAATATTAAACGCTTCCAACTGTTTAATGTGTTGGCTGACATGCTTTTCTGACAATTTTCATGGTTACTATAAATAATGGTAGGGTTTGGGGACGACTAGAGTAAAGCAGACAACATGCTAAAGGGCAGACAATGCAAACAGATGCGAAGAGAGTGAAAATATCCAAGAAAACTGAAAGCTTTCGGTAAGGCGTAGACACAGCTTTGTTCCATACTAACAGTGCAGCAATTTCTCTAAAAGACTGGAGCAACTTTGTTTTTTTTTAAGAGCAATTTTTCTTATTTATTTGTGACAAGTTGTCACAATGCAATCAGAAGCAATTTCTTTGTATTCTGCATAGTTTAATGCCATTTTAAGTCATTTGCTTTTAAAATTTGTAAATAAATTTTTGTGACAGGTTGTCACAATGCTTTCGAAAGAAAATAATTTGTTTTGTACGAAGTTTAAAGCCAATTTTAAACAATTTCTTTTAAAACTAGGAAATTCATTTCTGTGATAGGTTGTCACAATGTTTTTAAAAGAGTATTATTTGTTTTCTGCAAAGTTTAAAGTCAATTTTAAGCAATTTATTTTTAAAGCTAGTGAAAAGTGTGTGTATGACAAGTTGTCACATTGCTCTGAATAGAATTTCTTTACTCTCTATCACAATGATTTTAAAAGCAGTTTCTTTGTTTTATGCCAAGTTCAACGTAGGGTTTACGAATTTTTTTTGAAGCGAATTAAAAGTGATTTGTGACAGGTCCTCTCAATGCTATGAAAAGCAATTCTTTCTTTCTGTGCAGAGTTTAACATCATTCTTAAGACAAAACCAGTATAATGCCAGTTTTTAATCATTTCTTATAAAACGAATTAAATGAATTTATGACAAGTTGTCACAAAGTTATCAAAAGCAATTTTTTCTGTACTCAGAAGAAGTTAGTGAAACTTTTAAGCCATTTCTACTTAAAACTAGTAGTTTTTAACTGTGATAAGTTGTCACAATGCTATTAAAAGCAAAATCTGTGTTCTATGCAAAGTATGATATAATAACAGTTTTTAGTAGTTTCTTATAAAATTAATTAAAAAAGATTGATGACAAGTTGTCACAATGCCTTGAAAAGCAAACAAAAGCAAGCAACTTTTAAGCCATTTCGATCTATTTAACTAGTTAATTTATTGTTGTGATAAGTTGTCACAATGCTATCAATAGCAATTTTTTCTGTACTCAGAATACGTTAATGATACTTTAAAGACATTATTATTTAAAACTTGTTAATTTTTGGTTGTCACAGTGCTTTTAAAAGCAATTTTTTGTTTAGTCGGATGATGTTAATGATACTTTTAAGCCATTTTTATTTAAATTTATTTAATTTTAATTTGTAACATGTTGTCACAACGCTCTAAAAAAAAATTTCCTTGTTCTCTGAGAAGCTTAATGCCAAATTTGACTCATTCTTGTTTCAAACTAATTTATATTTATTTTGAAGAATTGTCACAATTCTCTGAAAAACAATGTTTTTTTACTCTAAAGACTTTAATTACTATGTGAAGCTTTTCCCATTTAATGGTAGTTAAGTTTACTTTATGATGAGTTGTCACAATATTTTTTTAAAAGCAATTTTAGTTTTTTTGTAAAGCTAGCTTTTTGTCAGTTTTAAACTATTTCTCATTAAATCGAGCTTATGTTTATTTGCGACAGGTTGTCACAATGCTCTCAGAAGCAATTTCCTAGTTCTCTGAAAAGCTATAAATACAATTTTTATTTAGTTTGAAAAATTGCCACACCTCCGAAATTACATATGTAATTACTGTTTTAAGCCTTTCTTATTTAATAATAGTTAAGTTTTGTTTATGATGAGTTGTCACAATGCTTTCAAAAGTAATTTTAGTTTTTTTGTAAAGCTTTCTGTTAGTTTTAAATAATTTCTCATTAAAAATCTCTAATTTAAATTTGTGACAAATTGTCACAATGCTCTCAAAAACAATTTCCTAGTTCTCTGAAAAGCTTAATGCCAGATTGAAGTCATTTTTCATTCATTTTTGTTTATATATATTTTGAAAATTCGTCACAATATTCTGTCAGAGTTTATAAGTCGCAAACTCTATATTTAAGAGTTAAGTTTTCTTGCAAATTCGTATAAGAAACAGAAATTTTAATGCTTTAAAAAATCTGCATTTGAATTTTATTTTTAGAAACTCGCATCGTACATTCACTAATTGCATGCAAGATTTTATAGCTGCCGCATCTCTTCGCTCGCTTTTCAGCAACGCCAACACACAGTGGCGTTTGCCTGACTTCCGAGTATGCAGCGATGACAAATGACCGAACAATGCGAAAACAATTCCAGGTAATAACGTCAAGTCATATGAAAGTCAGCGCGAATGCACGTGAACTCGTCTCGAATCGTTGTTGTGCTGATGGCGAACAAATATGCGAACCAGTCAACAAGCGAGCGGGTGAGTGAGCGAGCAAACAAGTCGCTTGCTGGCGCACTTTCGGCGCTTTCATTCACGGAATTCCATTTGGGCTATCGGCGAAATCAGCAATCAAGCCGGCGCCGATTGGTTTTACTATTTCGCAATTTATGGCCACGCGGCCACTCGACTGCAGCGCCGCGCCGCGCCGACACTATCTTTACAAGTGCGGCCGATTTCCCAGAAAGCGCACAACAAGTCGGCGCCAGCAGCGATGAGCGCCAAGTGTGGCGCGGCCCCGAAACGGGTCACACGCGGCGATCGCCCCCCTGACTAGTCAATACATGGTTTAGTGGGAATGCAAAGTGGAAGTGCTTTCGACTGGGCCAATTTATAAGCCAAGCAGCAGGCAGCTGTTCACACTCCCTTCCGCGTATTTGGCGCATATTTTATTATTTTAAGCTCATTCGATTGAAATATTGATTTGATTTCATTATCTTCCCTAGTTTTCAGCAAAGTCTTTTTGCAGAACTCTGATGCAATAATTTTCGCAGTAGTCACGCACCGGCTGACAGCGGGGGCGGGGTTCGGGGGGCGAATGAGTGCAGGCGGCAGCAAGGTGTGAATTGTTCACAAGTGCAATGCGAAAAATTTCAACGGCAACAACAAAATTTAATAGAAATCAATTCGTCAAGCAGAAAGGCGAACACTTTGCTTTTGGTTGAAAATACAAATTTCAAAAAAATATGAATAAAACTAAAAAAAAAATTTGCAATAAAATCAATGACAGCAACATAAATAAAAACTCAGCAAAGCTCAGTGCAATGTGTAATTGGGCGCTTAAATCGCAGTCGCAGGCTGTCGACGGTAGCAATATGGAAATTTGCACGAATGAATATGGGAGCAACAATAACAAGAAAACCAGCAATCGGTAAATAGAAACGGCCAAGCAAACGAATTAAAACAGGCGCATAAATTTTCATTATTGACGCCATTAATTGCACATTTAACAAACGTTTAACTCAACCAGCAATGCCAATAACAACAACACGAGCGTGAAAAGAAATACAACAAAAAAGCAAAAAGCAAAAAAAAAACCGAAACCGAGTGCAATATCAGCGCAAGTGGAAAAATTTACATACTCATAAAATGCTGCACGCGCATAACCGAAAAACAACAACAACATTAAGAATTTGAGTTGCAATAGAACCAACAACAGAAATAAATGCTGACTTTTTTTTTGTAAATAATTTAAATGAAAATGCTGCACGCGCATAACCGAAAAGCAACAACAACATTAAGAATTTGAGTTGCAACAAAAGCAATAAATGCTGTTGTTGCCTTTATGATAGTTTGAACTTATTTTTTCTGTTATTTTGAGCGTTAAATTGAGAGAGCAAAGAATTTGTGCGCACAATCGAAAAATGAAAAATTAGAAATGAATTGATTGTGTCGTCAAGAGGAATTTTTTGAAAACTGTATTAAAATTGTTATATTTTATTGTGCGTAGATTGAGTTGTTGTTCTCGAAACGACACACTTGGGACTATAAAACGCCTTCGGAATTTACTTAAAATATTTTGAAAAAATAAACAAAAGGTGACGCACCTATGCCAGCGTTTGTTCCAGTTCTTAAAACATTTGAGGTATTTGATTTTAGATTTTTAGATTTTTTAAGGCGTTTATTAGAACCGTCTTTGATTTAAACTACTCTACTCTACTCTACTCCTACTCTACTCTACTCTACTCTACTCTACTCTACTCTACTCTACTCTACTCTACTCTACTCTACTCTACTCTACTCTACTCTACTCTACTCTACTCTACTCTACTCTACTCTACTCTACTCTACTCTACTCTACTCTACTCTACTCTACTCTACTCTACTCTACTCTACTCTACTCTACTCTACTCTACTCTACTCTACTCTACTCTACTCTACTCTACTCTACTCTACTCTACTCTACTCTACTCTACTCTACTCTACTCTACTCTACTATACTCTCTACTCTACTCTACTCTACTCTACTCTACTCTACTCTACTCTACTCTACTCTACTCTACTCTACTCTACTCTACTCTACTCTACTCTACTCTACTCTACTCTACTCTACTCTACTCTACTCTACTCTACTCTACTCTACTCTACTCTACTCTACTCTACTCTACTCTACTCTACTCTACTCTACTCTACTCTACTCTACTCTACTCTACTCTACTCTACTCTACTCTACTCTACTCTACTCTACTCTACTCTACTCTACTCTACTCTACTCTACTCCTACTTTTGGCTTTATTATTATTTATATTATTTTTATTTTTTATTATCATTTACTTTATTATTTATATTATTATTTATATTATTATTTGTAGTAATATTATTTATATTATTATTTATAGTATTATCATTTATATATTCTTTGATTAAATTGATTTCAAGCATTAGTAAAATATTTACAAATAATAAAAAACGTATATTTTAGTTGAAAAATTGCTCATGAATACGAAAATTGCTCATAGAACTTGCAAATTTTTCTTTACTCAAATCGCATAGCAGCCAAAAATTGTTGCCACATCATGCAAACATTTCTCAGAATACTAAAAGTGTACATACATACACACAAACAAATAAAGTAAACTTGCATGAAAACAATTTCGCATGCAATATTTTCACTGTTGACAAGCGATTTGTGCAGCACACAAAAAAGTTGCATCATAGAGTGTAATAAAGTGCCGCAGAATGCCGAGAGAAGAGCTATGAAAAACATGTTGACTGCGTATAAAAACTTATCGAAGAGATTTAAAAATATGCAAAATAAGTAAGAGAAAAATTTTAATGTATGTAGGTACATAGTTGCTATTGTTGTTGTTATTATTGTCAGACGGCAACGCTGAAACGGGATGAGTGCATGAAAATTTCTGTGAATTACAATAATAACAATAACAGTGGCAGTGTTGCAGCAGTAACAACAACAACAACATGCAAAATGAGAGCAACAACAACAATAATAACAAAAACAGCAGCAACGCATAATTGCAGCACACAACTGTGGCAGTGATTGTGTTGACTGCTCGTTGATGTTGTTGTTATTACAGTTTTTGTTGTTATTGTTGTTGTTGTTGTATTTTGCAACCACTCCAGTAACGGTTATTGGAAAGCTCCGCACCCAGTTACGCCCACACAGGCGCGCAAGTAACAAAACAAACAAATAGAAAACCAACCACCACCACAACAACAACAACAACAAGAACCACAACACCAATAACAACAATCACAATGCAAATGGCAACATTCCTTTGCCGCGCACTGACTATTCAAACTGTCCTGACTCTGTTCTGTGTTATGTCTGTCTGTATGTGTGTTTGTGTGTCTATGTGTCTGTCGGTTTGTGCATTCGACAGTCTGCCGCGTGCACCAACGCCCATTCACGCACATTTCCACACGTCGTTTTGCTGGCGCCACACCAGCGCACAAAAACAACTAGCCGCCATCATAATGAGCAGCAACAATAAATGACAACGACAACAACAACCAGAACAGAAACAAAACCAACAAAAACAACAGCAGCAGCCAGCAGTAGCCAACAACAACAACAATGCTGTACTGCAAGTGGCGGTAACAATTGCAGAAAGGCAACACCAGCGCCAGCGTACAGCCGACCCCACTGCCTTGCAACCAAAACAACAACAACAACAACAACAAGAATTACAACAACAAACACAACAACCGGCAATGTGCGACTCGACACCAGCACACCAGAACGCAGCAGCAGCAGCAGCAACGTCGGCGGCAGTGTGCTGAGCACAATGGCAACAAAAAACCATAACAACAACAACAACAAAAACAACTGTCAGCAGCGTTGGCAGCAATGAGGCGCATAACCGCCGCACAAATATGCAAACATTTTCTCGACTTTTACGGGCATTTGGTTGGTGTTGTTATGCTGTTGTTGTTGTTGTTTCTTTTTTGTTGTGGTTGTTATTGTTGTTATATTGTTGCTTGTTGTAGTTGTTGTTATTATTGTTATACTGTTGCTTATGCCGCCATTGTCCATTGCGGCACGTAATTTCGTTGATAATATGCGCTGTGCATTGTTGTTGTGTTGCCATTGTTGTTGTTGTTGTTTGCATTATTGTGTGTTTTGCTTTTGTTATTGTTTATTGGTGCAACTAAGCCCGCCAATCTGCTCAACAACCCGTCCAGCCATTCATCTATGTGCGCCCAAAGTCTCATAACATGTGCCCACTGTTCTGTCTGTCTGTTTGTCTGTTTGTCCGTTCGACTGCACACATTGCAATAATCACAAAAACTGCAATAATATTTGTTGCAAGCAACATTACTATTTGTCGCAGTCATTTGTGCATTCTAAAGATTTTCAAGTTGTGCTCTGCGCCTCGGCCACCCGCCGCCGATGCCACAATTCACTCGTTGTTGTTGTTGTTGGTTGTCGTTGCATTAGTGGTTTGCTTTCGCTCTGTTCATCAGTTGCTTCAGTTCCTATGTCTTTTGCTTCGTTGCTGTCTTCGTCTGCGTCTTCGTCTTTTGCTTCTTGCCTACGTTGCTGCAATTGACATTTGTATGACAGTTGGTTGCCCGCTGTCGCTTTTGCTTGGCATTTACAGTTAGTTTCTTATTAGCCGCAGCAATTCGCTTTATTATTATAAAGATTGTTGTTGTTGCCATTGTGTTGTGTTGTTGTTGTAGCCAGTGTGCTACTCGCTTCATTGTTGTGTCATGCAATATTGTGCCAACGACAATGTTGTCGCCTTATCGCCAACACAAATGCGAAATGGCAAATTTTTCATTTTTATTGAATGTTTGGATTTTTCATTATTTATGACTTTTTTCTGTTGCGTGTTGGCGGCTATTGTTGTTGCTGTTGTTGTTGCATTTATGGTTGACGGTGATTTATTTATGTAAATACGAAAAACACGCCAACAATTGCCGACAGATTGGCAATGCAATGAAATATGGTTAGCGGGGAGGCGAAGTGTGACAGGTGGGCGAATAATTAAAGCGGCGCATTGTTGTTGTTGGGCACAAATTTGCAGGTTAGACGAAAACTAAACACAAACGACACGTCTGCCGACCAACGGCGACCCCTGAAACAAGTTCTCTATCTCTCTCTCTCTCAAGCTGTACACACACACACACACAAACATATGTATGTATGTATCTGCCTCGTTCCACAATTTACGACTTTAGTTTTTGCTATTTTCTATTTTTTTCTAGTTGGCCTTTCATCACCTTTGCAAAGTCCTTCATATAAATAAACAAATCATTCAAATAAATAGCAATAAAATTCACATTCATATAATTTGTTTGTGTGTGTGTGTGTGTTTGTTATGCCAAAAAAATTGCAAAAACTTTCACACTATGGCAACAAAAAAATATTTTCACCAAATTTATGAAAATGTCTAATTTGCAATTTGTTCGTTTTATTGTAGAATTTTTTTATATTTTTGTTGACATTTTTTATTGGCTTTGAAATATTAAAATATTCCGCAATATTTGCGTTTGTTTGTGTTGTTGAAATTTATTTCGCATTGCGTTTTGGAAATTCCATTGCGCTCTTTAACTTTGATTTATGTGCACAATATACATAAATAAATTTTGCTTTTCAACATAATTTCGAAATAGCTTAGCAGAATCTAAAAAAAATCTCACTCGAAGTATTTTGTGTGACGCCCACTTGTTGAGGCGAGCGCTGATGCAATGAAACGTTGGGGGTGAGAAAAAGGCTTTCCTCAAGCAAATTCAACAAGTTTTTTTTTCCAAATTATTACAACGTACAGTGCTAAGAGGTTGCCACAGGGTTTCGAATTGTTTGCAGTAAAAAATTTGAAGAAAACATAATAATGATTGTTGACGAGTTTGGACAAAAATTGAATAGTAAAATGGGAAAATTGAAATTAATTAATTAAAAAATCAATAAAAAAATGAAAAATCAATAAATAAATAAATAAAAGATATAGTAAAAATATATCTATTATTTTTCCAATAGATGGCTTTAGAAATCTGTATCGCGCGATGTATAAGTAAAATCGAGTTATGCTAGAAGGCTTTAGAAAAATGTGTTGCTTGGCTCAGAGCGCATCAAAGATGGACACGTTTGAAAGACGAGATTTCGTATTACAAAAACTTCTAAGACAGTTTTGTGATGGCTTGACGCAGTGTTGTTTGAGCGCTCATCAAAGATGGACACGATTGAAAGATAAGATTTCGTATTAAAAAACTTCTCAGACAGTTTTGCGATTGCTTGACTCAGTGTTGTTTCAGAGCGCATCAAAGATGTACACGTTTGAAATACAAGATTTCGTATTATAAGAACTTCTTAGACAGTTTTGTGATTGCTTGACTCAGTTTTGTGTGAGCGCTCATCAAAGATGGACACGATTGAAAGACAAGATTTCGTATAGTAAGAAATTCTCAGACAGTTTTCCGATTGCTTGACTTAATTTTGCTTCAGAGCGCATCAAAAATGTACACGTTTGAAAGACGAGATTTCGTATTATAAGAGCTTCTCAGAAAGTTTTATAATTGCTTGACTCAGTTCTGTTTGAGAGCGCATCAGAGATGGACACGTTTGAAGGATAAAATTTAGTACTAAAAACTTCTCAGACAGTTTTGTGATTGATTGGCTCAGTTCTGCTTGAGAGCTCATCAAAGATGGACACGTTTGAAAGATAAGATTTCGTATTAAAAAAACTTCTCAGACTTTTTTGTGATTGCTTGACTTAATTTTGCTTCAGAGCGCATCAAAGATGTACACGTTTGAAAGACAAGATTTCGTATTATAAGAACTTCTCAGACAGTTTTGTAAGAGCTTGGTTCAGTTCTGTTTGAGAGCGCATCAAACACCAGCAAAGAGAAAATACGCCACATTTTACAGTTTTTCTTCGATAAAAGTGTACAAATCAAACAGGTAGCTGAAAATGTGAATAGTAAATATGGTTCTGATATTGGTACAAACAATCACGCGCAATTTTGGTTCCGTCGATTCTGGTTCGGTAATCGTGATGTCCAAGATGTATCACGCTCTGGATGGCCAATTGTTGAAAATGTCTATAAAATCCTGAAAATCGTTCAGTCCAACTGAACTGTAGGCACTTTTTTGATTGCCACGGAGATGAACATTTTACAAAAAACCGTTTGCAATCACTTGAAGAAGACTGGGTATAAAAAGAAGCTCGCTGAGGATGTTTTAAGACCTCAGGGACCGAAATTATTTCTGCGAATCGATGCTGCATTACAACAAAATCGACCCATTTCCAAAGCGAATGGTGACTGATGACGAAAAATGGATCACTTACGATCAAAAAAATTGATCAAGCGAAAATGGTTTTTGCTCAAATCGTGTTAAGGCGGCACAAACGATGGCCAAGTCTCAGGATTGACGGTTAGAAAGGTTTTGTTGTGTGTTTGGTTGGATTTCCAGCAAGTTTTCTACTTTACCTGCTTCCATAGGGAGCCAAACTCTTAACTCAGACCTTTACTGTTAAAAATTGGTCCGTCTGAAAGGAACATTGTCCTAGAAGCGGCCACCTTTGACCATTAGGAGAGGAATGTGTTCCATCAGGACAACGCGAGGCCACACACATCGATAGTTACTCGCCAGAAGCTTGTCTGGGAGCTGCTTATGCATCGACCTTATAGCTCAAAACTGGCACCAAATCGTCACCTCAGAAAACGAATGTCGTATGTTCTATTGAGCCTAGTAATACATACGACATTTGTTTTCTGAAGCGACGAATTGATGACCACCTGTGCCTGTCTGAGGTGAATTATTTTTCTGGTGAAACTTTTGCTACAAGAGTGACTCGCCAGAATTTCCGGGGGCTAGTCTGGGAGGTTCTTATTGCTTCATCTTATAGTCTGGACCTGGCATCAAGTGGTTGCCACCTGTGCATGTCTATGGTGAATGATTTTACTTGTAAAAAAATTGCTTGTGCAAATTGATTGTCCCAGTTTTTTGGCCCATAGGGATGCAAGTTTCTACAAGAGAGGCCCAATGGAATTGGCTTCAAAATGGCAACACGTTAAGCAACAAAACTGTGCAAATTTGACTCACATAAATGCCAAATATAGCCTTGAATGTCATACAAAAACAATAAATTTCTTCTTACTGCATTTTTTACAGTTAAATAAAATTGGTATATAACCCTTTGAACATAATTCAACCTATTAAAAAATAATCAAGAAAAAAGTTATTTACTTTTTTATTTCAGTTTCCTAATTTTGTTTCAACTCATTGGCAACACTCATCGGACAGACATGCTACCGATCGCTTACGTGTCATTCAAGTTGTTCGATACTTTAGTTTTTGTTGTTGGTAGCTGATTTCGAAATACAATTTGTTGTCCCTTTGCAGTGATACATTTGTTTTTAGTGTCGTGCTGATCTGGGCCCCCTGCACCCCCTAACTAAGCCCAGCCAGCAGTCCGAGGCGCCGTTTCAAGCGCTTAGCAGCAACGGTCGCCCACACAACAACACAACAATGCACAACAGCACAGCAACACTGCCGCTTCCTGATGATTGCGGATATTTATGTGACAGTCGGGCGCTGTGAAAATGATAAATATAAAAATTTTCCAACAATTGATAAGTGTTTGACAACTGTGTTTGTCTTTATTTGATTTTAATGGACGTTGGACGTTTGTGCGTGCCACGGCTGTCGCACACCCACACACAAACACACACACACACACCCACAGTGTTTCGCTGTTGAATGCTTGTTTGCGTTCGCGCTGTGAAGCTCCTTGGTTGGTTGGTTGTTATTGTTGTTGGCTTGGCTGGTTTTTCCTATGCTTGGCTGTTGTTGTTGTTGTTGGCTTTGCATTTTTCTCTGCTTAGTGGCTGTTGTTCTTGTTGTTGTGTGTGGTGTGCGTTAAATTTATGCGTTTGTTGATGAACTATTTTTAAAGCAACAAATTAGTGTAGTGGCGATACAAAAAATCACCCACACAATGCACACACACACACACACACACCCACAAATGTGTTTGTACACATGTTTGTGGCACATTCGACATGGACATGACGAAAGCCAACAAGCCATGGCCACAGATCTGACAGATCCACATTCAACACAGACCGAAGATTTAATGAAAATAACAAATAATGCTCGGATTAGCATAAATTAGACGTAATGAGGCGGAATCGGTATTTTAAAGAGGCATTTCGGATTTTCCGCATTAAATTTAGAAGATTTACTTTAAAATAACACCAATGTTTACGATTGTCACAGAGAGCCACACATATATTTGTATGTATTTGTATGTGCGTGGGTGTGCCGACGACAGCGCGACAAAATGCCAAGGTTAGTTTTTCACTAGTTTTCTGCTCGTCGATACAATCATTTCTCCGTACATTTGCAAGTGGGCGCATTGTTTTTTTAGGTTAGGTTTCGATGTTTTGAAAATATTTGGATTTTTCAAATTGAAATAATTTCAATATATTCTAAATACTTTTAAATAATTTTAATATTTCTAATTTGAGACCAGGATCGTCAGTCATATCTTGCCTGAGTTAAAACTCCACAAAATTAGTGAATCCTGTGATATGTTTGATATCTTTGTAACGAAATTTCAAATAGAATATTTTTTTTTTCTAAAACGAGTAAATTTTTCAGGTCAAATGTGAACACTAATGATTTTTTCATGCATACCAATAAAACTTTGTAACGGTGAAATTTTTAAACATATTTTGGGTTGGTCTTTTAATGCCCCAATTGTGCGAGCTTTGACCGATGCTAACTTATTCTCAAATTCATTAGATTTTTCAGTTTCTAAACATGTATTTAAGAATATGTTATAAAGGCTTTTAGTATAAGTATTTAATTGTCGGTTAGTCTGTATGAATTGTTAACTAATTCTAGGCTATTTTTGAAAATAAATAAATACGCTTTGCAGGTATTTTTTTTTTGTAAATTTTGAAGCTTTAAACAAAAAAAATGGTTCAATGTATTTTATTCAAAGTATTCTCCATCGTAAGCTACGAATTGTTCCCATTTTTCAGGCCAGCAAACGATTTTCGCATTGAAAAAATTCTTCATCTTTGGAGTAATCCAAGAATTTATCAAATTTTTGGCTTCTTCGTAAAAAGTGAAGTCTCTTGGACCGGAGTCCTTGATTTTGTAAGTTTGTAAGCTTTAAACAGAAAAAAATGTTTTAATGCATTTTATTCAAAGTATTCTTCATCGTAAGCTACGAATTGCTCCCATTTTTCAGGCCAGCAAACGATTTTCGCATTAAAAAAATTCTTCATCTTTGGAATAATCCAAGAATTTATCAAATGTTTGGCTTCTTCGTAAAAAGTGAAGTCTCTTGGACCGGAGTCCTTGATTTTGTAAATTTGTAAGCTTTAAACAGAAAAAACTGTTTTAATGCATTTTATTCAAAGTATTCTTCATCATAAGCTACGAATTGTTCCCATTTTTCAGGCCAGCAAACGATTTTCGCATTAAAAAAATTCTTCTTCGTAAAAAGTGAAGTCTCTTGGACCGGAGTCCTTCATTTTGTAAATTTTGAAGCTTTAAACAGAAAAAAATGGTTCAATGTATTTTATTCAAAGTATTCTTCATCGTAAGCTACGAATAGTTCCCATTTTTCAGGCCAGAAAACGATTTTCGCGTTTAAAAAAATTCTTCATCTTTGAAGCAATCCAAGAATTTATTCAATTTTTGGCTTCTTCGTAAAAAGTGAAGTCTCTTGGACCGGAGTCCTTCATTTTGTAAATTTGTAAGCTTTAAACAGAATAAAATGGTTCAATGTATTTTATTCAAAGTATTCTCCATCGTAAGCTACGAATTGTTCCCATTTTTCAGGAAAGCAAACGATTTCAATTTTTGGCTTTTTCGTAAAAAGTGAAGTCTCTTGGACCGGAGTCCTTCATTTTTGTAACTTTTGAAGCTTTAAACAGAATAAAATGGTTCAATGTATTTTATTCAAAGTATTCTCCATCGTAAGCTACGAAGTGTTCCCATTTTTCAGGCCAGCAAACGATTTTCGCATTCAAAAAATGCTTCATCTTTGAAGCAATCCCGGGATTTATTCAATTTTTGGCTTCTTCGTAAAAAGTGAAGTCTCTTGTACCGGAGTCCTTCATTTTTGTAACTTTTGAAGCTTTAAACAGAATAAAATGGTTCAATGTATTTTATTCAAAGTATTCTCCATCGTAAGCTACGAATTGTTCCCATTTTTCAGGCCAGCAAACGATTTTCGCATTCAAAAAATTCTTCATCTTTGAAGCAATCCCGGGATTTATTCAATTTTTGGCTTCTTCGTAAAAAGTGAAGTCTCTTGGATCGGAGTCCTTCAGTTTTGTAAATTTTGAAGCTTTAAACAGAAAAAAATGGTTCAATCTATTTTATTCAAAGTATTCTCCATCGTAAGCTACGAATTGTTCCCATTTTTCAGGCCAGCAAACGATTTTCGCATTGAAAAAATTCTTCATCTTTGAAGTAATCCCAGAATTTATCCAATTTTTTTTTTGGCTTCTTCGTAAAAAGTGAAGTCTCTTGGACCGGAGTTCTTCATTTGGCTGGGCAAGAACACTCTATCAGAGTCACTAAGGCTTGAGGAAAGAACCAGGAATTCAGAACACTGGTCTTATGCCTCTGAGGCATTTGAAAACCTTCTTCCAGGTTTCAACTCCAAATAGAGTGAAGAATGTCTCAGACTGAGAAAAAAAAACAGTTTAGACAGATCACTGGGCTTCCAACTGGGCATTGCAGACTAAGAAGACATATGCATACAATCGGTTTAGAATATGTTAACGTTTGTAGACTCTATGGAATGGCAGAGTAGACTCCAGAACACATATTACCGCACTGTGATGCGGTATGCCGCAGCCGGAGGCGATATCTGGGCCAGTACTGGCTTGTAGAAGAGAATATCAAACAACTAAACTCCTGTGAGTTACTAAGCTTCATAAGGTCGTTGAGTCTAGGGAATGATCTCTATCATCTTGTAGGGGGTACAATAGATCAATTTTGGTTTCAGTGCAATTAACACCATTAAAATCGAATTTAATCTAAGAAGTGAAGTACTGCTTGGTTTGGCTGTGAGTTATAGACCGGAACAAGTGGTAGTGGCAGAATTGTGCGGATTCGCTATAGGAAAGTTTAACTGGTGGATTAGATTCTCTGATTTCATCTCTCTCTCTCTATCCGTCCGTACATTCTTTTAGTCACTAAAGGGTTTACTTTAGTATGACCTCACAGACAAAGCCAACAAAGCACCTTCTCCTTAACTCAGAAACGCTCTCACGCCACTTTCTCTCGGAGGATAAAAGGCCCTCGAATCAATACAGACTTAGTGTTGGACTTCTTTTGTTAGAAATAGACAGCAATAAACTAAATTTGATTATCATTAAAGGTATGAGAGAATCAAAACAGAGTGCTTACTCCCAGCCAAGAAAACTTTCAAAGGATGCTATCTCACAAGATTGGGTTATGTTAGAGCAAAGAAAGAGACAATTGTTGTAGAGATAATTCTGGCCAGAGGCTGCAATGTCAATTTCATAGTATTCCGAGATGAGTTCTTTTCGAACTCTTAGCCATGCCACATGAATGTATTGAGACAGAAAAGCAGCGTCTAAGATCGTTGAGGATTTATTACTTAGAAGCCCTTAAATTAGGTTAAAGTTGCTGTTTGGACGCGGGACCTTGCCGCAAGATTCATTTAGGCCTTGAAATTGCTATTGTGATAGGAAGGAGGATTGAAATATGTGGTCCTATTGAAGGCTACTGGAGAGCCTATCTATGCCAATTTGATTCGTAAATGAATCCTGCCAAGTCTCTAATATGAGCTGATCTGAGATAGAAGAAGAAGAAGGGGAAGCCTAGAACTTTTTACTTCCGTCTAGAGAGAATCAAGTAGTGCCAAAAACGATGACTTAAACTCCAGGTCCTACGCACTAATCACTGAGCCATGCAAAGGGGAATAATTTGAGCGATGAAGAGGCATCGAAGCGATGAACTTTTAGCCATTTGAATTGCACTAAACACTGAGCTATGTTAAGAGAAACGATTGGTACATTGAAGAGGCATTGAAATTGTGTTAATTTGAATTGGGTGAAACCAATTAGGTTCGTTCGAAGATGGGATTCGTTTTAGCCAACACCGAACATAAAAGGATCTTGCCTACAATATCCTTGGGCTGCACAGTCCTTTGGGCCTTTTGAGGTCTCCGAGTGTACTTGCTGAGAAACCAGGAAGCTGCCTGTCTTACCTAATCTAATCTAATCACTGAGCTATGCCACAAGGAACTACTGGAACTTGTCGCCATTTGAATTACACCAAATAGTGATTTTGAGGTTAAGCTGAATGAAATAGTTAACAAGTACGTAATCATCGTCTTGATTAAAATGGAAGTCATATGGATTTTTCTTATTGGTAAAAATGATAAATTTCGAGATCATAGTGAAAGAAATTTTATATATATTTCGCATAGTGAAATAAATTTTATTTATTTCACTACTAAATTTTATTTATTTCACTATGGTTCGAGCTGTTCAGTAGGGCTGAACTTGACTTATTAAGCTATGTTCACAGTTCGACAAAATATGAAAAAAAACTTTTCCTTTTGGCGTTTTACTTCACGAAGTGAATTTTCAGATTTTCCATACATAAATCTATGCAATATTAACCCATTGACAACTGCACAGCGCCAGTGTACACAAATAAGAAACATAAATGTGACAAGCCAAAGCGAAATGGCAACTGTTATGAGCTGCTTGGCGCGCACACGTGTTGCACCAACAACAGACGGCAACGGAAGGAAGCAGCAGCAACACGCTATGGCGCGACAACCTGTCGGGCGAAATATAGGCAACAACAAAAGGCAATTGTCAGCGCTTTGCATGTGTGTTAGAGTGCGCGTCAAAGGTGTATTGGACTGTCAACGCATCGAATGTCTCATTATGCGTGCAAACGTACGCAGCAGCACAGTGCTTAACACAACAATAACAACAACAAAATAAAGCAAAGGGTGCAACAAAAGGCAACTTGAACGACAACGACAGCAACAACAACAAAGCAGCAATTGCAGCTTAAGCATTTAAAGCTGAGTGCACCTGAAGAAGTGTGAAAATATTTGTAGACCACAACAGCACAGCGGCAACAAGAACAACAATAACAAAAAACATTAACCTTTGCAACCGCCGACAACAACAATGACGGCTTGGCGCTGGTGAATACAAAAAACAAAAAAAAGATTGAAACATGACTTTTTGTTGTGGCAGCGGATTAAATTAGCGATGCGTGGTGTGCGCGCCAGTTGCTACAAATGCCACCGAGAGCACAGCCAGAGATCCATCACCACCAATACGGGCTACGAAGACGTTCGCTGGGCCGACAATATACTCGTGTATGTGTGTGTATGTGTGTGTGTGTGTGTGTATGTTGTAGCATTTACCGTTAGTGTTAACACCGTGGGCGCCAAACAACAAGTGTTGGAAATTATGAAAAGTGTGAGTAAAGTTGCCAGATATTTGTTTTTTTTTTGAGAGATTGAAGAAATTTGATTTACTTTTGAATGGTTTTTATGAAAATTTTTGAAGGTTTTAAAGTTGATTTTATAATCTTGTTAAAAAAAATATTTTTTATGAATAATTTTTGTATATAAAGTGAATGTAAATAATGGATTTATTTGTGTCTGCCCTTTCCTTCGTTAAAGAAAAAGCGAGTCTGACTTTCAAAGCTGATTTGAATCAGCGAGCTCTGGACATCTATCATTACTTCGAGATTTGTTCAAGGAACTGTTTTTATTTTAAATATTTTTTGCACTTTTTGTGGATATTTTTTGAAGACATAAAATTTTTGTAGACATATAAAGTTAACATGGATAATTGTGTCTGTCGTTCAGTTAAAGAGAGATAAGCAAGCTGATTTGAACCAACGAGCCTTGGCCTAATCCATCACTAATCCACCACAAGTCTGGATAATTGATCAGCTAACTTTTGAAGCTGGCGAGCCTCGGACTAGTGATAGAGTAAGAATTCTATTCGGATTCTAAGAGTTGTTATTTAATTTTCAATACGTTTTGTCTGTCAGTACCTAAGTTAAGGAAAGATAGACAGACGCTGACTCTCGAAGCTGATTTAAACCAGGGAACTTCGGACTACTCCTTCACTTCGAGCCTCGGACTTGTTCATAATTAGTTCGGTAATTTAATAAGTAATAAGCATTTTCGTTTAATTTTTTTTAGCTTTTGTGAAAATTGTTTGATGTTTTGAATTTGATTGATTATAAATCTTGTAACTTTTCATTATATTTTTATTTTAGAATTTTATTTCATATTTATTTAATATTTTTTTAAATAACTTTTGTTCATAAAGTTAACACGGACAATGGATTTGTGTCTGTTCCTCAGTTAGAAAGAGACAGAACTTTTTTGAACCAACTAGCCTTGGCCTAATCCATCATTAGTCCACCACAAGTCTGGATAATTGATCAGCTGACTTTCAAAGCTGATTTCAACAAGAGAGCCTCGAACTAGTGATAGACTAGGAATTCTATTCACATTCTAAGAATTTTTATTTAAATTCGATTTCAAAATCTTCTGATATTTTTTGTTCATAATTTGTATTTGTATACATATATAAAATTACAATGCATAATTGATTTAATTGTGTCTGTTCCACAGTTGAAGAAAAAGCGACGAATTGATTTGAAGCTTGCTGGCTTCGGCCTAATCCATCACTAGTCTATTGATTGATTTGAAAGTGTCTGTCCGTTCCTCAGTTAAAGAAAGACAGACAAATATTATACATTTTTATACGATTTACCAGGAGAATTGATTTGTGTCTCTTCGTTGCTAGTTTAAAAAAAGACAGACGTTAAGTTTCGAAGCTGAACCAGTGAGCATCGGACAGACTACGAAGAAGACGCTAACTTTCGAAGCTGATTTGAATCAGTGAGCCTCGTACTGGTTATAGACTAAGAATTCTATTTGGATTCTAAAGAGAAGAAGACGTTGACTGTCGTAGCTGATTTTAACCAATGAGCCTCGGACTAGTGATGTACTAAGAATTCGATTCGGATTCTAAGAAGAGGAAAACGCTAAGTTTTGAATCTGATTTGAGTCAGGGAGTCTCGGACTAGTGATGGACTAAGAATTCGATTCGGATTCTAAGAAGAATAAAAAGCTGATTTCAACGTATGAGCCTCGGATTAGTGACAGACTAAAAATTCGATTCGGATTCTAAGAAGAAGACGGTAACTTTCGAAGCTGATTTGAATCAGCGCGTCTCGGACTAGTGATGGACTAAGAATGGTATTCGGATTCTAAGAAGAATTTTAACCTATGACCCTCGGGTGAGTGACAGTCTAAAAATTCGATTCGGATTCGACGAAGATGGTAACTTTCGAAGCTTATTTGTACCAGCGAATCTCGGACAAGTGATGGACTAAGAATTCTATTTGGATTCTAAGAAAAAGAAGAAAACGCGGACTGTCGAAGCAAACTAGAAACAATTCGCCTTTGAAATTATAAATATTATATAAATAAAGTGAAATTGTTTGCAATTTATTATTAAACTTTTTTCTATTTATTATTTTTTTGTATATTTTTTCAACTCTTTTGTTTTATTGTGAAATTGTTGCGATCTGGCCACAACAGCATTGGAAGGCTTCGTTAATGCGATGCATTGTTTATTTTGCTCATTGTTGTTGTTGTTGTTGGTGTTTATATTGTTATTGCCATTGCAAATTGAACGGCACACAGTTGTCGAACGCTTCAATGGCGCCCAAGAGGGATTTAAATGCCACACAGCAACAATAGCAACAACAACAACAACAATAGCCATCACTGTACATGCGATTCAGTTCAGCAGGTTAGGTCACCTCCAGTTGGCTGAATGGACAGAGCTGAACGTGTGGAAGTGGGTGTTGAGCGAGGTGCGAAAACCACATAGCGGGGGAGAGTAGGGGAGGGGGAGTGGCACAGCATATGATAATAATATGCATGAAGAATGATGCGGCCGCTGAAGGGGTGTGCGCTTGCGTTTGTATATGTATGTGTGTGTGTGCGTGTGTGTGTGGTTGTTGGCGACTGGTGGGTGTCGATGGTGGACGCTTGGTGACACGTTCGCTTTGCTGAATTTTGCTGTGTTATATTTTGGCATTTCTTTCATATAAGGTCTTTGTTGGTGTTTCATTTGTTATTGCTTATGATTTTTTGCTTGGGGTTATTGCAACAACAACAAGAACATTTACATATAATAAACAACCGTACAGAAATAATTTGAAATAAATGGCGCCACACGGTAATCTGATATGCAACTGTACCTTCACACACACACACACATACACCAACACAAAACCACTCATAGTTGAGTGTGTGTGTGTGGCTGACATTTATTTGCCTTGTTAGTGCTTGTGGCACGGTAGCATTTTGCTTAAAGCTTAAATTATGTAAACAATTTCTATTGGCAGTGAAAATTCAAATAACATCCAACAACAGCAAACGAAATTTGTGCGCCCTTCAAGTGAAATGGAAATTAATGCAATTAGCCAGTCGGCCAGCTGAGGCGCGCAGTGAGAGGCGAGCAGTGGGTTCAAGTGCCGTTGCACTGTGTTGCTGCAAAAAAATGAAAAGAGAACAACAAACAATTGCAATGGACGCTTCGCAAAATCGCACTGCACACACGCACACACACACACATACATGCGGCATTATGGGCGTATGACTCGTTGGCGACAGAAATTTCCAATAAGTTTTGAGATTTTTATCAACGCAACCGGTTCCGCATACTTCGGCCAATGTCGGGATCCGCATCGGCGACGAGCTGACATTCCAACAAAAGCGAATTTGCTGCTCGCTTCTCTGCATGCATGTGTGTGTGTATGTGTGTGTGTGTGTGTGAGTGAGTGTATTCCGATTGCGCATGTGTGTTCATACTCTAATTATGCATAAATTAATCAAAAATTTAAATATTTTCAACTTTATGGCATTGCTGTTATTATTGATGTTTTTGTTGTTGTTGTTTTTATTTTGTGGCTTTTACTCGGTCCGTTTGAAATGGTCGATGTTGTTGTTATTGTTATTGCTCTTTCAAAACATTCCATGCTTAAATGTTTAAATTAATCAATTGGAAATATTTCGCTTTGTGTTTTATTTGTTTTGATTTCGGTTTTTTAATCTTCTTCGTGTCATTTTCCATTCTGTTTTCTTCTTGTTCTATGTGTCAGCACACAGTTTATGTTCATTTCGATGTCGTTCAGCTCAGTTTTTTGCTGCTGCACATTTGGCTATAGGGGATTTTTATTTTTTTATACAGTTGTGTGCAAAACTTTAGAAATATGGAAGATATTTCAAGTTGATTTTAGCTGAGAATCAGATAGACATGTGAATATATTTTCGATATATAACAGTAAAATCAGGTTTATTTGCAATTAAAAAATTTCCTAAGAAACATTTTCATAAGTTTTTGCTCAAGTTTACATAAGTTTTTGCTTAAGTTGACTTAAGTTTTGCATCATTTAAGTTACTGCTTTACTTATTTCAGCTAAGAAATGTCAATATTTGCAATAAGCAACTTCATAAGTTACTTAAGTTAACTTAAGTTTTTACTATACTGATTTCAGCTAAACGATTTATGTCAAAATGATGTCGATATGGAATTTGGATATGAGGTTTATTTTAAAACTATTTTAATAAGATCTCCAATATTTAGAATACACAACTTCATAAGTTGCTTAAGTTCGCTAAGTTTTCACTTCACTAAATTCAGCTAAAAAATCATGTCGATATGAAATCATGTTTCTTTCAAAATTTTTTTTTATAAAGATTTTCAATATTTAAAATAAACAACTCCTTAAGTTACTTAAGTTCACTTAAGTTTGCCCTTAACTGATTTGAGCTAAGAGATTTGAATTAAAATAATGTCGATAAGGAATCATAAGTTTCATTAACAAATTTTTAATAAAGATACAACTCCTTCAGTTACTCAAGTTCACTTAAGTTTTTCAATAATTTCAGCTAAAAGGCTTGTATGAAAATCATGTTGATATGGAACCATGTTTCTTTAACAAGTATTTTAATCAACATTTCTAATCTTTGGAGTAATTAACTCCTTAAGTTATTTAAATTCATTTAAGTTTTCTCTTCAACGATTTCAGCTAAAAAATTTGTATAAAACTCATGTCGATAAGGAACCATACGTTTCTTTCACAAATGGTTTAATAAGGATTTCCAATATTTGGAATACAACTTCTTAAGTTCACTTAAGTTTGCACTGCAACGATTTCAGCTAAAAGATTTATATAAAAATTATATTAATAAGGAACCATAAGTTTCTTTCAACATTTTTTTAATAAAGATTTGTAATATTTGGAATAAAATTTATAAGTTAATTAACTTCATTTACGTTTTTACTTTACTGATTTCGACTAAAAGGTTTGTATTAAAACGTTGTCGATAAGAAACCATAAGTTTCTTTCAAAAATTTGTTACTAAGGATTTGAAATTTTTACAATAAACAACTCTTTAAGTTATTTAAGTTCAATTGAGTTTGCACTTCACTGATTTCGGCCATAAGATTTATGTCCAAATCACGTCGACAAGAAACCATACGATTTTTTAAATACATTTTTTAATACAAATTTCCTTAATTTTTCACATAAGTAACTCAAGTCTTAAGTAATAACTAACCAAATCCACAAATATTACTTTTATTTACTGACCATAATGCCGCAAATGACTTTAGTCAAATTATTTGTTGGTCACAATATTTTTCACACAACTGTAGTTGCTGCCGTTATTATATTTATGATGTTCATTTCTCTGTCGTTACTTTTTAAAGTGCGGCATATAAATTAATAATAATAATAAATTTTGTTTACGGTTTTTAATTGGACTTTATAAATCGCTTTCAAATTGTGTTAAAAATCGATGCGATGTATTTTAAAAGCTTCAGGGCGGTCATTGCCAGTTCAGCATTCAACAAGTGGCACCATGAATCTGCATGGCCTGTGGCTTTTTGCTAATTAATCCTCTAATTGACAAACATCAAAACAAGCAGAATATTTTTCTACGCTTTGGACAGTTGCCTTAAGAATGGGTAACGGAAAAAAATATGACCCGTACAGCTGAACTCTCAATACATTATAGAGGTCACTCATAGTGGAAGGATTTAAAAACTAGGAAGCATGACTTTACGAGTGAAGGAGAAATTTTAAGACACTTGTTGCCGTTTTTCTAAATTAACTAAAGACAAGATTCTGATTTACGTATTCCATGCAAAGAAAAGGTGGATCGAACCTCATACGTAAACTGTTTTCTATGGAAGTACCATGCCAAGGAGACCGATCTATGGTTGAAGAGAACGTGTTCGACAGAAAGAACAGGTCGAGGCGATTAGATCGGGAAGACTTTATTCAAGAAGTTTACGACAAGAAAACTTATCAATAACAGTCCACGTCGAAAAAACCTTACAGATCAAGGAGACTTTATCCGAAAGAAAGTGCACGTCGAGAAAAAAGTAAGTTATCCTGCCTTTCATGCACAGATTAGTTTGATGACACCTTATTCGATAGAAAGACAATGTCAAGGATCCCTTTTCTGATGGAACAACCAGGTCAAGGAAAGGCCGAAAGAAAAGGAAAGATTACTTTTGTCCATAGAAATTTTAGGTCGAGGGTCGACTTTATGTAATGCAACCAGCAGGCTAAGAGATCTTACCAATAAGAAACCAGGTTGGGACAATATATCTGTGTTAGTTCAATAACATTATCCGATCCATGAACAAATGAAAGAATCAGCTCATTAACATTATCCGATTTATGATCGAATAGAAGTATCAACTCAAGAACCTTATTCGATCCATAACTAAAGAGATAGTTGTGGATCCAGATAGACATGACTTTTTTCGAGAGACTTCATCCAATTATTTTCTATAAAAGTCCAGTAAAAGTCGAGGAAACCTGTCAAATAGAAGCATTCGCTTAAGGAGTCTCTATCCAATAGAAGAACCGGGCCGAGAAGAGAATTTGTTCCAAGAAACTCTATACGAAAACAGTTTCATACCAAGGAATACTAATGCGACCAGAAGATACCCTGCTGGATAAAACCAGAGTAGAGTTTTATGAGGTTGGAGTTAGATTGGACCAATGGAAACATTGATTGCAGTGCACTAAACTCAAACTCAAATCGAATCTAGAAAGAGATTGGCAGCCTTCTGATGAAAAAGCTTACATAAACACAAATGGATAGATCTTTGAGAAACCACATTGGAAAGGAGCGATGCCCTCTTAAGGGTGCTGAAAATCACGATGATTTCAACATGACTGTCACTATATGCCTGATACCCACAGTTGAAAGCTCGGTAAAGCTGATGTGAAACTACTTAAGAGCCCAGAAATTTTAAGAACTTAAAGTAGGATCTGGTTGAAGAGATCACAACATGTTAAGAAAGAAGTATCATATAGAGCAGTGGCACAATGAAGGGTAGTTTTGGTGTTAACACCCTCCAAATATCTCTTTGTGACAAACAATTTAGGTGACATATATGGTTTCAAATGGTATTTGCCATAAAAATTGTGTACGAAAAACCCCAAATGAAATCCTGTCTGCGCCACTGATATCGAGGAAGCCTTCTCCATAAGAAAGATCATTTCTAGTAGAATTTCTCCCATAGGATGCACAGAGCAAGGAGACTCCCTGTTCGATGGGAAGACTAAATTGAAAATACTCTGTCTCTAAGAGGGACCAGAGCAAACAGAGAATCAAGGAGCTGCCCTGAAAAGTATCTTAAGCCATCTATCACAATCGATAGCAGAGTCAAGAGAATCCCTGTTTGATGGGAAGACTAAGTTAAAAATACTATGTTGCACAGAGCAAAGATACCCCCTGTCTGATGGAGCACTAGGTCGAGAATAGTGCATCTCTTAGAGGGACCAGAGCAATCAGGAAATCAAGAAGCTGTCCTGAAAAAGCTGTGAAGAACTTTAAACCAGCTGGCATCTTCGATAGCTGACTGTTTGAATAGGAAAGTATGTGGCATGTTAATGCTAGGATACACCGAGCAAAGAGATCTCCTGTTCAATAGGAAGACCAGAGCAATCAGAGAATCAAGAAGCTGCCCTGAAAAGTATCTTAAGCCATCTATCACAATCGATAGCTTGGTGCTTGAATAAGAAAGTATGTAGGTAGCAAGTGGGCCACAATCAGATGAAAAGAATCTTAAGGTATCTGGTATACTCGATAGTTTACTCTCTAAACAAGACAGTATGTGCGTTGTTGCTGGACCTTAAGTAGGAAGTTAGGTATCCCACTTAGGCCATTAAGGTCCATTGTGATACCACAATTAATCGAACATAAGTCCGCTAACTCATTGAACCAGTTTGAGTTCCTTAGGAAGCTTAGTAGAGTGTCACAGTTCTATTGACTGGATCCCCCCCATTGTAGAAGCAGTTGATAGGCCTTGAGCAGGGTTGCTTTCGTTAAGCATCTTTCAGGTTGCCGAATCGCCGTTTTGTTAGTTTGGTTGTTTGTTTGTTGTTGTCATGTAAACGCTTTAATATTGTGGGCGGTGCCTGGTTTTTGCGCCCACACAACTACACAACAAACATGACATTTCAATTCGTTTGCTGCTGTTGATCATGTGTTTGTTATTGTTGTTGTTGTTGTTGCTGTAGTTATAGTAGTTTTTGCTGCTGCTGTGGCTTAGTTTAGTGCGCGCCTATTAAATCATCTCGCTTCGGAGCGAAACAAGTCGGCGCGAAAACCGACTACAGACGGGGCAACGGGGGCCCGGAATTACTGACAAATATTGACAGCTGATAATAATATTAATAAAACGACTACTGCTCCGATGGCCGCACACACAGACACCAATGCGCGAACATAGTCGTTCGGAGGCAGTTGATTAGGTCGCGCGACATGTCGTCCAATCAAACGAACAGCGGGCAGTCCATAAATATTAATCGAGCCCATTACGCGACGCGCAATTTCTTTCACTACACGCGGTCACATTTTGTTGTTGTTGTTGCTGTTGTTGTCGCCGTACGGCCCCTTGTAACAAAAAATTCATATATGTACATATATGTGTTTTTGTTTTTGTTGCTATTTTGCCATAACGATTTGCGCACTTTGTAGAGTTCGGGGCGGCCGCCAGTGTTGCGTGTAAAATTGACTAATGTGCGTACACACCAAACAACATTATCTTCCCACATATATACATATTTATACATATGAGTGTAGCGGTGTGTGTGTGTATGTGTATTACAGCACCTTAAAGGCACAAACAACTGTCACTGTCCACCATTCCGGCGCTTTCAATGCGCGGCCGCTAGGCATCGCAAAAAGCAAATGGCTGCTGCTGTTGTTTTCAATAAAAACAACTGAAAGCCGCACAACAACAAAAAACAGCAGTAACAATCCAAAGCACAAATATTATCAAAATACTTTCGTACACACACACACACACACACGCATCACATATTTATTTCGATTTCATTTTTTTCCACACATATTTTAACTTGGCGCAGAATTAAATCAAAACAACAAAATTACAATAACAACAACATTAAGCACTAAATAGCAACGACAACAACAACGACAACTCAACAACCAATCAGCGTCGACAACATATCAGCAAGTCAATCCCCGTCAAGCCGCGCCAAGTCAACTCACAGCGAATAAAGCGCCGTAAGAAAATAAGTGAAAATAAATGGAAAAAATTAAAAAAAAAATAAATTAATAAAAAAAGCGAAGGCATTAAAAAACTAAAAAAAAACTATCAACTGGCGATGATTGTTTATTTTGGTGCAGGATGTTGTTGTTGTTGTTTGATTTTTGACAAAATTCAAAATTAAATGTAAACGAAATGAAATGAAACGCATACATATGGCTGTCTCTTTTTCTCAGTACCTGCAGATTTGATTATTTTTGAAATTAAAAAAAAATTGAGTAAAAATTAAAAATTAAAATTAAAATTAGTAATGGCTCGTTTTTATTGTTTTTCAATGGATTTGTTATTATTTATAGTTTTTAATATTACACCCGAAGAAATGTTGCTTTTGATTGATCAAGTTTAAAGTAGTAAAAAGTGGGGTTAAGTAAATGAGATTTAGTCTAAAATAAAATTTCCATTAGGGGTATTCACACCGAGCTTGGTACTTTGTTAGTTCGGTACTTGGTAGTTTTTTGCGTGTATTGTGTTTTTGTTCGATTCTTTGAGAACCGAACTAATAGAAAAACGAGCTTGCTTACTGATTTGAAATACTTATTTACCTAACTGACCATAACAACCAGTTACCGAGTCTCGGTCTGCCGCAAAAGCTCTCACAGTGAATACCCCTTTTATTAATCAGTTAATGAGAAAATCAGGGAGTTGCGTTGAAGAACTCTCACTGAAAAAATCACTGAAAAAATCATCAGCCATCAAGCCAGATGGCTGTTGCTGGCTGTTTTTGGTCCTGTTCCTTGTCTCCGTAGGAGGACAAAGTTGGTGTAACTAACGGGAGAAGGTGCAGAGTCGAGAGCCTGGAGAAAGTTTTTGCAGCCTGCCCGTACTACGAATCGAACCCAGAGCCTGTGGCATGAAGTCCGCGCACGCTACCCACTCGAGTCTTGAGGCTGGTATGGAATTATGTAAGTAGGCTACTCAGTGGCCCACACAAGGGGTGATGCCCACAAACATCTGTGGGTTACAAACATTTTTGATTGCAAATATGATTTCAAATGGTATTAGGATCAAAGTTTGTGTTTGTGTTTGGAGTTCTTAATGGGCCTTGAAAGGTTTCTTTGCCTATCAGTTAAAGCTTTATGCTTGTTTTGGGGAGTCAAAAGAAGCTAAAATTATTTTCAACTTGTTTGCAAATTTTTAATTCCATTGCAATACATAGAATTGTTTGGATTTTGTTTAGAAATACTGATCAACCCATCTTGTTTGGACTTCTTCTACAGAAGTGAATGATATTCCAAAACAAAAATTTAACATATTCGATATTTTGCTACAAAATTGAATGATACTACAGAACAGAACTGAACGATTCGTTAATTTGCTACAAATCGATTGAGAAGAGTTTTTTTTACAGAATGTAAGAGCAGATTTGCATAGACTCTAGCAAGTTTATTTCTATATATTCTTAAGGTTTCTAGTGGACATGGTTGGACAATAGCATTAAAGGTTCGTTGAAAAGTTGAATGAGATGATTGAACTTCTTTCTCAACTGTTACTGAGACAATTTCCATTACTAATTCACACAGTTTATGATCAGTTTATGGGCTTATGCTCAGATCTTATTTACAAGATTATAATTGAAATATTTAGTTCTTATTTAAGATGAAAAACAGATCCATTTTAGAATTAAAAATTCGAATTGACTCAAAATTTAAGCGGCTATACTTAAAATGCTGTGTAAGATCTATGGGCAAGAAAAGTATGAGAACGCACTTCAAAATCTTTGCATTGTTCAGCATTATCTAGAAAAAGAAAGACTCACCTGGGCAACTTCTACTTCGTGGTCATTCACGGTCTTCTAGGCTTCGTGAGGAGCTCAAACTGGTTCAATTAGTGAGAGGACTTGGCTTGATTGATTGAAGACTATTCATAGTCTACAAGGCTTCGTGAGGAGCTCAAACTGGTTCAACAAAAGAGCAGAATTAAGCTCGATTGGACAATTCACAGTGTTCCAGGCTTCGAAGGAGCTCAAACTCAAACGTAAGCTCGATTGATTGTGGACTATTCAGAGCCTACTAGATTTCGTGCGTCGATGTTTCTGATATCACAATAAGCCTTCAAACTGATTCAATGAGTGAGCGGACTTAAGCTCGATTGATCGATGTCTATTCAGAGCAGGGGCGTAGCCAAGGGGGGGTTTAGGGTGTCAGAACCCCCCCCATAGCCTATAATTTGTCAACATTTTCAATCACTATGCATCGTATGTACGTTCCCACATTAGCAAAAAGGTCTTTTCATCTTTAAATATTTAAAAGAATATTAACAAAACCCTTTTTTTACCGAAACTAATTTGTTTTTTTAATAGTCACGTTTAGGCTTAATGCAGCGATTTGCATGTTCTAAAAACATGTCTAAAGAGTCGTTTAGTTCGTCGACCGGAATGTCCTTCAAGATGTCGGTACAAGCCTTTTGGATGGTTTCTACGTTCTCAAAACGCTTTTTTTCATCGGCAAATGCATTCTTTGAAAAGGTGAAATTCGCACGGTACCACATCATGTGAAAACAAAAAAACAGTCAAAACAAGTGTCAATAGATGGGATGGCATCCTTCGATAGCCAAATGTTCAGTTAAAATGCAATAAATTTATGCTATTGAGATGCTTAACCTTCGCCTTCCTAAAGATGATCCCAAGCACTTCCGCCGCTATTTTGAGTAAAACTCACAATAAATATATAATAATTTATAAATTTTTTTCATACTTCAGTATTTAGTATCTTCCTCTGGCGATAGTTCGTATTTCGAAAAAAGGCCTAACTTTAATGATTTATTTTGAGACTATGGAAAATATTAGATTTCTTTCCAGAGGGTTTATTGAACACATAATGAGGTACGCAAAAAAAATTTATCGTGAGTTTTATTCAAAATGGTAGCGAAAGCGCCTGGGATCACCGAGATACATTTGTATAAAAAATGACAAAATTCAAGTTTAAACATGAATAAAATTTCAAAAAATATTTTTTCATGTTATTGAAAATTACCTTAAAATTTGTGCAGATATTAAACATGAATATTAAACAGATCACCCGGGTGGGTATAAGTAAAGCGAAGGTTAAATCCAATTTCAAGAATTTCAATGAAGATTTTGGCTTATCTTTTATGAATTACCGCCCAGTTTTGATCTAAGGTGATCGCGGATTCAGTTGGCTAACACGTTGGTCATCATTTATGTTCTGACAATCGTTTTTAAATCGCTTTTACCACTTATGAACTCCACCACGGTATAAACAAAAATCACCATAAACTTGGTCCATCAATTTAAATGCTTCGGTTAAAGTTTAAACATTTTTAAAACAATAGTTAATATTGGATCTTTGTTCGATGCACATTTTTGTACGATGACACAAACATACTTCCACTTCAGATGCAATAACTTCCACCAAATTTCATGAAATTTTTACTAAAATTCAGGGAAAAAATTTAATTTTTAATGCATTAAGTCACATAAGCCACAACAAAATGCCCTATTTGGAAAGTGCACTTTACTTTAAAAAACATGTAGTGCTAAACTGGTAAACAATTTTTTTTAAAACCCCCCCCATGCCCAAGTTCTGGCTACGCCCCTGATTCAGAGTCTTCTAGGCTTCGTAAGGAGCTCAAACTGGTTCAATGAGTAATCGGACTAAAGCTCGATTGATTGAGGACAATTTAGAGTCTCATAGACTTCGTGAGGAGCTCAAGCTGGTTCAATAAGTGATCAGACTTAAGCTCGATTGATTTAGGACTATTTACAGTTTTCTAGGCTTCGTGAGGAGCTCAAGCTTGTTCACTTAGTGAGCGGACTGAAGCTCGATTGATTGAGGACCATTCACAGTCTTCTAGGTTTCGTGAGAAGCTCAAACTGATCGATTGATTGAGGACTAATCTCTTCTAGAATTCGTGAGGACCCCAAACTGGTTCAATGACTGAGTAGACTTGAGTTCGATTGATTGAGAACTATTTACAGTCATAGTCTCTAATAATTCATCATCAATAATACAATAAATAATACATCATCAATTTCGATATAGAGAAAGAAATCGCATTACTTATAGAATGATCCAATCATATGATTCTCATTAATTTTTAATTACCCACTTAAAATTTTTGTTTAAGTTTTTATTGTTTCTTCTTATTATTATTTTAAAATTTTATATGCTTTATTCTGGAATGGGTGGAAAAAACTGTTGTAAGCTTAACTTTGCATAATATTTTTGAACATTTTTCCATTTATATTTTTTATGGCATTTTAATGGCGTTTTTATGTTATAAGCTACTGAATGCAAAATTATAAATAAAGTATACAAAACATGTATAAATTTACATATTCATGCAATAATAATAAAATTAATTTTTTTTAATGGATCTTCTGCAATTGCTACAGAATGTCCATCGCTGTCCTAAATGCTAAAATGCGGCAGCACATTCCTTGTTAGAGTTTTACGAGCATCAAATTGGCATAAATTGTAGCAGCTGTTGAAAGTTGAGGGAGCAACGAACGTTTTAGGTTTTATAGTTTTTACAGTTTTTTTTTTTAATTTTTACGAGCATTTGATAAGAAAAGCCATAGAATTGACCTGAATGCAAACTAATAGAAATTAAAGTGACTGCAGAGTTTGGGTTTGAAGTTGGTAGCAAGGGGAAAGGTTTTGGAAATTGTCATAGTTTTTTTTTGCTTTAGAATTTCTTCTTCTTCTTAACGTCATAAGTTTGAACTAGTCGGCATAATTGTTTCATCTTTCATTTAGCCACAAAGTCATTGACCAAATAATGACTTTGATACTTGCGGCCAATAATGATTTTTCAATGTTTAATATTTTTCCGGTAACCGGTGCAAGTTTTGCAAACATCTGTCAATGTCAAAATAATGTTTTGAAAGCAAAATTTTTTGCAAAAAACAAATACTAAAACAAGCTCAAACGAAGTGTTGACTGCAATGCTGGGAAATTTGCACCCAACACTATCGTCAAGCAGCGCCAGCCGAGCGCGCTGTCACTACTGACAGCTCATGAAGCGCCATCAATATTTCGACATATTTTTTCGGATTCGATTTTCAACTGTCACAGGAATTTCACATTCGCAATGTCTATATTTGAATGTTGTTGTTTGTTGTTTGCGATTTGTGATTGCTCGGCTATAGCATTGACATGAGTAATACGAACAATAACAGAGGCAATAAGGACAACAACAACAACAACAGTAAAAATGCTTTATGCAAAATCATTAAGCAGAAATATTGTGCAAATAAATGTTGTGGGCCACGACACGGTCGATATTTTTAGCATTTTGTATGCTTTGCTTTTGCAGTCGAGTGGTGCGCCCACGCAGCAGCGGACAAACAACAAACAACTACAAAAATACAAACCATTAAAGAAAACAACAAATGAAAATAATCAACTCCAACAACAACAAGTTCGTCAGTGATGTTGACGAGTTGATTTTTCAAGTGTCAAACAAAATATTTGCCGCTCTGCTGAACGTTGTGTAGGCTTTTTTTGTAAGCGCTATGGAAATTTTCCATGCAACGTTGCACAAACAAACGTAGCAACAAACCACACATAACAACAATAACAAAACACAACCTGTCTTGTATTATGTCTGCATTCATAAATTTTCTAATTAATTAATTTGCGCTAAATTTCAGCAAAAACCCATTAAATCTGCACGTAAACAAAAAGCTTTCGGGACATCGTTGAGCGCTTTAATCTATTTTGACAGTTGACATGCGAAATTACGACATTCGGTGCGTCTTTGCCGAAGAACTCGTAAAAACATTTTACGACACCGAACAACTTTTTATTGCAATCATAAATTTTATTCAACTCTATTTCGTTGGTGGCTCTAAAATCGGTGCATTTATATCTATTTGTGTCTTTTCTAATGCTCGCGCTAAGTGTACATTTTCCATGTCCCTGCGTTGTGCTTGGTTAATGTTGTGGTTTCAAAGGAGACATTTGTGTAAAATTCAAAGTAGGCCCCGCAAATAATTACTTTAAGGCATGAAACGTTGTCTGACAGATGGAATTTTCTTGGGAGAATAGAAAAAGAAATAAATATTTGGTATTTAATAGTGCTGAATAGAATCGATACTTAAAATATTAGGCAGGTAGGTAGATAGGTGTGGCTGCCCAATGGCGGACCCACTTAGAACATTAAGGCTCATTGTGATGTCACAAACATCGACAAACGAAGTCAAGTAGAATCTGAATAGTTCGCAATTAATCGAGCTTAGATCCGCTCAATAATTAAACCAGTTTAAGCTCCTCAATCGAGCCAAAGTCTACTAACTCATTGAACCAGTTTGAGCTCCTCACAAAGCCTAGTATACTCTCAATAGTCCTCAATCAATCGAGCTTAAGTCTGCTCATTCATTGAACTAGTTTGAGCTCTTCACGAAGTCTAGAAGACTCTGAGTAGTCCTCAATCGAGCTTAACTCTGTTCTCTCGTTGAACCGGTTTGAGCTCCTTACGAAGCCTAGAAACCCGTGAATAGTCCTCAATAAATTGAGCTTAAGTCTGCTCATTCATTGAACCATTTTGAATTTCTTACAAAGCCTAGAAGACTGTGATTTGTCTTCAATCAATCGAGCTGAAGTCTGCTTACGCATTGAACCAGTTTAAGCTCCCTCACGAAGCCTAGAATACTCTGAATAGTCCTTATTCAATCGAGCTTGTTTGCTGTTCTCTCGTTGAACCAGTTTGAGCTCCTTACGAAGCCTAGAAAACCGTGAATAGTCCTTAATCAATCAAACTAAAGTTTGCTCACTCATGAACCAGTTTAAGCTCCTTACGAAGCCTAGAGGACTGTGAGAAGTCCTCAATCAATCGAGTTTTAGTCCGCTCTTTCATTAAAGCAGTAAGAGCTCCTCACGAAGCCAGGTAGACTGTGAATAGCCTTCGATCACGAAGCCTAGAAGACTGTGGATTGTCCTCAATTAATCGAGCTTAAGTCCGGTCACTCATTGAACCAGTCTAACCTCCTCACGAAGCCTAGGAGACTCTGAGTAGTCCTCAATCGAGCTTAACTCTGTTTTCTCGTTGAACCGGTTTGAGCTCCTTACGAAGCCTCGAAACCCGTGAATAGTCCTCAATAAATTGAGCTTAAGTCTGCTCAAAAATTGAACCATTTTGAATTTCTTACAAAGCCTAGAAGACTGTGAATTGTCCTCAATCAATCGAGCTTAAGTACGCTCACTCATTGAACCAGTCTAATCTCCTCACGAAGCCTAGTAGACTCTGAATAGTCCTAAATCAATCGAGCTTAAGTCTGCTCATTCATTGAACTAGTTTGAGCTGTTCACGAAGCCTAGGAAACTCTGAATAGTCCTGTTGACTAGATCCTCTAGATCAGTGATAACCATTCTGAGTAGCAACGTTGCTGAGAGTAGCAGAATGATCATCACTGATCTACACTGTTGATGAAGAAGTTGCCCAGGTACTTCATTCTTCGTCTGGATAATGTGTCCTACCCTTCCTGTAAAGTTTCTTCCTCTTTTTAGTCTATAAAACTTCGAGAAAAATCACTTAAAAGCAAACCTAACTTTCTACTTAAAATAGTAGATATGTAGGTAGGTCTGTGTGTCTGCCCACTTGGGTCATGAAGGTCCATTGTGGTGTAGTCGAGCATAAGACCGCTAATTCATTGACCCAATTAGAGCTTCTAGCGAAGCTTAGTAGACAGCAAATAGTCTTATGGAATTGATCCCTTAGATTGTCGAAGAATAAGTTGCCTAAGTAGTTCATCTTCTGTTAAATTGGAAAGTGAAATGAGTTTTTTTTCTCGTTCTTGTCCATGCAGCTGCGACAGAAGTCCTTCGAAAACAATCCCAATCATTGGTGTGGGTGCCAAGTGACCCGTTAGAACACCTATCATGATTCTGATCTGCCTTCTGTTTAGGGAGAGAATTTCTTGAACGTCGAAGGTTTAAGGTTGACCAAATCTTAGGCGATAGAAACTTGTGTCCATCAGCTCAACTTAAATTAGTTTCAGGAATAGAGCTCGTGTGTGGGTACGAAGCTTACAGGTTCAAAGAGGGACACCATGAGCTGTAATTTCTTAAGCTCGTCTGCTCTACACTTGTCTGGAATATACCTATGTATGTTCCGGAACCTAGCATAGGCGAATATGAAGCTGCCTGACAATTTCTTTAAGAGATTTGTTGCAGCTTAGCACAGTCTTTGATGCTATTGTGACTGCATCCAGAGCCCTAAGAGTGAATTGGCTGTCCAAAAGTATGAGGATATCTTGTGCCAATATCCTGTTTACTCATAACAAATCGTAGGCTGCGTTTGGATCGAAAGATCCTGCAGTAATCTGGCAGCCAGAGCTTCAAGTTTAGATTTATTTCTTTGGAGTAGATACCACAACCCATTTTGTCAGGCAACTTTGATGTGTCCGTATTTGAATGGACATGGGCGTATATGAATTTGTCCCCCACAAAGTAGAAAGTAAAGTAGTAAGAAAAGTAGTAAGTATAGCAGTAAGTAAGTAAAGTAGTCGACTTTTCTACGTTCCGAATGTCTGGTAGATAGTTGAATAATCTCAAAATAGGGTCTGGCATGATTGGATATATCAATCAAGGATTCAGGAGATCCGTTCCTATATGTGAGTGAGTAAAGTAGAAGTAAGTAAAGTAGTCATCTTTTCTACGTTCCGAATGTCTGGTAGATAGTTGAATAACCTCAAAATAGGGTCTTGCATGATTGGATATATCAATCAAGGATTTAGGAAATCTGTTCCTATATGTGAGTGAGTAAAGTAGTAAGTAGTCATCTTTTCTGTAGTAGTTTATCTTTTCTAACTTCAAAATAGGTTCTGACAAGTTTGGATTTTTAAATCAAAGAATCAGGAAATTTTAGAAGATTCTCAACGCAAAGGATTTTGTAAAAAATCCCCTGTTCCCTTCTCTATGTAACAATTTGAACCAATAAAAAGTTTATAAAAAAAATCAACGTAAAATAAACATTTTTATAAATGTTTTTTTTTTTAATTATGATTCTTGACGCCGGGACAGACAAAAAGGTGATTACCCAACCTCGAGACATCACCAATGTTCCATTAAAATTGCCACAGCTAGATTATTGTTTTCGAGACTTTTATACACTTTTACACAACGTTTACATGCTCGTAAAAGCGTCGTAAAATTTTTGTTTAATGAATTCGGTTTATAATGAAACAGATTTTACGGTCAAATTTCTCTCAATCAAATTCGAATGGGAATGTAGAAATGATTTTGAAAGACTTACCAGTTTCATTGCGTGCTAATGACACTGTCGGTGTGTTGGCAGCCGTTGCTAGTTGTGTTTGTGTGTGTGTTGGTTGTGATGCTTGCGCATTTATCGATGGCAGAAATAACGATAGGAACGATAAAACTATTAAAATCTTATATCGACTTGATAAATTTGGCATTTTGAAGTAACGTGAATATTGTTGCAGCAGCAGCTGTTGTGGCTGTTGTTGTTGTTGTTTTTGTATTTGTTGTAATGTTATTGGCATTTGCTGGCGGTGATGACTGCTGTTGCTGTAGTGATGATCTAGTTGGCATTGTTGCTGTAGTTGTTGTTGTTGTTGCGGAGCGTAATGTTGCCAATGGCGAGCAACATGGACGGCGGCCGCTTTCGTTAGCCGCAGCGCGCATGCTTGGAACTGTTGTTTGAGTTGTTGTTGTTGCAATCGTGATTGTTGCTTATGTGATGCTTTATCGTTATCATTATTCATAAAATTATTTGTGGCATTATCATAATAGGAATTACAGCGAATTTTCATCAGTCTTTTGTGTGGAGGACGTTGTTGTCTTTTATTGAATTTGCATTTTCTGGTTGCTATGGTTCTTGCGGTTGTTGTTGTTGTTAGTGTGATATTCGTTTGTAAACACTCGCGAAATTTATTGAATTTGTTGCAAATGGGCCGCACTAATTGCATTTGCATGTAAATCATTAGAAATTGTAACGTTCTTAGGCTGCTTGCAAATGCACTGCACCAGTGATTTGGTCCTTTATTTGTTGTTGTTGTTGGTGTTATTGTTGTTGTTGTAAAATAATGCGTGTGATCTATGTGCTTACTACAATGATTACTGTTTGTATTTGTACCGGCGGAGTGTGACAGGTTGTGGTGGTGGTGGTGAATGGTGTTTGCTTTGTTGCTGTTGTTGCGCTTATGGTGATTGTGTATGGTGTTGTTGTTGTTGTTGTTGGTGTAATTGGAACTTTGACTTTGACTGTGCGCGTTACGAACACACTGCCGCCAGTTGGCACAGTCGCACTCTGTTGGTGTTGCAGTTGTTGTTGTTGTTGTTGTTGTACTTGCTGCCGCCGGCGCCTTAGTTGCCGGCGCGGGAATGACCGTCCATGGGCTGTCACTTTCACCTGCCAGGCATGATTGTGATGATTTTGTTGCTATTGTTGTTGTTGCTGCGGCTGGCATGAATGTTGCTAATAACGTTGTTGTTGTTGTTGTTGTTGCTGCTGCATTATAATCCTGCCAACAGCAACAACTACTACAGCTGCACTGCGTCGACGTTGTACAATGCGTGGCCATTTTTGTTGTTGTTGTCGTCGCTGGTGCGTGTCGCTGCCAACAACGATGACAGCTGCTGCTGTTGCTGTCGCTGTCACCGCTACCACTGCGGCGTCGCTTGTTTGCCGTAAAACTGTTTCTTCGGCGGCTGTTGTGTTTGCTGTTGTTGTTGTTGCTATTATCAGCGCCACTTGCTGCTGCTGCTGTTGTTGTTGTTGTTGTTGCTGCTGCTGCTGTGGCATAATGTTGCGCACAATTCAAGCAACACTCCTCCATATGTTGTCGACACAACAGGCAAACATTGCCGCTGTGGCTGCCGCAATTGTTGTTGCTGTGGCCGCTCGCAGCAGCCGCTCCGTCATTTGTACTCTCAGCCAGACGTCCACTTTTTCTGCCCGCTCCACCAGCCGACACATGTTGTAATGTTGTTGTTGCTGTTGCTGCTGCTGCTTTTTTCGTTGGAGCGCGTGTGGCAGCGGGCCAGCACAGGCGTCCTTCACCGCCGCCGCCATCATCACCGCGCCGCTCCATCACGCCTTTACCTATGACCTCGCGTCGCATTCTACTCCAGAAGGAGTTCGGCGCCGCTCCCACACTGCCGCCCGCCGCCACTAGCCGCTGCGGCTGAGCGCATGCGGCCGGGTTGGCATTCGTGGGCTGCTCGAAACAAAACTTCATCTTGTGTTGCTTCTGCTGCTGCTGCTGCTGCTCGGAATTCTTTTGTCCACTTTTGACATGCGATGCATTTAGGATTGGCGCCGTCGCTGCCGCTGCTCGTGTCGCGTAATTTCTATTTGTTTGCTATTGGTTGCTTATTTCGTATTTGTTTGTCTGTTTGCCTGGCGAGTGTTTTGTTCTCGCCTACTCGCTCGATGTGCCCGTCGGTCCGGTCCGGCGCGCCGCGTCCTACTTTACGTTTCGATTGCGCGTCTCCGTTGCGCTAAGTTTCGTTCAGGTGCGTCATTATCAGCTTCGTCCACGTCTGCCAATGGAGCGAGGCGATTGGCATCATTCGCACAAAGACCAACTGAAACGAAACGCACAAAAGTTCATTAATATTTTAATGGTAAAATGTATAATTAGTGGATATATAGAAAAAAAAAAAACAAAGATGTACCAACGGTAAACGTTTATGAGGAGGTGAGCAACAATTTTGCATGTTCAAAACACACATGGGGGATGATGAGTGAGTTGCTGAGCAACAGAAGGTCAACTTAAGGTCAAATTGAAGATCGCTAACTGTGGACTGGAAATTGTGGTGCTTCAAATAAACATTGATGTGGAATGATTTTGAGGTTAGAGATGAAGATGGTGAAATTGAGTGGGATACATCGACAATTTATTCATTTCTTTTACTTCTAAATCCTTTTATTTCTAATGGTCACACTTCCTCTTCTCCTTCTGGATCTTGGAAATCCCACAGCAGTGATGTGACTCTACTCAGACTGGACTGGAGTGGACTGGAGGTTCTATTGCTGAACTAAAAAAAAAATTGAATTTGAGGTTAGAGATGAAGATGGTGAAATCAAATTAAAAACATCGAAAATTTATTCAATTTTTTTTCATCCTTTTATTTGTACTGGCCACATTTCTACTTCTCCTGCTGGACTTTGGAAATTCCACAGCAGTGATGCGATTCTACAAAGACTGGACTGGAGTGGACTGGAGATGTTATTGCTTAACTCTAAAAAACATTGATTTTGAGATTAGAGGAGGAATGATTTTGAGGTTAGAGATAAAAATGGTGAAGGGAAGGAATGATTTTGAGGTTAGAGATGAAGATGGTGAAATCAACTGAAAAGCATCGAAAATTTATGCAACTTTGTTTTCATGCTTTTATTTGTACTGGTCACACTTTTTTTCTTCCTCCGGACCTTGAAAATCCCACAGCAGTGATGTGACTCTACTCACACTGGACTGGAGATTCTATTGCTGAACTCCAAAAAAAAAAAATTGAATTTGAGGTTAGAGAAGGAATGATTTTGAGGTTAGAGATGAAGATGGTGAAATCAAGTGAAAAGCATCGAAAATTTATTCAATGTTTTTTCATCCTTTTATTGGTACTGGTCACACTTTTTTCTCGGACCTTGGAAATCCCACAGCACTACTGTGACTCTGCTCAGACCCACTGCCAGACAACAAAATAGATAACAATTCAATTACATACTAAATTCTGCCCTTGTGCGCAAAAAAATAATCGCCAGTCATTGTTATTGTTGTGGTTGCAAATTTTCATACGCAAATGCGCAATGCAAACTTTTCCACAACGTTTCACCTGCACACAGCGCCGCCTGTGGGCTGATGGTCGATGGTTCTTGGCTAACAATGACTGAGGAAGCTTTCAATTCGCCCCTCGAATGACTGCGTGATGGCATTTTGGGTTGAACGTCAAAACAATTTACTGCGTTGCAATTGTGAGAAGCGAGTGAGAAGAATAAATGCAGAGCGCCACAGTGAGCGAAAGAGCGGCCGGAAAGCAAGAAAGACGAATGCGTAGATAGATAGATGACGCAAAATTACGCCATCTCGCGAAATGTTTGTAGTACTTTTCCCTTTTCTTAGCACTCAGCCAACCCACCAACCCAACTCAGCCCAGTCGGTCGAGTGCCAAGCAAAGTGTTTGTCATATTTTTTTGCATTTCATTTACTATAACTTATTGTTGTTGTTTTGTATCTTGTGTGATGGTTTGGTTTTGCATTTTCATTCATAAATGTTTTGTTTGTTGTTATTGCTGCTTTTGTTGTTGTAGGTTGTGTTACTGCACTCGGCCTTTTGTTGAGCGGCAAAGTGCAAAGCAAAACAAAACAAAACAAACATCAACATCAACCAATTGAAAAGCAACCCAGCGGGAAATTTGGGAATGCATGAGGTTTTTCATGCACGAATTCGTATATGAAAAACCCAAATAGAAAACATATATTACCACGTAAGCGAGGGTGTAATGCATAGCTTTCGTTTCTTCAAATTGTGATTTGTTTTTTATACCAAAGAGATTGAACCTTCCGAAAAAATTCTGAGAGAGCGGCGCAATCTTTCTTAGAATAAAAAACTGTTTCTTTGAAAAGGTCGCTTCTATTGATTTTCGGAAAAATAACTTCAGTTGTGATAGAAAAATCGGTGAGATAGCAAGCGCGCGGATCGTTGCAACAAACGAGGTGAGTTTTAATAGAGTTTCATTCGCAAAGACAATTAATTTCATTAATCTTTTTTAATATATCTTTAGCAGCTCCCAGTGTTTTCATTCATATATCACGAAGCCCCGTGGATTAACGGAAATAAGAAATATTTACAAAAATATTCAAAGCAACTTTGGTAAGTATGAATTTACAAAACAACTTTGTTTACTGGATTTTTTTAATAAAGAAAAAGTAAAAGAAGTAAAGGGATGTTATTGAAGTGAGTGTATTTTAGTTTTTTCATTTTTATTTATCTAATGTATTTATCTATATTTAATGTGTTTATATGTAATCTATTGAACTTGAATTACTTTAAAAATAAAAAATAACATAAAGCAAAACAACAAACATTTTATTTTGGGTGTACAGGTTTTTGGTAGATCATTTTATGCATTACCGAGTAATGTACGATTTCCTACATGCTAGGCGATTTATGAAAACGTACATGTTTTTGGGATGCATGTCTTCATATACTCCCAGGTAATGCAAAAAAGTGAAGCATTACATTTCGTAGGACATCGCCGTGAGAAAATTCATGCATGTTGTAATGCATAGCTTGCAAGCAAATATGCATTCCTATACATTATTTTTCCCGCTGGGAACAGCAAAAACAATTTCACACACACACACACACACAAGTCAAATGAATGCAAAACAAAACCAAATCAACCAACCAAACAACAACAAAAAAACTCAAAATACAAAAAATTACAAAAAACCTAAAATTAAAAATCCAATAACGCTGCAATGCCAACATTGCTGCTGCCGTCGTCAACGTCAATGACGTTGCAGCGGTGACGCTGCGGCTGCGGCTGCGGTGTGCGGGCGATAGGTGTTGCCGCTTGTCAGCGCATTGAGTGGAGTAAATTAATTGCGTGGGCATAGCGCCAGACAGCAACAACAACAACAACAACAATGATAACAACAACAACGAATATGATAAACTCATTGCTGCCGTGCCATGTGTGACGCGCCACGGACGTGTCATCATCATTCATAATGTCGTTGTTGTTGTTGTTGTTTTTGTCATTAGTCTGTACTGCAGCTGTTGTTGTCATTGTTGTTGGCAATGTTTGTAAATATTTTTTTCGACGGGTGATGAAATTATTTATCACATTCCAAATATTCACTGGATTCGATGACGGCGCTCATTGTTTTATAGTGACGGACGCACTAATTGGGCGCTGATTAGATGTAAAGAACCAGCTAATACACCAACGAAGGATTTTAACGATTGAGCGATAAAATAAAATAAAATGAAATAAATTAAAATAAAATAAAATGAAATAAATTAAAATAAATTAAAATAAAATTAAATTAAATTAAAAAAATAAAATAAAATGAAATAAATTGAAATAAACTCAAACAAAATCAAATAAGATAAAATAAAATATATTAAAATAAAATTAAATAACATTAATTGAAAAAATAATAATAAAACATAAAAAATAAAATAATAAATAATAAAATAAAATAACAACATAAAATTAAATGAAATTAAATAAATAAAATTAAATAAAAAAAAAAACAAATAAGAAAAGTAAAATAAAATGAAATAAACTCAAATAAAATCAAATAAGATAAAATAAAATAAAATTAAATAAAAAAAAAGAAACTAAAATAAAGTAAAATAAAACAAAACAAAATAAAATAAATTAAAATAAATAAAATAAAATATATTAAAATTAAATTAAGGGGGTATTACGATTTTTTTGGGCGATTTTCAATGAATTTTCAACTTTTTTTTTGAGAAACTGAAAAACTTTTTTTATTCAAATCTTTTTACACATCGTAGTATCAAACTTCAAGAGTACAAAAAAATTTTTTTTTTGACATTTTCGTTTAAAGTGTAATTTATAGAGGGCGCTGAACTGGACATCCCAGTCGGCAAATCAGTTGCGGTTCCAGCTAGATCAGCAATTCTGCATATCTGAAATCAAAAAATCAAAGTGTTTTTGAAAGATAAGTACAATATCTAGTGCCTGACGAGAGGAAATTTTTCTAACTTTAAATGTAACAAAATGGCAGCACTTTAAAAAAAACATACGAAAAATGGTCGTTTTTTTGGGACGAAAAGTCGTGTAGAAAAAAAAATACGAAGTAAAAAAAAAAAAGCTCTCGTCAGGCACTAGATATTGTATTTAAAAATAAGTAGAAAAAAAATTAGGCCGATTGCACTTTACAGTTTTTCTCCCGAGCTGGAACCGATTTCAAAAACATGATTTCGAGAAAAACGCGTTTAAATGAGCGCGCGCCCTGCGTTCGCTTCTTTTTCACGCATACATATAACAATATATATATCAATAACTTTTTTTCTAATGTACGGATCGATCTGATATTCGGGGGACGAATTCTAGACGCATATACGAATAGAATGAAACAATAAAAAAAAAATCGAAAAAAAAAATTTCAAAAATCGTAATACCCCCTTAAATAACACTAATTGAAAAAATAATAAAATATAAAAAATAAAATAATAAATAACAAAATAAAATAACAACATAAAATTAAATAAAATTAAATAAATAAAATTAAAAAAAAAAAAAAAAAAAAAGTAAAATGAAATAAAATGAAATAAACTTAAATAAAATCAAATAAGATACAATAAAATAAAATGAAATAAAATGAAATAAAATAAAATAAAATGAAATATAATAAAATAAATTAAAATTAAATTAAATAACATTAATTGAAAAAATAATAAAATATAAAATAACAAATAATAAAATAAAATAACAACATAAAATAAATAAAATTAAATAAAATAAAACAAAAATAAAAAAAAATAAAAAAGTAAAATAAAATGAAATAAACTCAAATAAAGTCAAATAAGATAAAATAGAATAAAATAAAATAAAATAAAACAAAAATGGAAAACACAAAAGTTTTTCTTTTGTGAAAGCAAACAATTTGAACAGTTGATTAGTCGAAAATAAAAAAGTAAAATGAAATGAAATAAAATAAAATAAAATAAAATAAAATAAAATAAAATAAAATAAAATAAAATAAAATAAAATAAAATAAAATAAAATAAAACAAAACAAAACAAAACAAAACAAAACAAAACAAAATAAAATAAAATAAATTAAAATAAATTAAGAGCAAATAAATTAAAATAAAATAAAATAAAATATAATAAAATAAAAAATAAAATAACAAATAATAAAATAAAATAACAACATAAAATAAAATAAATAAAATTAAATAAAATAAAACAAAAATAAAAAAAAATAAAAAAGTAAAATAAAATGAAATAAACTAAAATAAAGTCAAATAAGATAAAATAGAATAAAATAAAATAAAATAAAATAAAATAAAATAAAGTAAAATAAAAGAAAATAAATAAAATAAAACAAAAATGGAAAACAAAAAAGTTTTTCTTTTGTGAAAGCAAACAATTTGAACAGTTGATAAGTCGAAAAGTTGGACTAAGCTAATATAAAGAAGAGAGGTATTGTAATTTTCAGAAAATATGTTGTAAGAACAAAAAGAAGTCAACTGGATTTATTTTGTTTGTCGTAATCTCAAAGCTTGATTTAGATAAGTAGACCGCATGGTCTTAGTAAATCTTCAATTAAAATCAAGAAATATCTCAGGTCTCAGACTGGTTTAGTTACTTATGGAAGAATTATATTTTGGATAAGATATTTACCTGTAAAACTTAAGCAAAATCAACTTGAGAACAACAACATTCTTCACTTCTTGCCTCTTACTTCCTTCACATCAATACTCTTTCAAATGAACAGACCTCTCTTCAAACTGAATAAAGCTACAGCGGTTATATACAGATTTTATCGAAGACAGAACAAAACTCCAGGTTGAACAGATATCTCTACAATCTGAGTGAAGGGAATATAACAGATCTCCAGGCTGAACATATATCTGAACATATATTCTTCTAATCAGTTGACCAGAGGACCCAAAAAACAAGAGTGTTGAACAAAGACAGGACAGTGAAGCATGAAAACCTTTCCTCTTAGCAATTGACCCAACGAATCAACAGTAAAAGACAGGTCGAGTCGTTGGGTGTGTCCAGCAATAATCTAATGGGCCGATATTATAAGAATATGAGATGCGTTTCCATAAGCGCCAAAACATTTCTTTGAGAATAGACCCACATTGCTGTCTTTTTGAAAGTAATAGATTTGTGAAGAATTTGAATTTTATCGCTTCGTCTCCATTCAAGACATTTATTTGCATTCGAACTCACAGCTCTTTGACTGTTAGTCCAATGCTTAGTGTTCAGTAAATTTATGTAAAAAATGTTGAACAACCAAATTGAATGAGACTTGCAAAGCATTTGAAATAACTGACTTGCCAATTCGATAGTTGAACTTAATTTGTTGTTTTGTGTACAATTAGATAAAAAGAATTTGAACGTTAATTGCTCCAAATAGCTGACACTGGCGTGCTGACGTGTGTCTGGGGCGTTGAACACTCAACTCGAAAAATGCAACTAAGTGCAGCGTTGTGAGTTGAGCTTTGAAGGTTGGCTGTGGCGTTACAAAAAAAAGGCCTAATGCGAGCGAATGGGTAGTGGCTGAGAAGAGACTGGAGAGCGGGGAAGAAGTGCAGAGAAGTGGTGCGATAGACAGACAGACGCATTCCATGCGTGTAGACGGCCAACAAGGTGTTGATTGCGGCTAACCCCATTATGACTCGGTTGCACTTAAAGCGAATTCGTAGTGTTTTGAATTGTTGTTGTTTTTTTAGAATTACTGACATTCGTTGTTGATTTGCGTATTGTCAGAGACAATTGATTGGATTGGATTGATTGGAATTAAAATGAAAAATTACTTCAAAAGTTAGCAGAATACACCTTAAATAGCATAAATATGTTGTAAATAAATAAATATATGTAACTAAATTTTCTATTTTTAACTTTCAGGACCAAAATATGTCAGGTATGCAAAACATAAATGCTTTAGATCTCAGTCTGTAGGTTCATACATCTAAATTTTTTTCTATTCCAAATTTCTGAAAGTTCAAAATAGAAAATTTAGTTAAGAGGAGACAATTTTCCTCTTTCATTTGATACCCATATCTTCATCAGTGCACAATCGCAAATATTAAAAAAAATATTTGAAATGTGTATATCCTTAAAATTTTAAAGTCTTTTAAAAAGGTTTTTGGGTCAGAAAATGAAAAACTGACTATGCCAGGATATTATAAATGACCTCTAGTTTCACGTCTATATCAATATTTGGATGGGTCTCGGAAAAATTAAAAAATTTTTTCGCACGGTGTAATAAATGAAAAGTTGGTATTTTCACTCCGTGCATCATAACTTTGTCACGTTTTTTTCAATTCTATTGATGTTAGGCTTAATATTTGCTCAAATAATATATCTTTCATCTTAGATTTTAAAATCAGAGGAGATCATTTATTTTATCTATAAAAAAATGATTCGAAAATGTATAATTTTTGAAAATGGTCAAAAAATTCAATTTTTTCAACTTTCATCTGATTTGGACAATCGATATATGGTTGGAAAGGTTAGCTAATTGCCTTCTGAACGACAGCCCACTTGTGTTAGTCGGATGGTTTGTTTACGAGATATGTGCTCATAACTGAAATAAGAGGGGAAAAACGTGCTTTTCGAAAATTTTTCGAAAACGCTTCTTAAGAAAATGTTTTGATTTTCAGTTTCGTGTTCAGCAGCCGAAGATTAGTCTAAAAAATACATTTATTTTTAGGAGCATTTTTCGTGTCGAGTAGTGTAATCTGTAGAGAGGATAATAACTATGGCTATGAACTATTTAAATAAAAATATAGGCGTCCAATAAAAAAATAAATAAAAAAAAACTTTAAAAATTTACAGGAACACTGCGCGTTGCCCTTTCTGAACACTAGAAATACCATTGCGGTCATTTGGACGGTTTTTCATTTTTTAATATTTTTTCATTTTCTTTAGTATTTCCATCAACTTTTGCTTTGATGAGTTTTATTTTTTATTGGGTTCTACAATTAGTTCTACAATCAAGGTTCTACAATTTTAATTAGCCAAATCCGATGTGTACTTTTCGAGATATCAGCAGATATAATATGTGGTCTTTGTAGGTATGGAAAACTTGCGGTCTTTCTCGTGTTAATGTAACTCTTCAGTTGTACCCACTCATGCGAGCTCGTCTGCTCTACGTTACAGCTTCCATGGAATGTCTACGTATCTCGGAACCCAGCATAGGTGAATAAGAAACCACCGAGCAGTCTCGTTGAAAGATTTTCTGCAGCTCAGAACAGTCTTTGATGTTATTAAAACTGCATACAGAGTTCAAGTTTTTTATTTTAATTTATATATTTCAATTTCCACTACTTCAATATAAGATAGCCAATGGTTTTCTTGATCCTTTCTCAGTTCTTAGTTGAAGTGTTTAGCTCATATTTTCTGCAACATTTTCGAAAACTAACTTAGACACTGATTTTTTTCTATGCAACCTTTGATTAATTCTAATCAATTCTGAAAAGTTTTAAGTTTTTCTCTTATATTATTGATTCTAATCTTTTAAACTTTAATGTTAGAAAGTCAACAATTCCTGGTGGTTCTTTCTGAGCTTTTAGTCGAACATTTTTTAAGACAATCTTTGACACTACCTTTTTTCCTTTCTATCTTTGATTAATTCTTTCCAAAAACTTGAAATAATCAGTATTTAGAAAAAACTTTCCTTCAACAAGAGGTGTTATTTTGGTATTCAAAGAAAAATGCCATTTTTTGAGATAAATGATCGGATGTTTATTTCATAATAAAGAAGAAGGTATGCCGTTAATAATGAAAAACAACATCAGCCAAATGGCCACCATGACCACGCTTACAGGACCATTTCCTTTTCATGAAATTTTCCATAACCAAATCGCAAAGTGGCTGCCCTATATCCTCGATAGCCTCACGAATTCTATCTTTGAGGTCTTAAATCGACGCTGGGCTGTTTGCGTACACCTTATCTTTCACGTGGCCCCAAAGGAAGAAGTCGCAAGGTGTTAAATCACAAGATCTCGGTGGCCAATTGTGATCACCTCTTCCAGAGATAACACGGTCCGGAAACTTTTCCCGTAAAAGAGCAATGGTTTCGTTGCTTGTGTGGCACGTAGCGCCGTTTTGTTGAAAGTAAACGTTGTCCAGATCAATACCATTCAACTCCGACCATAAAAAATCATTAATCATCTCTCGATAGCGCAATCCATTCACCGTAACTGTTGATCCAACCTCATTTTCGAAAAAGTAAGGTCCAATGACCCCGCCGGACCATAAACCGCACCAAACAGTCACACGTTGAGCATGGAGAGGCTTCTCAACAATAACTCTTGGGTTTTCCGAGCCCCAGATGCGACAATTTTGCTTGTTGACGTAGCCACCGAGGTGGAAATGGGCCTCATCAGTCAAGATGATTTTTCGATGGAATTCCGGATCATTTTCATGCATTTCAAGGACCCAATCAGCAAAGACACGACGTTGTTGATGATCGGCCGGCTTGAGTTCTTGTGTTAACTGAACTTTATAAGCCTTAAGACCCAAGTCTTTATGCAAAATACGGTTTAATGACGTTTTTGGAATGCTCAATTCCAAAGAACGACGAGAAATCGACAAACCTGGGTTTTCTTCAACACTTTGGGCTACAGCAGCAATATTCTCAGTTGTTCTTGAGCGACGTGCACGGGTTTTATTCTTCACATCACTAACTTGTCCCAACAGCTCGAATTTTTCCACCAATTTCTGTATTGCGGTCCGACAAGGTGCTTCACGACGACCCAAAAATGCTTTAGTTTTGCGAACTGTGACTGCAAGATTTTGACCATTTTTGTAGTGAATTTTAATAATTTCAATGCGTTGTTGAAGCGTGTATCGTTCCATTTCTAGTAATGGCGTAGTTTCTACTTGTCAAATGTCAAAGAATAAAAGCTTCAAAAGTGACAGCTACCGAAATACCGGGTGATTTAAAATAACACCTCTTGTTGGAAAACCCTATACTTGCAGACAACTGCATTTCGTTGAAGAGTGAGAGCCAGTGGCGGATTCAGGGGGTGGTTTTGGGGGTTGAAACCCCCCCGAAATATTAAGATCGACTTTAAAACTATATACAAATTAAAAGAAATATACATAAACATTTATGAATATTAAAGAATTACTTTTTGAAATCCCCCCCAAAATATTTTTCTGAATCCGCCCCTGGTGAGAGCCCATACAAATTATATGAACAAACACATTGTTGCATTTAATAGCATAAATATGGATATTTTTTGTTGATTTTTGGTCTGATAGATGTTATTATTGTTGTTGTTTTGTTGAGTGCATCTCCTGATTATTCAACTGTGTTGTTATTGTTGTTGCTTGCAAAAATATTAAAATTTTATGCTGCCTGATGCCGCTGTCGTCATTGACACTTTTTTCGATTATTTATGCTGATTATTGTTGTTGTTTCCATGCAAAATTGTTGCAATATTTCGCTATTGTTGTCATTGTCAGTGCGACAATGGCCCCGCAGGCAATGTTGTCCGTCTCATTGTCAATGCATTCAATCGATCAATCGTTTGCTGTCTGTCCATTCGGCTTTGTTCCTTCGTTCGTTCGATTGTTCGTTCGTTCGTTCGCTCGTTTGTTGTGTTGTCGGGGCTGTTCGTCTTGTCCGCACGTTCAACAACAATGTCATCAATCATTTTTAATATCACATTAACTGTCAGCGCTATTTTGTTTATATTGATAACAACAACAACAACAACAACAATTGTCAACAACATAAACATACGCATAGCAAATTTTGCATACATTTGCATGCAGCAGCCGTATATTGCGACAGTTTGCTGCAGGCATTGAAAATTTTAAATACATAAACAACAACAATGACACTGACAAGGAAAAATGCAAAAAACAACAATAACAATAAAATTAACAAGAATTGTTTACATGTTGTCCTTCGACAGTTCAAAGTCCTCACAGCACAATTGAACAACAGCATTTGTGCGTATTGTTGCAACAACAATAACAAAACAACAACTTGACAGTCAGTCATAACAACAACAACAAAAACAATAACAGTGGCTGCTGCTGCTACACAAAAACCGATATTTTGAAAGCAAACAAAAAAGCATTGAAAAATATGCGTTGCAGTGTGGCGTTATGCAGCAACAACAGCAACAACAACAAACCGGATGTTGAGGGCAGGTCAATGCTGTTGTTGATGGTGTTGTCATTGTGGCATATTTTCATAATATTGCTGCTGTCTTCATTTCCGTTCCAGTTGCTATTTCTGGCAATTTTGTGCATAAATTATTTGTTGTTGTTGTTTTTGCTGTTGCAGTTGTTGTGATTTTTGTCGTTGCAGTTGCCATTTGCTATTGTCGATGTCGATGTTGGTGTTCTTGTTGTTGTTGTTGTTGATGTTATGGCATTTACTGTCATCGCCTCTGGTTGGCGCTCAACAACAGATGGCATTGTTGGCAATTTGTTATTTTTGCCTTTGTCTGCCTTATTTTCACGCTTTTTTGCAACAACAATGACAACCACAAAAGCAACAACAACAACAATCAGCAAGCATGAGCGGCACTGATGGCGCATAGCAAATGTGTTGACAGCCTGCAACATGCTCTCATTACAAGCGGCGGTGGCAACAACAACAGCAACAACAACCACAACAGCAACAGTGCCAACAAGTGCAACAATAATGTTTTGCATAAGAAAAAACGAAACAGCAGAAAGAAAAAAAATAAATAAAAAGATGCAAACAAGTGCAACAGACGTCAATGACAGCCCACATACCGACGGCCGATGCGCTTTTCTCAGGTCGTTATTGTTGTTGTTGTTGCACTCCATATTTGCACTGCAAAGGGATATTCTTTTACATGCACACCCGCTGGGGGTCTTTTACGGTGCAACAGCAACAACAACAACAACAAAATAATATAACAGCGACAGCCATAAGCGCAACACAGTTTGAAAGCAACAACAACAACAACAATAACAACAACAGCAACGAAGCTATGACACAATTTTCTTACACTTTGGAGCCACTTGGTTGCACCGCTGTTGCTGTTGTTTTTGTTGTTGTTGTTGTGCCGTATATTGTTGTTGTTATTGTTGTTGCCACTTGCATTTTGCATTACTGCCGCCACTTCACACGTCTCGAAGCGAAGGTGGCAATGTTTGCACCTACTTAGACTTGGCCATATGTGCATGTTGTTTTTGTTGTTGTTGCAGCCGGCGTCTGGCCGACATTATTGTTGTGCTTGTGTTCGCTGCAACCCGGTCGTTGCAATGGAATCTGATGCAGTTGTTGTTGTTGTTGTTATTGATATTGTTGTCTGATTGACTGTGCCACAGCGTCGACGTCAGCTTCAGGCAAGTGCATTGGCAACAATAACAACAACAAAGGCCATCCAGTACTTGTAAAGTGCAATTTCAATGCAACAACAACAACAACAATACCAGACTTTGACACCACAGCAACGACGTCAAGGAATCGAATCGGAAAGAATCGAAAGTGCCAGCGAGCGCACATAAAGCCTGTTCGTCTGTCTGTCTGTTCGTTCAACTGCCTATCTGTCGGGCTGTCTGTCTGTCGGTCTGTCTGAAAACACCATGCCGCCGTTGGCTGATGCAATCTGGCCCGTTAACTGTCTGTCATTAGGGCAGAACGTGAGGGGAGTGTGCGATTGATGTGCATACAATGACAATAACAACAACAAGAACAATAACAGCAACATAAGCGATTGCATACTTGCACTTGCTGCCGCCATGTGACAATGTATAAAAAAAAAACAAATAACAATAACAACAACAGCAAGAAAAATGCATCAAGAAAAACGCAAGTGGCATAGACACACAAACTTATTTTTGTATGTATGTCTGTCCAATACATAAACATACACATTTATATTAATGTATGTTTTTACGTATGTGCATATGCATGTGTGTGTGTGTGTCCGTGTATCGTCCGCACTGGTGGACGATTTCATTGACCTAAAATTTATTTTGCATACACTTTACATACGTAACGATTCGAGGTTATTTTTTATGCACATAATGCTCGATGTATGTGCATACATATATATTTGTTGTTTTTGTTTTTGTTTATTGTTGTAGCATAACAGAATTTTAGAGTAAATATTATGAAATGTACACCAATTGTCGGGCAGTCTTTGGGGCTGAAAGTTGAAATATCGATTGGGTATAGTTAAGTAGGAAAGCAGTATGTCACTTTGAGTATGTCATGACCAGGGAAAGGATTTTGTGGAAATTGCCCTTTTTGTTTGCTGCTAGATAGAGCATTTCTGATTGAAAATGAGCACGAATTAGGTCCTCCTGATTAGAAATATACCACTTTTATTTTGCCTTTTTTTTGCCTTAAAAAGGCACTTTGCCTTTTTCACCCATAAATGCCTTTTTTAGTGCCTATTTTACCTATAAATGCCACAAAATGCCTTTTTCAAGATTTGTTGAGCGCCTTTTTATTTTCCTTTCGTTTTTTAAAATGTTTCCCCTTTTTACCTTGAAACTAAAAAAAAATTAAATTGTCGATGTTTTTACATTGATTTGATCATTCCTAAGCCGTTATTTTTTGTTGTGAAGTGGAAAATTTTAAGAAAAAACATCCCAAAATCAAAAAGTTTGGTTAGCGCAAACCTAAAACCTTGAAAACCTTAATGTTCCTTTTCTTTTACAAAAAACGAGGTATAAATATTGTATGTTGCATACGTCAGATGAAATAAAATTATTTTTTTTAGATTTTCTAGTATTTTTTTCTTATTTTTAAATGCCTGTTTTTGCTTTTTTAACAGTTTTTAATGCCCTATTTTGCCTTTTTAGGCAGTTTTTAGTACCTTTTTATGCCTTTTTTTGTTATTTTATTTTGCCTTTTTTATAGGTTTTTAGGTCCTCAAAATCCTTTCCCTGGTCATGCCACCAAGTGAGTAGTCGAATTTTGGATTTGAGATGGACTTCATATACCATGATTTTTAACTTTAACTTCTACTACTACAAAAACAAGCAACATTTTGAAACAATTATCTTAATCCAGTCATACCGACTGAATTATATGCAGTACATTCGATCTTGTCAATTTTTTTAAATAATTTTAATAATTATAATAAGACTGAGAACTAAAAACAAACAAGCGACTTTTTATCTCAGCAAGAGTCATACAAGACAAAACCGATTGGAATACCATACCGAAAAATTGATTTCACTAATACAGACATAGATCATGTATACAGATGTATAACACCGGAAATAATCCATATGGGCGTGAAACTAGAGACTAAACATAGTAATACTGCGTACTCAGTTTTTCATTTCTACATCCTTTGTCCATTTAAAAGGACTTCAAAATATTGAAGGCGATAAAAATAAAAAAATATAAAAAATACTTAACCTCGTTAGAATATGGCGATATGTAAATCAAATGAAAGAGGAAAGGCTCCAGAATTTAAATAAAATGGATTTTTTTATCTAAATATTTGTAAAAAAGGATATGCAAAAGGTCCTTTGAAAATTTTAATCCTTTATATCCTTGAAAATTTATATAGAATTTTCTTGAAAAGTAAGTATGTTAAAGTATAGTCTTATATACTTAGTAGTATATATTGGGAATGCTACCGCTGGAACTGAATGTGCAAATGGCAGCAACCAATAGCACACACAGGCTGATGCATAGTGGATTCATACCAAGGGATGCACAGGCAATCGGCCACCGATATCTGCTGAGGGACAGGAGGCGGGATGGAGGCTTTTGGATGCCTCTAGACCAGATGCCTCAGAAGCACCTCTTCAGAAAAAGTTACGCAACGTACATACCTCACAGGTTGGACTGGGCTGATAAAAAGATCAGTCCCACGTGTGATGACATTATCTGGTACACCGATGGGTCCAAGACGGAAGAAGGAACTGGGGCAGGAATCTTTAGCTCCGGTTTCCAATCTTCTGTAAGTCTTGGGGATAAAGCCTCGGTCTTTCAGGCTGAGGTCTTTGCCATAAATGTGTGTGCCAGGAAATTACTAACGCTCAACGTTAGAAGGAAAAGGATAATCATAATGTCAGACAGCCAGGCGGCAATCAAGGCCCTGGGCTCGATGACATTTGACTCCAAACTGGTCTGGGAGACAGCAAATGTTCTCCAGGATCTCTCAAGGGAAAACCAAGTGATAGTACACTGGATCCCTGCGCACTGTGGGCACGATGGTAATGAGGAAGCGGACAGATTGGCAAAGGATGGGGCTGCTAGCCGGCCCTACCGACCTGAACCAATCATAGGTGTTAGCAAGTCCCATTACAGACATTGTGTTAAACAGGAATTCATTAATCGAGCAAACCACAAATGGTCGAACACAATGGGGCAACGATGCTCCAAGCTTTTCTTTCCAGCTTACTCGGAAAGGAAATCTAAGTACCTAATTGACCTAAGCAGAAAGGAGGTCAGGGTCATGACGGGGATGCTAAGTGGACACTGTCTGCTAAATATGCATAGGGCGCGTCTGGGACTAACGGACAGTGAACTATGCAGATTTTGTATGGAAGAGGAAGAAACTTCTATACATATCATAACCGAATGCCCTGCCCTAATACAAGCAAGAAAGCGAATATTAGGGAAGGAGATAATACAGACGGGAGATTTGTCTGAAATGAATCTAAGGAAACTAAAGGAGTTCCTAGATAACATTGGAGGACACGAACTCCTCCAGTAACGTAGAGGGACATGACACAATAGTTCATCACTTGGACGCAGTGTCTCGGGCAGGTGTTGTCCGAATCCCAGACCTAATCTAATCTATGTTAAAACCCAAAATCTGTTTGATCACGTGCCAAAATTTCATTATTCTAACTTTATTGGTTTGAAAGTTATTAAAAAAAAGGCGGAAGCTGCAATTCTAATGAAGTAAAAAAATTCGAATTTATTTATTTACCCAATTTTTAACCATTTTAGTAACTATGAAATCAATGAAGCGAGAAAAATGTGAAATTTTTTTTTTTAATTTTTGTCGCACGGTGTAATTCAGGCCCCCAGTCTGTGGAAAACTCTGTGGAATACTGGAATTGCATACATCTTCGAAATCGTTGTGAGAATTACCATGAACATATAATCTAATTTAGGTTCACTAAACTTAAACTTAGAGCGTAATTCTTTTCAAATTTAAAAATATAGCTTTTTTGGAAATAGTCCTTCAACTTTTGATTTCTCAGGTTATCAGCGGGATTTCGCACCCTTTTAGCATATTTTGTATAAGTTTATGAGATTTACTACAAATCAGAATGTACTGAAGGTCGCTGGAGTTTCTAGTTTAACGAATAACAGCCATCTGGAAGAATTGGAAAATAAACCATTTTATCCATGCTTTGCTCATGTCCATGCTTTCAGGACATTTCGAATACTCTGGACCCATTTGTGGAAAGCTCGTGAGATCTACTACAAGATATGATCTGTTTAAGGTCTCTCAGTTCCTAGTTTGAGTTGCAATTTAGAAAAATCCCCTTTCAGCTTCAATTCACTTGAAATCTTGCTGAGATTTGATGGTCTATAATGGGTCCATTTGTTAAAAGCTCCTGAGATTTAGTACCAAAGAGAACCTATTTGAAGTCCCTGGAGTTCCTAGTTTGAGTGGCAATTGAGCTGGGCGATTTTTAAAACAGGAAATTTATGAATACATTTGTTAAAAGCCCTTGAGATTTAGTACCAAAGAGAATCTATTTAAGGTCTCTGGCGCTCTAAGTTTGAGTTTGAAGCTGCTGAGTGATTTTGAAAATATGTAATTCATAAAAGCCACTTTTCAGCTGGAACCTGCTTCAATTCTCGTTGCAATTCGTAGTCTCCAGGCCCATTTGTGCAAAGCTTGTGATATTTAGTACCAGACAGAATCTAAATATATCAGATCTTTGGAGCTTCTAGTTTGAGTTGCAAGCTATTCAACGACTTTGAAAACCTGCAACTTAAAAAGACTCCCTTTCAGCTTTAATTCTTTCGAAATCTGGCTGAAATTCGTTGGTCTATGGATTCATTTGTTAAAAGCCCCTAAGTTTTAGTATCAGAGGGGATCTATCTAAGGTCTCTGGAGCTCCTGGTTTAAGTTCAAACTGTGCTGAGCGGTTTTAAAAACACGAAATTTATGAAAAGTGCTTTTTAGCTGGAACCTGCTTCAATTCTCGTTGAAATTTCGTAGTCTCCAGGCCCATTTGTGCAAAGCTCGTAAGATTTACTTCCATATTGCATATTAAGATCTCTGGAGTTCCTAGTATGATTTACAAGCTGTTGAACTGTTTGAAAACATGCAATTTTTGAAAACCGCTTTTAAGCTTTAATTGATTTGATTTCTCGCTAAAGTTTCTTAGTCTCCAAACCCAGACTTATTTTCAGATTGCATCTATTTAAGCTCTCCGAAGTTCCTAGTTTGAGTTACCAACATTTGAACGATTTTGAATGCATGCTTTGTGAAAACTCTGCCCAAAAAATGCTTAGTGGAAAACTTCATTTGTGAAAAACTTGTAAGATTTACTACCAAATGGGATCTATAGGTCTCTGGAGTTCATATTAAAATAAACTTTAGGTGTAAACTTCAAACTGCACAGACTTAACAGTTTCTTAGTCACTTGGCCAGTCGGATGGGACACGTGATGACTGTTGGTGACTGATGCCAGAGCAGTGGGCCTCGCTGGTGGCAAATGACTTGAGCAAATATTGAAAATGTTTTAGTAAAATAAGAAATTAACTACACAACAACAACAATAACAATAAGAGCAACAAAACACAAATGAAAACGAAATGCAAAAGCGAAAAGCAAAATGAAATGTGGTCATTGACATGTCACACTTTGGTGTTGACTGTTCGCTGCTGAGCTACTGAGCAGTGTGCAGCATGGCTTGGATGGCGCAGTAGCTGACACTTTGACGCCGACGCCGACACCGATTCCGTCGGCATTGCCGCCAATCGATCATCGGTGTAACGCCTATGGCCAGTTGGCTGTGGAGTTGTGCTGTCGGGGCGGAGAAGGCGGGCTGGTGGTGTTGGTGTTGGTGCCTGGTTTGAACCAGTTTCTCATTGTCGATGTTGTTATTTTTATTGTTGTTGTTTCTTAACTTGCCTATAGTGTGAAATTGAAATATCTGTCCTACATGTGTGGTCTTTGTTGTATTTACTTATTCATTGTATTTCGTTTCGTTTTTCATTGCTGTTGGTGTTATGGCTGTTGTTGTTGTTGTTGTTGAGCGCTTTTTTTATTTCGTTTCGTTTTAACGTGCCGAAGGTTCTGGGCGCCCTTCTCTCGGCCGCTTATTGTAAAGCAATGCGAAACGCAATGTGACGCGACGCTATTTCAATTTCAAATAACAAAAACAACAACAATAGTAATGGGGGGAAATGACTGGATGTATGGATGAACGATGGCAACAACAATATCAACAAAAACAACAGCAATAGGAAACGTGCGGCGCGTATTACACTTTTCTACTACGCATTTACGACTTTCGTTTACATACAATTTTGAATCTGCTGCGACTGCGACAGGGTTGCATTTGGAATGATTTTTAAATGGGTGATTTGAAAAAAATAGGTGATTTGTATTAGTTGTTCAAACACATTTGACGAATGTAAACTTTCAGTCCAGACATGTGTAAATACTCGTATTTTCTTAGAAATTTATGCAACACCAAAATGTCTGTAATAAATGTTAGATAACACCAAAATGTCCAATGCTCTAATGTCTCATTAGAACATAGATCTTATTTGCGAAATGTGAACTGATGTGATGGTGAAAATTCCCAATAATTTTGTTTGCGTTTGCAACTCCCTGAGTCGCCCAAGTTGCAAGTTTTTGTGGAACCTTCTTAAATTTTTCTTACACTTTGTTTTAGTGAACTTTAGCCAATTTTCGGAAACCTTACGGAAACTTACACTGAAAATGGAATCTAATACAAATCCATAAAATATGTACTCAGGTCTCTATTCTATTCGAACTTAGAATTATAATTTTCCGAAATCCCTTTTTTAATTACTGGCTTTTCAGGTTGCCGGTGGGACTCTGGACACTTTTAGCCCATCTCCTATAAGTTTGTGAGATTTACTACAATTCACAATCTACTGAACTAACTAACTTCTAACAGCCATCTGAATTATTTGGGGAATATACAATTTTTGAAAGCCCCACTGCAGCTGAGATTTGTTGGACATTTCGAGAACTCCGGACACATTTGTGCAAAGCTCATAAGAGTTACTACCAGAGAGGATCTATTTAGGGTCTTTGGAGCTTCTAGTTTGAGTTCCAAGTCATACAACGGTTTTCAAAACCTGCAATTTATTGTATAAGAATCCCCTTTCAGCTTCAATTCATTTCCTGAAATTTGGTAGTCTATAGATTCATTTGTTAAAAGCCTCTAAGATTTAGTATCAGAGAGGATCTATTTAAGGCCTCTGAAGCTTTTAGTTTGAGTTCCAAGCTGCGAATGATTTCAAAAATATGCGCTTTATGAAAACGGCTTTTCAGCTGGAACCTGCTTCAAATCTTGTTTTGAAATTTCGTACTTTTTCGTCGTTTAGGCCCATATCTGCAAAGCTCGTGAGATTTACCAGAGTGGATCTATATTAGGTTCTGTGGAGCTTCTAGTTTGAGTTGCAAGCTATTCAAAAATCGAAATCTTGCTGAAATCTGGTGGTCTATAGATTCATTTGTTAAAAGTCCCTGAGTTTTAGTACCAGAAAATATCTACCAGGTATGCGCCTATGAAACCGGTAATTATTTTTGAAAAAAACACGTTTATTGTGAGGAAATGATTACAATTTTATTCTTCAAAGTAATGCCCATCGCTAGCTACACATTTTTCCCATCTCTCAGGCAATTTATGGATGCCTCGCCAAAAAAATGTTTCGTCTTTTGCCTGAAACCAATCATCGATCCATTTTTTGACTTCTGCGTGAGAATTGAAGCGCCGTTCCGTTAATGCGTGGCCCATCGATGCGAACATGTGATAATCCGAAGGCGCCAAGTCTGGTGAGTAAGCCGCATGAGCAAGAGCTTCCCAGTTGTACGATGCAACCAATTCTTTGGTGGCTCTAGTGCGGTGTGGTGGTGCGTTGTCATCGAGGAAAATCACTTTGTGTTGCCTGGCTTCATATTCTGGGCGTTTTTGGCGTATAGCACGGTTCAAATCGGCCAATTGTTGTTGGTAACGTTCACCGTTAACCGTTTCACCAGGTTTTAGAAGGTCATACAAAAAAAAAAAAAAAAAAAAAAAAAAATTAACTGTGTCCGCAAATCGTAATTTGTAGGCACGTAATCCGACATTTTCCGGAGCGTCAAACAATGCGTTGTTGGATGAAACTTGACAAATTGTGAACTGAATATTGTTGACATATGACAGAAGAAGTAAACATGACATTTGGTACGGTTCCGAAGTTTATAAATATTCGGCTATTTACCGCTAGATGTCGTTACCGGTTTCATAGGCGCATACCTGGTATATCCGGTCTCAGGAGCTCCTAGTTTAATTAGCAAGTTGCAATGATTTTGAAAAGCTCTTTCTAGTTATAATTTCCTCGACTTTTCAATGAAATTTCGTAGTATATCGAGCCCATTTGTGAAAAGTTTGGGTGGTTTACCAAGAGATATCGGGCATCACAATGGGCCTTTGGGGCCTCCGAGTGTACTTGCTGAGAACCAGCAAGCCGCCTGTCTTACCTAACCTTACTTAACCTACCAAGAGATATAATCTATATAAGGCCTCTGGATTTGAAAACCCCTTCTTAGCTGCAATTTGCTAGAGCTTTCGCTAAAAAATTTTAGGCCTTGTTAAATCTTTAGACATTATATCTGTCTCTGGAACCCGTAGTTAATAGCCTTAAAACGATTTTGAAAACATGCAATTTATGAAAACCGTTTTTAGCTTCAATTTGTTTGAATTATCGCTAAAATTGTATGGTCTCTAGGCCTCATTTTGGGAAACTCATAAGATTTGTTAGCAGATGGAATCTACTTCAGGTTTCTGAAGCTCTTAGTTTGAGTTCTATGAAAATCGTTTTTCAGCTTATGTAAACTTGTCGAAAATTTGCTAAAACTTCGTGGTTTCTAGACCCATTTGAGAAAAGCCTGTGAGATTTACTGCCAGATTGGATCTATTTAAGCTCTTTGGTGTTCCTATTTTGAGTTACAAGCTGTTGAACTGTTTGAAAACTTGCAATTTATGGAAATCGCTTTTCAGCTTCAATTTATTTGAATTCTCTTTAAAATGTTTGGTCTCCAGACCCAAACATACTTTCAGATTGAATCTATTTAACGTCTCTGTAGTTTCTAGTTTAAGTTACAAGCTTTTGAACTTTTTGAAAACATGCAATTCATGAATACTGTTTTTCAGATTCAACTTGTTTGATTTCTCGCTGAAGTTTCGTCGTCTCTAGGCCCCTTTTATTGAAAAGCCAGTGAGATGTACTTATTGATGGGATATATTTAAGGCCTTTGAAACTCTTAGTGTGAGTTACAAGCTTTCGAAGGGTTTTGAAAATATGCATTTTATGATAAGCCTTTTTCAGCTTCAATATACTCAAATAAGATTTCGTGGTCTTGTAGCGAATATGGCAACTCTCGTATCAAATGCAACCCTGTACTGATCTCCTCAAAATACAACTCTGTGTTATTGAGGTTGTGCGGCGATGTGGCAACTACAGGATGAAGGACGCCATATCAGTGTTGCCAGATTAGGGGTTTTCCCCCTAGATTTGGGGTTTATTTGTTTAGGTTGGGGGGAAATTCTATGAGAAATATTTTAGGGGGAAAATTTAGGAAAATTTAATTTATTTATTTAAAAATATTTTACAGACATTTTTAATTAACGGTTTTTAAAAAGTCTATGGCCAACCAGTTTGCATTTTTGTTACATCAACACCTTGTTCAGATATATTGGCTAGTGGGTCTTTTTTAATTTCATGTACCAAATAGAATGAGCAATTTTTATGAAATATTAATTTTATGTGTGCATTATAAATTTGGGGGGATATTAGTTTTTAGGGGAAAATATATTTCATTTTAGGGGGATTGCTTGAAATCCATCTGGCAACACTGCGCCATATCCTTTCTTCTTCTGGATTGACACATCGACGAGAACAGTCGCATTGAGGAAACAAAAATAAAATTGAATAGTAAAAATAAGAAAAACGAAACTAAGTCTTACAGTCTCTAGATTCGTTTGTGCAAAATCGCTGAAATTTGTTGTCAGATTGGATATATTTAAACTCTGTTGAGCTTCTAGTTAGAAGAGTTACAGACAGTACTTTCATATTTTTAATATGATTTGAAAAAAATGAAAGTTTTCGAAATTCTCTTTCAACTTTAATATTTCGGACTATTCGGGAACCTTATATGAGTCCATGTTGGAAAAAAGTTAGTGAGATTTTCAACCTAATATGAACAACTTGAGATCTTTCGTTTTTGTAGTTTAAAGCCTTTGGAAGTATTAAAAAACATGTTAATTCCAGAAATCATTCAAAAACTTAGACTAAAATTTAATTTTAAATTAAATTCAATTTAATTTAAATTTTTGGCTCATTCTTGAAAAATGTCTGAAATTTACTACAAAAAAGAACCCATTAAAGATTTAAAGATATTTTCGCATTTGTAAATTGGTATTTTAAAAATTTATGAAACAATCCAGCGGCTGGTTAACACCTTTTCTGATGCTTCTTTGGCTATGCACCTGTGGTTTTTTTTTACGTTTACTAACATTTACTTTACTACTTGTCTATCTAGACGTCTATGTGTTCGTCTATGTGTGTGTATGTGTTCACATCTTTCTGATTGTTCAACCCCTACACCCACTCTGGCTTTCAACCGTTCACTTTGTGTTGTGAATATTTGCCGCTTGCTTGTTTTTTCCATTACTTTTGCTGTATTCCCAGAAGTTTTAAACCGCCAGACAGACAGCATCTCCAGCTGATTTAATAAAACTTCATTATGGTGAAATAATTAAAAACGCACACAAGCGGGGCGGGTAAATTATTGAATGCGCGTGAGAGTGAGACAGAGCCTGAGAGGGAGAGAGAGTGAAAAGGGGGACACTTAATCGGCGCAGAGACGTCAGAAGAAAATTGTACTTACACCAAACGACGCAATATCTGGGCAAATTTAGTTGTAGGCTGCGCAGTCATTGTCAATTCGCTTAGAGCACACACACACACACACACAGACGCAAAACAATTGGCCGAACATACAAACGGACGGCCAAACTGCGTATGCGAAAATTTTGCAGCAAAGTATGGAAAAAAGTTACGTTTTTGGGAAAAGTAAGCAACAAAGCAGTGCAACAAAAAGCGCACAAGACAGACAGCGCATTAGACAGACAGCAAAATTAGTGGCCGAAATAAAAAATAAAAAACAAACAATCAGCGGCAGCGAAAATAAAAATACGCGCAAAAAATTGAAATTTACACGAAAACTACGCAAAAGGACAATGCGCATGCGTTTCAAAAACAACAACAACATACATTAACAATAAATGCAAAAAAGAAAACAAGAAATCTACTACGTAATTCTAACTGTTGCAAGGCCTCGGAGGCGCAAAAGGTCAGAAGAGCGACGTAGAAGCAGCCGCCCATCCCATCCCAGCCGGCAGCCTACCGCAACCAAAACTGACAGCGCTGCAGTGCAGCCTAAGGACGAACCCCTACGCGGCCGCCCACTCCCTCTCTCTTTCTCTCTCTCTCTCTCGGGAAACTGGCGCCCCGGCTGGCCACACTACGGCGAGCGAAAAGACACTCAACGTCCCGCGCCAACTAAAAAAAAAAACAGTGCAACCGACTCGCCACTGACAGCGGCGTCGAGAGAGTGTGAGAGAGCGCCAAGTCTGGAGGTGAGCGCTCAGAAAAGCAGCTCGGCGTGTGGAGCCTCGGCGACGGCGGTACTTGGCATTTACGACTTCGCTGCTTTGGGGGTTGTGAGTGAGGCGAAAGTGAGTGGCGCTGGGCATAGAGGAGACAAACGAGGGGGTGGGGGGCGTGCATTGGACAGATTGCAGATTGTTTGTGTGTAGATACACTTGCGGCACTATCGCGTAGTAGTTGCGTAGTAAAATATAAAAAGACAACAACAACAATAATCACAATAACAACAACAACAACCACAATGCAGTCAGACGAATGATAAATTTGCAACAAATCACAACAACAAAGTTGCTGTGCAGCGGAAAAGCTGACTGGCGAGAGGATACGGCGAAAATGCGCGAAAAATTGCGCAATCTTTGTTATGCTGCGATGTGTGCGTATGTGTGTGTGTGAGTGTGTGTGTGTAGGTGTGAGTGGGCAGCGCGTGGGGCAAGCAGAGCTAAAGTAAACTTTCATATATTCAACTTTGCTCTCACTCCACATGTTGCCGCCGCCAATGTACACAAATGTACACAAACGTACACAAAGTTTTCATTTCAAATTGAATTTTTGCAAAATTTTTTTACGCATTTCACAATTTTCGGAAATGGAACGAAAGAGCTATTAAAATTGTAAACAATGCAAAATTATACATAATTCTATCAGAATCATTTATTTGCACACAAATACAGAAATGGACTTTGCTCTTAAGACGGACAGTTTAATTTAAAAAGAAATATTTTTGTATTTAATTTTGCTTTCAGAAATAGTAAAAGTAATGACATAGGTATATTTTTTATGCCATGTAAAAATTAAAATAATAATAGTTAATAGTAAAATAAATAAATAAAATTAAATTAAAAAAAATAAAATTAAATTAAAAGAAAATAAAATATCAGGTGTACAACTTTGCTTCCGCCGTTTTTTTCCAAAATTAAAAGCTTTATTGCGAAAAAGTGCTTACAGATGTATTATTCAAAGTATTGTCCGTCGCTAGCGACAACTTTCTCCCATCTTTCCGGCAATTTTCGGATCCCGGCTCGAAAAAAGGAGTCCTCTTTTGACGCTATCCATGAAGCAATCCATTTTTCCAATTCTTCGAAGGATTGAAAATGTTGATCTGCCAGGCCGTGTGCCATCGAACGGAATAGGTGGAAGTCAGACATCTGGGGAATACGGCGGGTGGGGCAAGACTTCCCATTTCAGCGTTTCCAGGTACTTTTTGACCACTTTTGCGACGTGAGGCCGAGCATTGTCGTGTTGGAGGATGACTTTGTCATGTCGCTCTTGATATTGTGGCCGCTTTTCTTTTAGCGCGCGACTAAGGCGCATCAGTTGCGTTCGGTAGCGATCTCCTGTGATGGTTTCACCCGGTTTTAAGAGCTCGTAGTAAATCACACCGAGCTGATCCCACCAAATACAAATCATAACCTTGGCGCCGTGAATATTCGGTTTTGCCGTCGACGAAGAAGCATGCCCGGGCTTTCCCCATGATTTTCTGCGTTTAGGATTATCGTATCGAACCCACTTTTCATCACCGGTTACGATTCGATGTAAAAACCCCTTACGATTTTGTCTTTGAAGCAGTTGCTCACATACAAATAGACGGCGCTCGATGTCCCTCGGTTTCAACTCGTACGGCACCCAGTTTCCTTCTTTCTGAATCATGCCCAGGGCCTTGAGACGTTTTGAAATGGCTTGCTGACTCACTCCCAACGATTCGGCAAGCTCTTCTTGGGTTTGGCACGAATCTTCATCAAGCAATGCTTCTAGTTGTTCATCTTTGAAGGTTTTTTCTCTTCCAGCACCATGTTTGTCTTCGACATCGAAATCACCATTTTTAAAACGTTGAAACCACTCCCGACACGTTCTTTCACTCAGAGCAGCATCACCGTAAGTTTCTGAGAGCATTCGATGCGCTTCAGCTGCATTTTTTTGCGAATTGTAACAGAAAAGTAAAACTTCCCGCAAATGGCGAGAATTGGGCACATAAACGGACATTTTCGAGCGTGAATAATACGAAAACAAGAACAACTGTCACTGAAACGGCGATGACAATTCGTTAGGCACTGTCCACACTCACTTTAAAGGCATTACCATCTATGTATTTCAACCAGCCTCAGCCGGTACAGCCACCTATCGGAAAACGGCGGAAGCAAAGTTGTACACCTGATAAATAAAATCAAATAAAATAAAATGAAGTGAAATAAAATTAAAAGAAAAGAAAATAAAATAAAATGAAATAAAGTAAAATAAATTAAAATAAAATAAAATGAAATTAAATGAAATTAAATAAAAGAAAATAAACGAAAATAAAATAAAATGAAATAAAATAAACTAAAAGAAAATAAAATAACGTAAAATAAAATTAAATGAAATAAAATAAAATAAACTAAAAGCAAATAAAATAAAATAACATAACATAAAATAAAATAAAATGAAATAAAATAATTTAAACTAAAAGAAAATAAAATAAAATAAACTGAAATAAAATAACCTAAAAGAAAATAACATAAAATAAAATAAAATAAAATAAAATAAAATAAAATAAAATAAAATAAAATAGTAACCTACACTGGTATCATTGTTAAAAGTATCAAAATGATAGTCCAAAGTTGAATATAACAGTCGGGAAAACTAAGGGCATGAATTGAATTGTGTCCTTTTTGAAAGGATCAAATCGAGGAGCTTGAATTGAATTGTGTCCTTTTCGAGAGGATCAAATCGAGGAGCTTGAATTGAATTGTGTCTGTTTTGAAAAGATCAAATCAAAAAAGCTACAATAACTCAGATAGGTAGGTAAGAATCTGTGGTTGCTCTAGAAGGAGCATACTTAGGCCAAGGAGGTCTACTTGGACACTAGTTGGACTCTTATCGCCTACTTACAAATACCATTTGAACTTCTATTGAAGTTAATTAGATTCCGAATAGTTTTATCGTCGAGATTGTTAAAAAATAACTCATCCGGGTCAGTTGTCATTATTCAAAGAAAATTAAATGTAAATTAAATAATTAAAGAATTAACAATTAAAAGAAAAAGTTCTCTAGAGGGAAGAGATGTGCAGATTTGGCACGCAGTGAAGTCTGAATTACTGCTTTTCCATCTGGAAGACGAGAATTTAGACCCAACTTGGCTCAAAACTTAGACCAAAACTTACATAAGTTAACAAACCCAGACTAAGAACAGCGGTATCGGCTGGATCAAAATTTAGACCAAACTTGGATCAAAACTTAGACCAAAACTTGCATCAGTTGAGAAATGAAGACTTAGAACAGCGGTGTCGGCAGGACAAGAATTTAGATCAAACTTGGATAAAACTTAGACCAAAACTTGCATCAGTTAAGAAACGAAGACTTAGAGCAGCGGTGTCGGCAGGATGAAAATTTAGACCACACTTGAATCAAAACTTAGACCAAAACTTGCATCAGTTAAGAAACGAAGACTTAGAACAGCAGTGTCGGCAGACGTATACTAAGTTCTAAGTTTTCTTGAACTTCAAATTCTCATCTTGATGTCTCTAAGAACGACATAGGTCTTTGTTGCCATCTACCGATTGTATGCAGAAGGCTTGAGAACTTCTTTACTTCTTGAGAGCTCATGGATTGCATACGAAATCGTGTACAACAGCATATCGGAGATTTTAGAGTTTGAAACTCGATTGAATCTTGATTGAATCAGACATATTTATCACGTGAACACATTTCATAGAGAGAAAATTAGAGGTAGATGCTCAATTTAGAAGTAGTTTACAAACTATAGTCAGTTGCTCATAAAAATGTTTTTCAACTCTCCATTCGTTTCGAGTACTTTGAATATGTGGAAGTTTGATTCGTTTGGACATATCTCGCAGTGCATCTTGTTTCAGTACAACTTGACATGGTCACTCTAAATGCAGTGCCATACCTCATCTCTGCATTCAGAATCAATTCAATATTCAAACTTCAATTGGGTCACACCATGAGCAACAAATTTAATTTACTGCAGATGATTAAATCCATTCGAAATTGATTTGAGGAATTGAAATTACTCGACAAATTGATGCGTAAACTTTTCATTTTCATTGGAATGGGTTCTTGTTTAATATGGGAAACAACAATGAGTATTTGAAAAATTGCAAAATTGTTATGTCCTGCACGTTTCTCGGTATTAAATATTTGCAAACACATGCATTTTTTTAGCAGCAGCTTATTTACATTGGGGCAACAGTGCGAAATCATTACCAACATCAGGCTCGGCACTGTCAACGCCAACACCAACAACAGCAGCAGCAGCTGTACCACCCTGTGCAGCGACAACAACAATGCAACAATAAAAGTTATATCCAGTCTTGAGGTGGGCAGCTGGGCAGGCAGACCAGGCAGCTGTGAGGAAACCCCCAAACAAAAAGTTAAGAGAAACAGTGGCAAGTGGAAAGAGAAAGACAGACAGAGAGAGAGAACAGCAAGAAGCCAAAACCAACTAAACGGTCGAACAAAATTTATGCGAATTTATGGCAAGACTTACGCATGGTTGTTGTTGTTATTGTTGTTTATTTTTTGAGCTCTTTTCTATACCCGATTTTGTTGAATGTTTAGTTTTGTTGAAATGGTCAAAAATATAAACAAAGTGGGGTGGCATAAACAAAGCGAGAAAAGAGAAAGAGAGAACGTGATACACGTGAAGCATTATTGTGTGTGTATGTGTGTGTGTATTTGTGTATATAAAAAGTGCAGAAAAATTGTGTTTAACAACAAGAATGCAACAACTAAATGTGAGATTTTATAGAATTGAATTTAATGCAAAAAAATAAAATTGAAAAAGGGAAAAATGAAAAAAGCAAAAATTAAGTCCATTTAAAGCAAAATGTATTCCATGTAAAGAAAAAAATAGTGCGAAATATAGTAGCGAGTAGGAAAATTAGTAGCAGATTTTCCGTAGTTGTGAGGTGACTGACGGTTTTTGTGTGAATGGCTGCAGGTGAGTTTGTATTTGTGTATCTGTGTCTGTGGTATTCATGTATGTGTGTGTGTGTGTGTACACATAAATTCAAATGCGCAAAATATGTATTATTATTCTGTCCAGTTGCCTTGTTGTTGTTGCTATTGTGGTTATTTGTTTTTGTAATAGTGGTCGTTTTTTAAATTTTATTATGATGTGTTGTTGTAGTTGCTGCTGCTGCCACTGATGTTGTTGTTGCTATTATTGCGCAGCAGAATAATCAAAAAGAATTGTTCATTTAATTTTTGTTGTTGTCAAATTCTTGGTATTTCGTTTGAAGAAATGTTGTTGCTGTCGCTCGCTCTTGTTCCACATTTATCAAATCGTTTGTGTTGTGCTCACTTTGCGTTTGTGCTTTCGCTCTTTTGATCTGTAAGGTTATTTGTTTTGTTGTTGTACAAATTTTAATCACTTTGGAAAATGCTTCATTTGTCGCAATATATCAAAAATATCGTACTGCATTATTATTAGGTACCAGTTCATTGCACTAAATTTCTCGTATCACTTGAAATCCTCTAGTCTGGTGTGTTATATCTTAGCAGATCATATCTCATGGATCATGTCATATCTTAGCTCATCACTATCAGACATCAGTTCATCAAGTTATATTCCTCGAATCATTTAAACCTTCGTTGTACCCTAAAATTCTCTGGTTTGGTGTATCATATCTTAGCAGATCATATCAAATACCAATTCAACAATTCATATAACTCACATCACCTGAAATTCCGTAGTTCTACATATCAGTTACTCCATGCATTCTCTGATACCTATTCATCAAAACATTTCTCACATCAGTTGACATTTTTTCATTCATCAAATAATGATCCTAACATCACCTGAAACTATAACATATACCTTAGAAGATCTTAATCCCCCTCCGCCTCCAATTATATGACGTAAATATAATCTATTAGCACCATATTCTTCAAATTTTCTAAAATTTAACTCATCACAACTCATCAAATCACTAGTAACACACTTTATACAATTGCAATAAAGCTCTTCTTATCATATCAAATCACATCACATGACATTAAGACACAAGAAATGACATCACTTAAGACAATCGTATCAAATATCTCACATAATTTTAAAACACCTCCACATTGCATCCAATGACATGTCTTAAAAATCATTTTCTCGCACCATATTCCTCAAATTTCAACCCATCACAACTCATCAAATCACAGCTAACATTCCTCGTTCACATCACATGAAATCTCTTCTAATCACAGCACATCACATTTAAGTTCTTCCTATGATTTCCTAACTCACATCACATCACATCACATCACATCACATCATATCACATCACATATATCATTGCAACATCTAAAATCTCATTACATCAGAACCTATGGAAAATCGACCATGAATTTTTGTGAGCAAATCGAAATCGTTGAGCAGAATCGTTAATCGAAATATTCAGAAAGAAAGTCCAAAAAAGTTTAGATCTTAAGAACTTAATACCTACTTCCAAAGTGAGTTTCGGGGAAGTGAAACTCCAGTCACGGTTCGTGATTTTAGAAAACGCTTTCAAATCCATTAGAATGTCATATTCCTTCTTTTAAAAAATTATAAAAATAAAAATTTTTCATTGAAATCGTTGAGAAGAATCGTTAATCGAAATGTTCAGAAAAAGAGTCCAAAAAAGTTAAGATCCTAAAAACTTACAACTTATGTACTCCCAAAGTGAGTTTCTAGGAAGTGACACTCCAGTTACGTTTCGTGATTTTAGAAAACGCTTTCAAATCCAGTAGAACGTCATATTCTATCTTTTAAACATTATAAAAATACAAATTTTTCAGGTCGTATGATGAGTAGAATCAAATCATACTTTCCTAAGACTACCCGGAGAAATAAATTGAAACCACAAACACAGAAAAAGTTAGTCTATCTGCCTGGTTCCCAATTGGTTATCCTCCGTTATCCTTTTTCAAAAAACCTTTAATTGAGTTTTATGTGTACACAAGAAATTGAAATCGTTGATAAAAATATTTAGAGAAAAAGTCGAAAGAAGATAAAATCTTTAAAACTAACTTCAGAGTAACTTTCTAGGAGACGATATTCCGGTTATGGTTCGTGATTTTAGAAAATGCTTTCAAATCTATTAGAATGTTATTTTCCATCCAGATTCACAAAATGTTTCTCAAGTTTGTTTAGCGATCTCTAAACTTGGCCACTTTATGCTTCAAATTTAAATGTTTGAAAATGATAAGAATTTTAATCTCTTGATGATGATCTCTGCCGTTTAACTTTGATCTGATCATTGAAATTGTATAGTAGATTGTTTTGCTCTTCTGTGCTCCAAAATAAACGTTAATATTCTTTCTAGATGTCTTAAGTTCTTGCCGGCTTTTTATGTCAGTTTCACCAGAATGCGTTATGAAACTAACGCGCCCACACATTGAAAATTGATTGAACTAAATACAGTGTTGCCAGATACCTGAAATGACTTTCTCCTAAATCTCAAAAAATACTGAAATTTCCTCCCAAAAATTAAAAAAATCTCCTAAAATTTTTTTATAATTTGCGTCATTTTAAAGAAATTAAACTTCTCATAAAAAAATAAAAATATATAGGTACATATAATTATTTTTAATGCGGCCTTTTTTTTATTCATCTTCAGCTTGACAACAAAAACATATAACAAATGAATTAAACAAAAAGTGTAATTTTTGTGAGAACGAGATAGAACGAGCTTACATTTACAAATGCAAGTTTACAAATTTTTAACGCAACGACTATTAACCCTTTCGCTACAGGTTTTTACTGGGGAAAGTTACAATTTTAAATTTGACGTCTTAGGCTTCTATGTGGTTATATTAGCCACATTCCATAAGGAAATTTTTAATTTTTATACTCGGACCCTGTATTTTAGAGTGTTTTGCTATGAGAGCAACCACATCGTTGTGGCTGTAATAATGACTTAAACATAAAACTTTTTACGCATAATGAAAATTTTAATATTTCTTCATTTACTTCAGCCAAAATTAAAAAAAAAGTATCTAAATTGAAAGAAAACATAAAATTAAAAGTTCTCTAATTTTGTCTTCTTCTTCTTCCTTTACTATGTGAAGATATACCATTAAAAAAAAAGCGTATACTTCTCTTCTTTAAATGTAAATATTCAGTTTATTAATTTCGTATTTTTCCTAAAACTTTAAAATTTCTAAAGACCAACAAAAAAATGTATTCTTGCAACCATAGAGGATGCAGACGTCCACAAAGTAGCATGTTGCCATATGGCAACAAAATAGCGAAAGGGTTAAAACAGTTGCCAAAATATGTTTTGTTGCCAGTGTTCCCAATACATCATACTTTGTTATCTAAAAATCTCCCAAAAATCCACTAAGTATCCCCTAACATAAAATATAAATTTCGTAAATCTTAAAATCCTAAACAATTCTTCCTCCTAAAAATTCTTCTAAAAGGTCAAGAATCTCCTAAATCTAAGAGGAAATCTCTTAATCTGGCAACATTGACTAAATACGATTTCGAAATCTTTGGAGTTTGATCTTTTGATCTCTAAAAATAAGCTTTGTTGGCTCATTAACTCAGATATGCCAACTGTACTAAATGTAACACACCTGTTGAAACTGCCTGAACTGTGCTTAAAAATTGCTAATTGATACCCTTTCAAATACATTCGAATATCACCTTTCAGCTCTTAAAAAAAATATTAAAAAAAAAAGTTCTATGTTATATTTGAGTTACTGAGTGAGTAGAATGAAGTTACATTTCTCAACTTCCCGGGTTTCTCGATTACTGTAGGTGTACTAAATACAGTACGTTTGGCATATCTGGGTTTATTCTGAGTTTTCTTTTTAGCTTCAAGTTATCATTGATTTGTTATCTAACTCTATAAAAAAAAAACTGTCCAAAGACTAAAATAAAATAAATTAATATTTAAATACATACCGTTCTTCTTTTTGCTCTCAATGTGATTTTTCGTACTTGTAATCGACATTATTAAGCCAACTACTTTTTCATTCAAAAATCCTGCTTGCTGAGGCTAATTTACTGCAGAAAATTACGCTGTGTTTTCGGAGTACGAGGCAAGTTCATTCACAAAAATTTACTTCATTGAGCAAAGTTTGGCAACGTAAATTTTATCACCAAATTCCACACGCTAAACAACTCAACTCTGACGCAACTCAACTCAACTCAACATGTAATGCCAACTGCACAATTAGCCGTGGGGCGCATGAGTGTATGTCTGTGTGTATGTGCGTGTGCGTGTGTTTGTGTACGGCACACACACATAGACAAACAAATCGTAAGTTTAGAATGTACGAATCACCTGGGGTAATGAAAATTTCAAATACTTAACACAGCTACAACAACAATAACCAGGCCAAAGAAATCATTCGCCGGCTGCGCAGCTTTTCCGGATGCCCAAAAATTTCATTCATTCGCTTGCAGCACTCGTTGTCGTAATATATTTCATTCATGAAACATTTCCAACAACAACAACCGATAACGGCAACACAACATTTGTGCGCCGCGAACGAAATCAACCTAAAACAATCCAATTCCATCGAAAACACTGGAAAAGCCCATCAAACGGCGAATGGCGTTGAGCGTCAATGGAGGCCAAAAATATTAACAAAAAGAATGTCCATGGCTTATCTTCGCTGCGCCAACACTACGAGGCGCGGTTGCGCTTGATTTCTGCTTGATTAGCGTAAGAAAAAAAGTGGCTGTTGTTGCTGTTGCAACGCGACAACAAAGCGCCAAAAATAAGCGTGAAGTTGGCCTTTTCGATTCCGTCCCTCGCTCCAAAATTTTTAGTTGTGTTGGCTGTGTTTATTTGTATGCACATAGTTTACTGGAAAGTTCATAACCCAAATTTTCCCTGTACGTAGCCGCCATTCACTAAGTTTTGTGTTAGAAGGCAAAGAAATGCGTTGAGTAAATATTGTCGGCACATGCCGGGTGGTCTTCCCGTAGTGCCTCACACTCGTCGGATATTGTAAAATAATTATGATCGATTATGATGTTCCAATTGAGAGCAAATACCGACAATGACTTGGTAAGTTTTTCACTATTGACTGTAACTTTTCTTCGCTCCACTTCGACACTGTGATACAAATTTGTTTTCTTAAGTTTCTGAAGGTATCTTTGTAAATCTTACTATGAGCTAACATAAGCAGAATATGCAATAAATATGGAACCAAAGAGTCATGGGCAGATTAAATTTTTCACACCTAACTTGATGTGTCTTCTTTCGGAATTAAGGGAAGAAGAAGATAAGCAAGGAATCAATCATTTACTGTAGCTCGATTCTTGCCAATCTTCACTTCAACATGGTTTAAATAGGATCGCAGACTGTGGTCATTCTGGCTTCTTTTTAGTTGTTAAATGAATCTTTAACCCTGAGTCGAGCCTCCATTCCGTTGCTGAATATGCAATTAACATGGCACCAAAGAGCTCTTAGAACATCTACTCAATTCATGTCTCGTTATGGGTAGATCAAATTTTTCGTTCCTTACTTGATGTCTCTTTCTTTCTAAGGGAGGAAGTTAAGCATGGAATCAATCATCTGAAGTTCGATTCCTATCAATCAATAGTACACAATTTTTTACATGAGATCTCCGACTGTAATCACTTTGGTTTCTTTTCAGTTGTTGAATGAATCAACACCCTGAGTCGAACCTCCATTCCGTTGCTGAATATGCAATGAACATGGCACCAAAGAGCCCTTAGAATATCTACTCAACTCATGTCTCGTTATGGATAGATACAATATTTCACACCTAACAAGGTGTCTCTTCTTTCTGAATTAAGGGAAGAAGAAGATAAGCAAGGCATCAATCCTTTGAAGGTCGATTCCTATCAATCAACAGTTTTTTACAAGAGATCATCGAACCTCCATTCCGTTGCTGAATATGTAATGAAGATGGCACCAAAAAGACCGTGAAACATCTACTCAACTCATGTCTCGCCATGGGCAGATCAAATTTTTCACTCCAAACTTGGTATCTCTTCTATTTCTATTTCTATTTCTATTTCTATTTCTGAACTAAGGGATGAAGATAAGCAAGGAATCAATCATCTGAAGTTCGATTCCTATCAATCAATAATACACAATTTTTTACATGAGATCTTCGACTGTGATCACTTTGGTTTCTTTTCAGTTGTTGAATGAATCTTTTGCCTTTTACTAAAGAGTGCTGTCCCTGAGTCGAACCTCCATTCGGCTGCTGCACCCAAGAGACCTTGGAACATCTACTCAATTCATGTCTCGTCATGGGCAGATCAAATTTTTCATTCGTTACTTGGTGTCTCTTCTTTCTGAACGAAGAGATGAAGATAAACAAGGAATCAATCCTCTGAAGTTCGATTCCTACCAATCTTTACTTCAATATGATTTAAATGGGATCTCAGGCTGTGATCACTCTGACTTTTTTCAGTTCTTGAATAAATCTATCACCCTGATTTGAACCGGACACTGCGCTATTGGGTCTGTGCTGATCGAATAGTGCCTCCTGTCCAGTGATGTCTGCAAAAGCTGTGAAGATGAGCAAAAAGTTCCTTTTTCACAGGAAAGTTAGCTCGGTACCCTAGGGTCAACATTCCTGACCGACCTGGATAGCGCAGCGAAAGTCAAAATTTCGAATCAGCCCTTCTTCATTGAGAGGTCGAACTGGTTTACCCCGAACTGAGACAATGGGTCTTCGCGTAGAAGTGTGGTCTGTGCCGTACACACCCTTTCCTACCTAACCTAACCTAGACTATGATCTTTGATTAGCTATGGACCTAACAGGGTCTATGCTTAAATCGCCTGGTTATCCCCAGACACTATGAACTAACTGCTTTGGGCATGTCTCTCGTATGGACAATAATGTTCCGGCGAAAAAAGTGTTAGACGCGATAGTTGGAGGTTGACGGCGAAGAGGGAGTCTGTGTTTCCGGTGGAAGGACCAAGTTGAAGACGCCCTAACATCTCTTGGTGTCCCCAGTAGAAACAAATTGGTTTGGACATGTCTCTCATATGGAGAATGAAGCTCCGGCGAAAAAGGTGTAAGACGCGATAGTTGGAGGTCGACGGCGAAGAGGCAGAGGCCGTGTCTCCGGTGGAAGCACCAAGTTGAGGACATTTTATCTTCTCTTAACTTGTGACCAACTGGGGAAGAAGCGCGCAAAGCAGAGATGCTTGGAAAGAACTTCTGGCTATATTTCTGGCTCAGTTAAGTATGTAAGTAAGTAAGTTAGTTGTTAGGGTCTCATATTACCAAGGCTGTTTCTATCAGCTGTCGCTAGTTTAGTTGTATTTATTATGCAAATTCTCAGATATTCGGCTGAGATTAGTTTCAAGACTAGTTAGAAGCTAAAAGTCCAAGCGCACTGGGTTTTACTGGAACTTTTGTTGAAAGCTACGATTATTTGGAATCTAATGGAAGTAGATCCACAGTTTGCTTAGATCTCGAAACGTTGATGTTGCATTTTTTATTTCTATTCTTACCGACAAAACTTCTTAGATATCGATGATTGATTATGATTGAGATGAGATCATTTAAAAGTTACCTGAAAAGAATAATAAAAAAATAAAGTTATTGTTAAGTTTGAGAGATAACTACATATACAAATTTAGAAATCAGTGTTCAGAGTTGAATTTAATCAACAAAAATTGCTTTTAACTCTTCTCAATGAATATTTAAAATAAGAAAATCGTAAGCATAGACCTTAAGAAGGCCACCCAGTTGTTATTATTTAGGGTGGGTTGGCTGGGACTAGAACCAACGACCCTCAGACGTGGTATCCATTGCACTAATCGATCGGCTTTGTGAGTAAAATGTTGTGTATTTGCTTAGAACAATCAAATAGAAGCTAAGATTACTCACTCACTCAACGATCATCAGATGTGGTATCCAACGCACTAATCAACTGCGACAAGTATCAACTGACGATGAATAAGGATTGGTTTTGTAAGATTTTCTAAGATTTCTAATGTTCTAACTTCGGACAATCGAAACGAACCAAAGATTATTCACTCAATCGGAATTAGAACCAACAATCATCAACTGACAATGAATATCGATTGGTTTTGTAAAATTTTTAATTTTTTCACTTAATGTTCTAACTTAGGAGAATCGAATCGAACCAAAGATTACTCACTCATTCATCATCACTCAATCGGAATTAGAACCAACGATCATCAGATGTGGTATCTAACACATCAATCACTGCATCAAGCATCAACTGACGATGAGTATGGATCGGCTTTTGTAAGATTTTTAATTTTTTCACTTAATTTTCTAACTTGTATCAATCGAATTGAACCAAAGATTATTCACTAATTCATAATCAATAGTTAAGGGGGTCTTCTGTAGTAACACTTTCAAAAAATCGGTTTTTTTTTTTTTGCATTTTTCAACAGATAATGTATTTATCTATCCTATACAAAAAGGTTTTTAAAGATTTCGGACGGGAAACTGGTTTTTTCAGGGGGGTTTGTGACTCCGCTGAGTTTGGCGCGCTCCCGGCGTGCCGTGCTTTAAATGCGTTTTTCTCGAAACCACGTTTTTCGGACTGGTTCACACGATTTATAATGATTGAGCAAACGGATTTCAATAATTTTTTTTTTCAAATGCTCAGAACTGTTGTCGCTATCGTCCGACGAGCGGTTTTTTCGATATTAATATTTACAAGTTTTGAATGAATTTTTTTTCGTCGAAAAAATTGGCCAAAAAAAATTTTTCAACTTCCGAGTTGCGCTATTTTGAAATTTATTATGAAAAAAAAAAAAACTCCCGTCGGACGATAAAAGCACTCGTATAGATTACAAAAAAAAAAAAATTTTTCAATTTCATTGTTTCAGACTGGTGCAATCGAGTGAACCGTCAACACATGTTTTTTTGGAGGGCATGACTTTGCGAGGCTGTAGTGCAGCAACTAATGTTTATTTTTACAAACTTAATACAGGATTTTGTAGTTAAAAGTACAATAAAACTTTTAAAAAAAACCGCATTGAAAAATATTAAATACTTTCTTTACAGCGAAAATTCGAAAAACGGCTAAAACAAGAGCCGTTACTACAGAAGACCCCCTTAAGCAGTAGATCGTGAAACAGCAAATCGAATGATTTCGCATAGAATTGAATACATTTGAATTGTTGTACAAATTCCGCAAATTGTAAACACGAAACGCCACTAAATCATCGATGCACTCAACCGACAAGTAGCAGCAATGCATTGTTGGCTGGCTGCAACTGTTGTTGTGGTTGCCGTTGTTGTTATTGTTGTACATAGTTGTTGTCTGATTTGCACTTCTCTAATTGCTACTCTAATTACAAATTGCGTAGTAGCCTTTCAACAATTTGTGCCTTGACTTGGTGTTGATATTTGTTGTTGTTGTTGTAGTTGTAGTTGTTGCATGTTTTTGTTGGCTTTTCTCAGATTTTTACAACTTGATATTGGCATTGTTTTTGCTTCATTTCAATTTACACACAATTTACAGTCGCAGTTTAATTTGTTGTTGTAAGCTTTGTTTGTGTTTTGGCGCTGACTGCTTGCTTTCGCTCTGGTGGCGTGTAACATTTTGTGTAATGCGCAAAATCCAGCAAGATTGTGAACGCACAATAACAACAATCATAACAACAGTCACCACTAACAAGCGGCGAGCACAATTTTACAATTACAACAACCAAATAAATAACATTCATTTGAAAAGACGCAAAAATACTTTTGTTTATTTACAATTGAAAGTGGGTGGAGTGAAGAGCGGCGACCGACCGACCAACGAGCAACAAAGAAAAAGCGCAACAGCGCAAAAACACAACAAAGCGGAAAACGGAAAACGGCCAACAAAAGCCAAATGTAGACAAATCAATATAGAAATATAAATACGAGCACAACAACAATAACAAACAGTAGTAAAACTATCAGCAGCAACATGAACCATAATAACAACAACAACAACAACAACTACTACTACTACTATAATAACATTGTGAAAATTGTTCGTGTTCGATGGAAACATGAATGTTGAGCGCCACCATTGCCATTTCGAATTATGACGTTCAAGCGTTCAAATTACGTTTTGTAATTGCTTGTAATTGATTTGGGGATCAAGTTGAGTCCATGTCGAGCACTGCTAAAGTTGTGTGGCATTGTTGATACAATCCTTAGGAATGAATCCCTTCAGAATGTAGTAAAAGTTAATTTTTTGTTGAGAAAATTCCGCAATGGTTGTTTGATAAAATCCTTAAGAATGAATCCGTTCAAAGTGTACTTAAATTCATTTTATTTCTTGAAAAAGTCCCTCAGTGAGCGAAAAGTTATTCATACAATCCTTAAGAATGGGTCTGTTTGAAATCCAAGTGGAATTTTTTATTGTTTCTATATGAGAAGTTGTTGACAAAATCTTTACGAATGGATCCACAAAAATGCAGTCAAATTAATTTATCATGGAATTTTTTTATTGATTAAGTTCCTGCATGAGTGAAAAGTTACTGATACAATTCTAAAGCACAGATCCATTCAAAATCCACGAAAAATTATTTATCATTGATTTTTTTTTTATTGATTAAGTTCTTTCATGATTGAGAACTTGCTCTGGAAAAACACATATTTGTTGCTAAAAACTAAGCCAGAAAGTCATGGAAAAAATTGTGTGACTGTATGGCAAAGATAGCCTAAAAAACCAATTAAAAGTTATATTTACAAACTATACTTTATTTTATTTCAGTGTTACGTAGGTGGAAAAAAATGTGCAAAAAATGTATATTGTAAAACATTACACGAGGAATATATACAAAGAATTCTAAATGAATAAAAACAAATTTAAAACCAAAAATAATTTGTTTGAGGTCCACCTTTGAGTTCTACTGATTTTTCTGCTAATGCGTCTAAGGGATTTTTGAGAGTGAAAAGACCGAAAAATCCTATAGCACGGATTTATTCAAAAAACACGAAACTATGTGCTCCAAATTTTTTATTTACCCAAAAAAAACATTAAAAGTTGCATTTAATTGTAATTTAAAGTTACACTTAATTTTTCTAGGCATCCCACAGTTGAATAAAAAATCTGGAAAAAACAGATATTTTTAAAAACTATCTATGAAACTGTTAGAAAAATTTTTGGTGACAGAACAGCAAATATAACCTAAAAAAATAACTATACATTATATTAAACAATTTTACAACAACAATTTTTCTCAATTTTATTTAAGTATCACGCAGGTGAAAAAAATTTGCCAAAAATATATATTGTAAAACATTATTCGAGAAATACCATATATTAAAATAATTTGTGATTGTGCCAAAATTTTAAATAAAAAAAAATTTTATTAAACCCAAAAAAATTTTTTAAACGAAATTTTTTTAAACGATTTTTTTTTTAACGAAACAAAATTTTTTTAAACCAAAGAAAATTTTAAGGTTATATTCTAAGTTTCACCGATTCTTTGGGTCACGCATCTTAACCCTTATTCTCATACCCAAACTTACTAACGTCGTTTGGCACCCGGGGTACCCGGGTACCCATTTCATGAAATTTTTAAGTTTTCAATATTAGAAAACAAAATTTTTTAAATATATGATTTGTTCGCTTTTCACCTAAATAACGAGGATCCGGAAGGTAAAAAAAAAATTTTCATTATTTGTCAGTTTTTTTCACGAAAATACATCGCAGTGGGCACCCGGGTACCCGGGTATGAGAATAAGGGTTAACGATATCTATAACATGACACAATTCCTTCTAAATCGGACAACTAGTTCAAAAGATATTAATTTTTATTTAGTAAATTAATTCTCATAGATCGGAGTTTAATTTTTTAGTATTTTGATATTAAAAATATATATACAGTACTTTTCGTTTATAACGAACCCGTTTAAAACGAACTTCCGCCTAAAACGAACCAATTTCAAAAGTACGCACTTTATGTTTTCGCTTATTGCGGACCCCTTTTAAGGCGAACTTTCGGTTAAAACGAACCATTTTGCCCAGTCCCTCGAAGTTCGCTTTAAGCGAAAAGCACAAATTAAAATTGGTTTGGTGGCCATTTGGCCATCTTTATCCGATTATTATCTTTGACCTTAATTGGTAATTTTTTTCTTTAGTTGAATCTTTTCTTTAATATTTAAGTAAAAAGTTATTAATACAACCTTAGGAATAGAATCGCACCAAATACAGCAAATTCTTTTTTTTTAGGATTGGACTGTAAACAACAACAAACTTGTTTTTTTTTATTGTTTTCATACCTTTTAGTCTTTAAATTAAATTTCCCAACTATATTCAATGAGTTGTTTTGACTTCCCTTCAACTGCACACAATTTACGTATTAATAATTTTCAATTAAATATAAATATATTTGTTGCCTTTTTCAATGTCCAAAACAAAAAACAATTAAAATATAATAATTTTTTGATTACTTTCAAAATCACTTGGACACTTTTATTTTATTTTTTTATAATTATTAGTAATTGTTTAACTACTTTCAAAATCACTTGGACACTTTTATTTTATTTTTTAATTATTTGCATTAATTTTTTTTTTAACTTTTCAACATTTTACGTATTAATTTGTTTCAACTAAATCTTCTTCTTTCTTTTTTTAATGTGCAAAAATAATTTTTGAATTTTTTTAATTACTTTCCAAATCACTTGAACACTTTTATTTTTATTAGATTCACTCAATTGACATTCAATTATAATTTGCAATAAATTTCACTTTTCTTTATTAATTTTTATCTTATTTTTCCTGTTGAAATGTAATATTTTCACTCAATTGTGCGCAAAAAACCGTCGGACACTCACACTTCACAACATCCGTGCGACGGATTTTCCAACACAATTTCCGGTGGCCGGGGGTTGCAGCGACCGATCGGGCACGAGCGATCCAGTCGAGCGGCGAGTGATTGTCGGGTCGGCTCGGTCGACCGAATGCGGCAATTATTCAAAATCAACGCAGCGCCATTAACGCGACCATTAAAAACTATTAGTTGTGCGCTAAAACGTAAAACAGCAACAATATGATCCCAAAACAACAACAACAAAATATTAAAATTAATAATAATAGCTGACAGTGTGAACGACAGCGAGTAGCGGCAAATGTCGAGTTGTATGATTTATTGAGCGTTAAAGTGCGGCAGGATCGGCGGCGTTGTTGAGCACATGGTTTGTTTTGATTGTTGTTGTTGTTGGCGTGTTTGGCATTGTTTGTTTGTTTGGTTGCTTGTTTGTAGTTGTTGTTTTGTTATTAATTTGTTTGTTTTGTTACACTTTGTTGGCGCTTTAGTTGCTTTTTAGCTTCGTGTGATTTCGGCGTGTATCGCGTTTTAAATGGCGAACACTATGAGACAACAGCGACGGGCAGCAAAGTGCGAGATTAAAGAAAGTATCGGCGAACGGCGCGAAGAAAGCACGAGAACAGCGCTGAAGGGGATAGTCGTCGACGTTGCGCACGCAACCGCCGAAAATATCGCACCGAAAAAACGCACCGAGCAGCGAATACACCGACAGCGCCGACGACGAGCCTGCTTATCCGCGATCGAGTCGAGCGAACGAGCGTATGAATGAACCAACGTTCCAACGAACGCTGCCGCTCAAATCATGAATGAAAAAATTTCACAAATAATAACGACGACGACGACGACAATAGCGCCGACGACGAAAACAAAATCTATAGTAGAATTACGACTAAACAACAACAAACCGAACGCAAAGAAACGACACACAGATACACACGCACACACTGGCGCGCACAGTGAACGAACGCCGAACGCGATCGCTGCGCTCAAACGGCGGCAAAGCGGCGCGGCCGTCCAAAGCTTGCGCGTAGTACACGACGAGTCGGCTGAGGCGTCCAAGTGAGCGAGGCAGAAGCGGCCGTCAGTCAGCCGACAGGCGGGCGGCGTATGTGCACGAAGCCGGCCCAGAACGAATCATCGAGTCACAAGCGAGCATAAAAACGAAAACAACCAGAACAACAACAGCAGAAGCGATCAAAAAAACAGCGATTTCGCTAAAAACACGACTGCAAGCGGCAGCGCACTGTGGAATTATTTTTAAAATTTGTGCCCAAGTGTAAACGGTTTCGTTCATTTTTTGTGGAGAGTAGTGTAAATTAGTGTTAGTGTTGGAAATTTCATAAAGAAATTTATAAATGAATTTTTACGTTTTTGCACCAATTTACAACTTTTTCCATTCAAATTCATCATATGGCCCACAGTGCAATAGACGCAAAAGAAAAAAGCACCGCACGAAATGAAACGAAACGTAATTGTAACTTGACAGACAGACGACCAACCAAAACAACGTACGATTGTGATTATGATTTCGATGATTGCAATCATCACAATGGCAACAATAATGATGATGATTATGATGACAATGATGATGGATAATGACGAGAACGCGTTGATGAACCGCACTCAACAATCGCAATTCAACTGCAACGGCGATAGTTCGACAACAACAACAAAGTAGCATCTAATGTGGCGCACAATCGTAATGATTCGGCAGCGTAATGTGTCAGATTGTGCTAAGGTTGGGGCGTAATCATGATTGTCTGGAGTGTTTGTTGTTGTTGGAGTAATTGTAATTGGCTGTGCTGGCGCTGGACCTGATGATGGCGCCGATGATGATAATGATGATGATGACGATGATCATGCAGTCGATGAATGATTTCTCTCTGTCGCTCTTGCGTTTTATTAGCTGACAGCGTCGAGTGCATCTTCATGCACAAGTTGTTGTTGTTGTTGTGTCAAAATCAATTCATCAAAATGGAGTTGATTTGTTGCATCCAAGATTCGTGAAGTAATAGGCGGCTGAAGTGATTCGAAGGCAGGAGGGAGTAGGTAGTAAATGGAGTAGTGAAGGGAGTATTAGTCATTTCAGATTGGCAGTCTTCAAATAGTCAACAAAGTTAATAAAAAAATTGTAGATTTTATGTGGTAGAGTTGAGAGTCAAAACGTAGTTTTAACGACACTAATTCATTAATTCTGCGGCAGGCCAATCACCTACCCTGGCAGAACAACACAACCGATTAACCGTAACTAACACAAGGCAAAGAGTCTTGTGGAGGCCTATGCTCAAGAGAGGAGTGAACAAGGAAAAACAAACTCAGTGATTCATTATTTACTTGGGTACTTTAGCTGTTGTGACGGGGAAGTTTTTAGCGATACATGTACAGTAAAACCCGCTTAAGTTCCTCATCTATAAATAAAAGCTTTTTGAGATACTTAGACGAGTGAAGTACTGAGTACTTAAGCGTACATAGTGCATAATAACCAGAAATGTTGGCTTCTAAAGCGAAGAGAGTACTTGAGCGGTGATGTACCTAGGCAGAAATTACAGTATGTAGTTCTAGAAACAACTCTTGACTGTGCGTTTGGTGATTCAGCATTGAAAAACGAACCTTAAGTGTTGGCAACGCAGCCCTTCAATGCAGATCTTCAGCTTTCTGTGTATTGGCAATGACTATGGAGTCTTCAACGACAGGGACTTACGTTCAGCGATTACTAATGAATGACGAAGCACCGTCGTTCCAAAAGATGTTCGATTTGTTGTGTCATATGTTAAGTATACTGCAGCTTCTTTTCATTACTAACTTACTCTCTCTTGCCCGCCTCGATAGTCCAGCGGGTAGCGCGCTGGCTTCTCATACCAGAGGCTCTAGGTTCGATTCCCAGCTCGGGCTGATGAAACTTCTACTGCTATTCACATGAAGTAGATGAGAATTATAAGATCTTTGGTCCTCTCTGCCTAAGAGATGACTACTGCATTCAATGGAATAACGAGGTGTATGAGCTGAACGCATAGAATAGAGAGCTTATGCTGGCTTGGCCATGTTGTCTGTATATCTATAGATGCTCCGGCAAGACGGGTCTACGAGGCAATGCCATCAGGGCGATCCCATCTGCGTTGGAAACACCAAGTGTCGCAGAACCTGTTGGCACTTGTGATTTCCAACTGGCGCCATCAAACACAGGACAGAAGCAGTTGATGCATTTTTTTGGGTTCGGCAAAGACTGATAAAGGGTTATGGAACCAGTTAGATACAGACCTCATAACAGAGGCCCTAGGTTCGATTCCTAGCTTGGGCTGGTAAAACTAACGCTATCCTACTTCTATCGCTATCCACAGGAAGCATATGAGAATTACAAGAAGGAAAACCTCCAAGTGGAAACTCCAAGAAGAAAACTGCCACCCTCCGTTCCGATTCGGCGTTAAACTGTAGGTCCCTTCCCTTCCCTTTCCCCCTTCCCCAATGCATTCGAAATGTGTGTTGTAACACATGTTAAAAAAACAATGTTGCATACACATTTCAAACGGGTGGAATTTGTGGTATCACAATGGGCCTATATAGAGGCCTAAGTGTGTCTCAGACACAGTCAGCCACTAAAACTTACCTACCTTCCTACTCTCTCTTTCTCCTCTTTTGGCCTATAATCATCGATTATTGATAACTGATAACTCTTACTGTCAATTATTGAAACCATTACCATTCCATTACCTTAAACCATTGATTCTTAATGTGCACAACTATAAAAATTGCATATATCATCAATCCTATAGTGACTAATGACATTGTTTGGTGCTGTTTACTAGGGTTTCTTTACATTTCTAGAAAATCTAAAACCCGTTCTCGTGTGTCGTAAGTTTCTCTGAACAATAGTCGAGAAAGCCAGTTGGTAATCTGAATTTCTTTATAATCTCAATATTTATACATCCACGAAGCGCCGTTCAATACCACGAAACCATTTATAAATCAACCACAACTAACCGCAAACACCGGCAAAACTTCAGCCTGTCTGCATTTCAAAACAAACAATAAAACTACAAGTTTTTTTTATAACAAAATATCTGTTTTACGTGCAGATAAAATACTTTTCAGGTTTACTTTGAAACGCATTAATCCCCCGTTTACTCACGTCATAAACGGTTTTCACTGGAAGTGTTGAGCACATGTCGCCTGCGTGTACTTCAAGAGCAATAATATTCGATATCAACAACACTCGGTTGCTTATCGTTGGGCAATAAATTCGTCATCGTATTCTTTGGAATTCAGTCTATCGAATAGTTGGTAAGAGAGGATTTGTAAAGTCGATGTACACGCACTATGCGGAGGGTTCAGATATGGTATGGTAGATAGGGAAGAGTACTAAATTACATGTGAGTGATATATATTATACTATGGAATAGAAAATGGTATGGAATAGTATGAAATAGTTTAGAATATAATGGAATTAAAAGGTATTTTGTCCATGGGAAAAAACTACTGAAGACACATTGAGGACGACAAGTTAACTTGTTATGACATCACCAAATAGCGAAAGTGGAAAGATGTACGGCTGGATCTGTGATCAGTCCGATCTAAATCAATTTTGATATCTGATATCGTAAGTCTTTGGTATGGAGAGAGATTCAGGATCATCCAGGAGCAGAGCGCCGAGCACAGGGGGTGCTGTAATCATTTTGATTTCTGAATGAACCATAACAAGTCTTTGGTATAGAGTGATTAGATAGCCCTAAAAAATAAGAAACCAGTGACCTTCTACCTGCGTTGAGAAGGTCTACTGCGTAGTGACAAAGTCTACGTCGATTTCTTCTCCTCATTGAGGCAACTTTGGTAGAAATTGCTGGTGTACTTCCTCATCAAGGGATGATAATTAGTGCTTTGGTTAGGTTTCTCTAATGTATGAGGAGTAGAGCAACGGATAAAGTTAATATAACATTCTGACTGAAAGATGTTGATTCTATTATTATGATACAGGTTCCAGACTCTTGGAGACTGGTTCTTCGATATACTTGTGGAAATAACTGATAACTGGAAAACCCAAATGATTTTCAAAAGATCCAGTCTGGATCTACAGGGAGCCAAACAGATAGGGAAGAACACAATTTCCTTGCTAAGACCAAATGCTTCCCAAAAGATTTCGACTGCATATACGGGGAACCCAACAAATACGGAAGGACACAATTTTCTTGCCAAGAGCAAATAGTTACCAAAAGATCCCGTCTGGATCTACAGAGAACCCAACACCCGACACCGGATTAAAAAATGAAGGGAATCACACTGAACCCAGTAAGGTCTCCAAGTGGAAGTACATGTAGTACACTCTCCTTCTATTACCCATCCTAACCTTATGTCTAACAACTACCTTCAGTCTGTAGACAGAAAAAAAACAAAAAAGACAACTTAGGAGCCGAATATCGTTTGAAACCATATTTTGTACCAGCAATTTTTGTGTTTGGGAGGGAAGTTTGCACCTCCAAACCCCTCACCCCCTGCCTGTTTACGCTAATGCTCAGAGCCTATTCTGGCTTATGCGATAGAGGCTTCGTCTCCTGCGTGTCGCTTCACCCAAGTTGGCGTCAGATTATTAGATCTTCCGACATTGTTTAATCTGCATTTGCAGGATTTGACTATAAGCACAGATTTATCTGACTCATATTGCCTCAAGTGTTACCTTCTGCTCTGCCTGAAATTGTACTATGTTGCTGTTTTTCCTTATTTTTCCTTAATTTAATCGATCCGCGCATAAATCTGAATTGATTCTGGATTTCTAAGGAACGAAAGTTTAGGGATTATTGTTAGTGAGTCCGTCATAACACCGGAAAATGATGAGTCTTAAAACCGAAGCAATAACTCCTTCAATATTCGCTAAAAAGACGTCAGATCTCTCTTCGACAGGCAACCAAAACTTTGATTTAGTTGGAAAGCTGTGTTAAAGCGTGGCAGAGAGATGTGGAATTCCACTCGGAGAGGGGTCTGAAAAACCGCTTGAATTGTAGATAAAATCTGAACTTCAGGATGTCAAAAAGACATCGGGAGGCGCCCAAACCTCCATTTGGATGGAACTCTCAGAGTGATCTACTTTCGACTACTATTTATCGATCGCAACGGGGTTTCACCGGGGTGGAACTGAAAAGCTGCGCTTAAGCACGCCAAAGAGATGTGAACTCCGTTCGAGCTCAAAGGTGGCTCGAAAGACTGCTTGACCACTCCGAGAGGTAATCAAAACCTTTTTGGAATACAAATAAGAAAGTCAAAGCGACGTGGTGGCTTACTCCGATTCGGGCAAGAACAGCCGCTAGTAAAATACTTAGTCAAAAGCTAAGCTTAAACATGTCAAAAAGAGATCACTCCGAGAGGCGCCCAAACCTCAGTTTGGATGGAACTGAAAAGCTGTGATTGAGCATGTCGAGAGGAGCTTCGAGCTCAAAGGTGACTCGAAAGACTGCTTGACCCCTCCGAGAGGTAGTCAAAACCTTGTTTGAATACAAATGGAAAGCTGTGCTTAAGAAAGTCAAAGCGACGTGGTAGTTTACTCCGAATGGGGTCTAAATAATAATAATAATTGACTGGCACGACAACCCGCTTACGCGAGACTAAGGCCTAGCTTCCCGCAACCACCCGTGTTGTGCGTGTGAATTTGTACGCGGGTGGAAGGGACCTACAGTTTTATGCCGGTTCCGAACGGCAGGTTGGGAGCTTTTTCATGAGCAATTTTTACTCTCAGAGGTTTGCCATTTCCAGCTGAGAGGACAGCCACCGAAAGAGAAAACGAGTTTTCCCGTTATTTTTTTTAGGTGTTATTACAGGCAGTATTTGAACCTGAGGTTGCTGCCTTCGACTCGCGGTCCCACGCACTAACCGACTGAGCCTCGGCGGCTGGGGCGATGGGGTCTGAATAGCCGCTTGAAAAGTAGTCAAAAGCTAAGCTTAAGCAAGTCTAAAAGACATCGCTCCGAGTGATTACTGGATCCCCGTTTCAATGCAAGTGTAAAGCTTAGCTTAAGAAAGTCAAAGAGACGTGGTAGCTTACTTCGTGAGGGGTCCAAAAATATGGGTCGAAAAAAAACAGTCTGAAAGGTAATATAAACCATGTTTGAATAGAAGTGGAAAACCCAACAAAGAAACATCTCTTCGAAAAGGACCTGAAACCCCGTTATAATTTCTCACTGCTCTCCCTTTTGAAATCGGGAAAGTAGAAATCTTCTGTTGCAATTCGATCAAATACAAGATGAGCTTTTTTTGAACCTGCTCACTCATTCAACTCAACCAATATGGAAACATAACCTCTTTTTTTGAAAGATGTTAAAACCCGCTATTAAGGCCCAAATTGTATGATCATAAATCTTAATTATAGGTGCAAATGTGTGCATTTAACACATTTGCGCTCGGAATGCGTTTGTGTAACGCCCTTTGAGTATTTTTACTGAAAACAACAGTAACATAAACAAAAACAAACCAACTTCAATAAAACGCAAACAAAGAGCAAAACAATAAAAATCGAACATGAACTTTATTTATTGACTTCTAACAGGCAGTCAGGCCGACCGGCAAAGCCGCATAAAAAAGGGGCCAAAGCGAAGAAAACAACAGCAATGAAAACAAAAACAAAAACACTTTGTTATGTTGCGACATGCCGCCATGCATGCACACACACACTCACACACACACAGACGCAAATGTTGTTTTAACACTTTGCGGCGCTGCTGCTGCTACTATTTGTTGTTTTTTATTATTATGATTGTGTTTATGTTGTTGTTGTGTTATTGCCATTTGCTGCATTCCTTTGCGGCTTATCACTGTAAAAAGATTGTAAATTAAAATAAACACACACACAGACACACATACACACGCACAAATGGGGCGGCGCACAAAACGCAACAGCCAAGCAAATAAACACAACGAGCAAACAAACAATCCAACGAAATCACACTGCAAAGGGCCACAATGCGCCGGACACTTAACTGCCATTCAACGGCCGCGCTGCGCATGCGCCGACCGAACGAATGTGCAATGGCGCGGCGCATTCGTGCGAGATCACCGGGTCGTTAACTGCGACGGCAACGGCAACGGCGACGGCGCTTCAACGTGCCGCCGCCCGCCCATCCTTGTGCGCAATTCTTTCATGCAAGCAAATTTCCAATTGATGTTGTTGTTGTCGGCATTGCTTTTGCAGTATCGAAACCTGTACGAAAAAAACCAAGCAGCTGTTGATGATGTTGGTGCGGTCGGTGCGGTTCGGCTGATTGCTCGGTCAACATGATAAAAATACAAATTAACGCATTAATTTGCTTTTGCTTTGATTGTTGCAAAACAACAACCGACAAGTTATGCTGGCAACAACAATAATGACATCAACAACAACAAATGCACCATCCAGTTGAAATCGTTTCGAAAAGAGAATTTCCTTCGTTCCAGGAATTGATTGAGAAATGAATGCATAATGGCAACGATCAACTTCTACTCTCCCCTCCTCACTCATTCGCCAATCTCAACGTGCTGCAGCCATTCGAAAATATGCAACGAAGAAAATACGCACAACTAAAGCCCAGGCCACAACATTCTTTTCGTTTTGTTGTTGTCGATTTGTTTTAACCATATTAAACTTAAACTTTCGTCAAGAAAATGAATATGAGCAACTCGGCAACAACAACAACAACATGAAAACTGACCTAAATGTTTGAAATACCTTTTGGGCTGCGCATTGCGTTTTCGTTGAATTTCGATTTGACTTAATGCACTCAGAGGTGGCAATTTGCGCGATGCGTAATGCGGCGACGGAGAAGAGGAAGAGAAGCGAAGAAGTCGATTCGGTAATGTCCAGAGAGACTTGAAGAAAGAGGGGATTTTATGAAGCAGAATGTAGCATAGCAGGAATAGGATAGGATAGGGATAGGGAATGGGATAAGGATAGGGATAGGGATAGGGGGGATAGGGATAGGGATAGAGATTGGGATAGAGATAGGGATAGGGACTGGGATAGGGACTGGGATAGGGATTGGGATAGAGATAGGGATAGGGAATGGGAATGGGATAGGGATAGGGATAGAGATAGAGAGAGGGATAGGGATAGGGATAGAGATAGAGATAGAGATAGAGATAGGGATAGGGATAGGATAGAGATAGGGATAGTGATAGGGATAGAGATAGGAATAAGGATACGGAGGGATAGGGATAGGGAATGGGATAAGGATAAGGATAGGGAAAGGGAACGAGATAAGGATAAGGGGTACGGATAGTGATAGGAATAGGGATGGGAATAGGGAACGGGATAAGAATAGGGATGGGAATAGGGATAGGGAATCAGATAGGGATAGGGACAGAGATAGAGATAGGGATAAGGATAGGGAGGGATATTGAATGGGATAAGGATAGGGAGGGATAGGGAATGGGATAAGGATAGGGAAAGGGAATGAGATAAGGATAGGGAAAGGGAATGAGATAAGGATAGGGATACGGATAGTGATAGGAATAGGGATGGGAATAGGGAACGGGATAAGAATAGGGATGGGAATAGGGATAGGGAATGAGATAGGGATAGGGATAGAGATAGAGATAGGGATAAGGATAGGGAGGGATAGGGAATGGGATAAGGATAGGGAGGGATAGGGAATGGGATAAGGATAAGGATAGGGAAAGGGAATGAGATAAGGATAGGGAAAGGGAAAGGGAATGAGATAAGGATAGGGATACGGATAGTGATAGGAATAGGAATAGGGAAAGGATGGGAATAGGGATAGGGAATGAGATAGGGATAGGCATGGTGATAGGGATAGGGATTGGGATAGGGATAGGGAATGGGATAAGGATAGGGATAGGGATAGAGGGAGGGATAGGTATAGGGATAGGGATAGGGATAGGGATAGGGATAGGGATAGGGATAGGGATAGGGATAGGGATAGGGATAGGGATAGGGATAGGGATAGGGATAGGGATAGGGATAGGGATAGGGATAGGGATAGGGATAGGGATAGGGATAGGGATAGGGATAGGGATAGGGATAGGGATAGGGATAGGGATAGGGATAGGGATAGGGATAGGGATAGGGATAGGGATAGGGATAGGGATAGGGATAGGGATAGGGATAGGGATAGGGATAGGGATAGGGATAGGGATAGGGATAGGGATAGGGATAGGGATAGGGATAGGGATAGGGATAGGGATAGGGATAGGGATAGGGATAGGGATAGGGATAGGGATAGGGATAGGGATAGGGATAGGGATAGGGATAGGGATAGGGATAGGGATAGGGATAGGGATAGGGATAGGGATAGGGATAGGGATAGGGATAGGGATAGGGATAGGGATAGGGATAGGGATAGGGATAGGGATAGGGATAGGGATAGGGATAGGGATAGGGATAGGGATAGGGATAGGGATAGGGATAGGGATAGGGATAGGGATAGGGATAGGGATAGGGATAGGGATAGGGATAGGGATAGGGATAGGGATAGGGATAGGGATAGGGATAGGGATAGGGATAGGGATAGGGATAGGGATAGGGATAGGGATAGGGATAGGGATAGGGATAGGGATAGGGATAGGGATAGGGATAGATAGATAGATAGATAGATAGATAGATAGATAGATAGATAGATAGATAGAAAGATAGATAGATAGATAGATAGATAGATAGATAGATAGATAGATAGATAGATAGATAGATAGATAGATAGATAGATAGATAGATAGATAGATAGATAGATAGATAGATAGATAGATATATAGATAGATAGATAGATAGATAGATAGATCGAAGTTCTTTAGCGGGTTGTACTGTACCGTTTAATAATTAAAATGATCAATTCGAAAAATTTCATTCACGCATTCGATTCATTCATTCATCGACGAGGACCACATGAATTGTAAGTTCTGTACGCAGCTGCACTATCAGCGCCACTACGGCCCCAAGAAAAACTAATAAATAAATAAACTGAAAAGGCACAACCACTCCAAGTTCACTTCAGCGACTGTCCGTACGTCATTGCAGCCGTTGAGCACACCTGCTTTCCGGTATTAGCGACCGACGACACGACAGTAAACACTCCACTCGACAGCAAACACTTCGCCTGATACCCAAATAATCCGCACTCGGGTCGTGCGACTTGACGGCCCGGCAGCGCATTTACCTATCGATAATGTTTGCCACTACTTTGTCGTTGTACAGGAACAAATAAGAAATGCTTTTGTAATTTAAATTAAAGCCCACCGGGATAGAGGTGTGAATTGGTCACGAATTCTTGCGGGGACTTTTCCGCATGCGGCCACGACTTTGCTTATCGCCACATCAATCAAATACGCTCAAATTGTCTTTATCAATAAATCAATATCAATAAGAATAAACACACACACACATACACATCAACACATATATTTCATTCATACAGTCCGCTGCCCTACGAAATACTACCAAAGTATTACAAGAAATCGAAAACGACCAAACAAAAACTGCATCCATTCACAAAACTAGGCAAATAACGCCGCAATAGGAAAGTAAAGAAAAACATTATTTTCTTATTATTACTGTAAATATGTACGTGGCCCAAAAATTCCACTCAAAAGTAAACAAACCCAAAATTTTTCCTATCTGCAGAAGCTACCAAGAAAAAAGCAAAGTAAATACAACAATCGAGAAAAAGCACAAAGCTTGAAGCAAAACTATGAAAACCATAACAACAACAACAAAACCAAAGTCAAAGTCAACTCAAGAAAACGGCCGAAAGTCAATTATTTCTGTTATTTGGCTGTCGAATCTAAGTTGTGGCTGTTATCAAGTGTCACACACAAATAATGTAACTGACATTCCAGCGCATAGCGAACGTTGGCCGCGCATTCCAGGCCAGCGCCGCTGCTGCACAGTGAGACCAGACCAAAAAAAAGTCTTCAAAATATTTACACAACCCATGAAACTTTCAAAGGCGCAGCGAGCCCGACAGCCGATAATGAGTCAATATGCACTTTGAGTGTCGCTAACGTCAGCCACCACCAGTACTGACTGACGCGCTAAAGTGCACTTACATCGATCGTTAACCCTCGGCGCATTGTCGTCACATTGTTGTTTTTTACTGCTTTTCTACAATTTTTATATTTTATAATTTTATTCTTTTGTTTAGTTTATTCGAAAATGCGTGTTGGAATGTCCAAAATAAGTTTACATACTCGTAGTAAATATGTTTTCATTAGGCGTTTGTTTTTACACACTTTCTATCATGTTTTTAGATTTAAATTTTATAGCAGCTTTCCAAATAATTCCAGTACGGCGCTGTTTTGATTTAGTTACAAAACATGCAACACATACCAAGTGTCTTTAATAGGTTCGTGAAATAGTCTTTGAGCGACTACTGACTACTAACTACTGACTATTTGTTGATTTTTTAATTCAAAAAACTTTTAAGTTTAAAAGTGCTGAAGAATTCCTCACAGTCAGATTTCGTTTCCTACTCAGTAACTAATTGAATAGGCCGGCTTGGCTTAGATTTCTGAGAAAGTTCAAGTTCCACTTCCGTTCTATAGGACCGGCCTTACGATCTTTCTTCAGACGCTGTTTTTTACTCACAGCTTTTCTAGTTTTTTACATCAAACAAGAACGCCGACTTTCTCAACTAGATTCTTCTAATGAAGAGAATATTCCCTTCTGTATTGTCGTCCCAAATCAACCAAAATCTTCCAACAAAGATACTGTCCCCCTCTTTATCATAGGGTATTCGAAAGGAAGGTGCTTTACAAAATCGTAAAACCTATTCGTATTGGTGACGGCTAACAATGATCTGTATAAGCTGTTCCAAGACATGGACGTAGCATAGCGAATCAATATTCAGGGTCTCTCGTATGAACGTTCGATGCGATAGTTCGAGGGCGACGGCAAAGAGAGAGACCGATCTCCGGTGGAAGAACCAAGTTGAGAACTCCCTAGCATCTCTTGTTGTGGCCAATTGAAGAAGGCACAGGTCCTATATCGTTATCGTCTTACATGCTTTTCCACAGAACTTTAGTGCCCATACAAAAATCCTTCAGAATATGGTAGAGCTAGGGTTAGGTAAGGTTAGGTAGGGAAGGGTGTGTACGGTACGGTGGCCAAATTGGCCCATTGTGAATCCCTTCTTAAAAGGTTCTTGAGCTAACCAATCAGTCTCAAGCCGGGGCAAACCAGTTTGACCTCTTGATAAAGGAAGCAAGCCAGGTCCGGTGGGAATCTTGCCCCAAGGGAGTCTGCGTTCTTGCAGAGCCGGGCACTGGCACAGGAAGTGTTGAATCCTTTCTATTTCTTGTTCATCTCCGCAGATCCAATGGCGAAGTGTCCAGTGATGACTCGAAGAAGCTGTCTAATAGAGTTTCGACTCAGGGACAGTACAAGTCGTGTTTTCCTCAAGGAAAGTGAGGACCAGCGTGTTTAGTAAATATATATTTAATGTTTTCGTATATCCATCTGTTGTCTCTTTATTCTCTCTCCCTCTCGTACTTAACTCATAAAAAGTAGTTCATCGTTAAATCGAATATTGCATACCGACTCTTCTCAAACACAAAAAGAACCGTGAGTATGAGTTCGATAATTGTTTTTAACGCAGATACTGCTATGTAGAAACTGGTAGACCTGTATCGTCCAGACGGCTTGATTCTTACCAACTAAAAATCACCCCTGTTGGTAATTTGACCACATAATTGATCCCTTTTGGGTCTCTGGTAGACCCATATTGACCAGACGGTTTGATTCTATCAGACTAAAAACCACCCCTGTTCGGAAATTTGATCCGATAATGGGTCCTTTTTCGATCGCATGAAGTTTGTGATTAAGTAGTCGTACGGAGGTCTGTCGCCAACATCGACGTCCCTTCCAAACACTATGTCACGTGTTATCTCTAATCGATATCTGCGACTAATAACACTGTGCGTGAAATTTGCCCTCAAAAATTTAGACATGGGGGGGGACCTACTGGGTGAGTTTTCTATAGGTATACTGAGTTGAGATCCACCATCCGTTTGGTAAGATTGGCTCTAGTTTATGAGAAATCCGACTTTGAAGTTTGTCGAGTTCGTCGCTTAAGTCTTCGAACGTTTAAATTCTAATAGGTCCTAAATCATTCCAAATATCGCTTTACTGTCTTCGGCAAGTTTGTAGATATTTTAACGACCAACAAATTTGCTTAAGACACCAATCCAAAAAAAGTACATTTAAACTGTGTAATTGCGATATGTGCATTTTTGAGCGCAGCGCAACGTGGCGTATGAGTGTCAATTATATGAGTGTTAATTATAATTAAATGACACTCATACGCCACGTAACGCTGCGCAAAAAAATGCACATATCGCAATTACACAGTTTAAATGTACTTTTTTTGGATTGGTGTCTTAAGCAAATTTGTTGGTCGTTAAAATATCTACAAACTTGCCGAAGACAGTAATGCGATATTCGAAACGATTTAGGACTTACTTAAGCGACAAACTGGACTAACATGAGCAAACTTCAAAGTCGGATTTCTCATAAACTAGAGCCAATCTTACCAACCGGCTGGTGGATCTCAACTCAGTATACCTATAGGAAACTCACCCAGTAGGTCTCCCCCATGTCTAAATTTTGGACTTGCACAGTGTAATCAATAACTCCTTTTTTATACTCTAGTTCAGGTTTTGTAGCTTTTTCGGAGTTAAACCGCTCATATTTTAAGCTAACTATTAGAAGCTACAAGTTTCTTGATAGATTTGGAGTAAAATTTATTATATTTGAAGCACAAATGGAATATTATTACTCAGTAGATTCAATTTATTACTCAGTCAGTAGTTCGAGCACACTTTCGGAGTTAAATGATCTATATGTAGAGCCCACTGCTGAGACTACTGAGGTTTTCTATACATTTGGAATGAAATTGCTTAAGTTTACCGTAGCATTTAAATAGCTATTTCGAATTGTTGCCAAGAAAGACGAATTGTTCGAGAAGAGACGAATTTCGGAGTAAAATTGCACATATTTGAGGCCAACTTTTAGAAGCTACAAGTTTCTTTATAGATTTAGAATAAAATTGTTGATGTTTGAAGCATAATTTTAATATTAAATCTCTATAGACTTGAAGTCTTTAGTGTGACCATACTTTCGAAGCAAATTTTTTTATATTTAAAGTCAATTGTTAGGACATCAGTGTTTGTCGATACATTCGGAATCAAATTCTCCATACTTGAGGCAGTATTCGACTAGCTAATTTCTATATATACCAAAATATTGAAGTTTTTTCAAATTTTCGGAGATAAATTGCACGTATTTGAAACCAACTATCAACGGTTATGAGTTTTTTCAGGCATTTGACATCAAATTGCCCATGTTTGAAGCAACGTTAGGGTGTTGAAGTACGCTGATGTTGAGCACACAAAATTAGTTTGGCTTGAAGCACTCATTCTGTCATTTCCAGTGAGGACTTAACATGCAGAAGGTTCAAGTTCTGAGATTTTTATTATAGATTAACCACGTTTTCTAAGGTTCAAGTGCTGATATTTGTTGAGTTGCAAGTTTGCAGAACTCTTGTAAGTGTAAACAAAGAAATCATAAATATTTTTTTCCTAATCATGTTCAATGTCAAACTGATTTGACACTGAAATTAATACATAAATTCTAAGCGTTGAATGGTTTTGAACTTTGATTTCATAAATGCATGAAAAACTCAAACTTGGCTTCGAATTGCGCCGCTGGCTTATCGCCAGTGATTGTTAGCGTTCGACATAAAAATGTTTCAATTAAAATGGTGTAACAAATAAAATAAACAACTGTTTTCAGGGGGGCAGACCAGAAGAGTGTCAATCACGTGTCACAGAGGTTGTGCGATGATTTTATGTCGTCGAGTCTCGGACTTGAACAAAAACAACGACATATTTAATTAACTATTAGTGAATGTTGCTGTTGTCGGTTGTGTGTTTTCGATGTCAGAATAAGACTTTTTTTTGGTAATTTTAAACAATTATTTGAACTCTTTATGTGAGCGATAACGTAACAAGTATTTATTTTGTTTTGTTTTGTTTTTGTAGTGTTTTAAGAAGAAACATAATTTTTTGGATTATGTGTTGTTTTGATTATTGCTTGTTGAAAGGTTTCGCAGCGACGTTTGTGTTTATGGCGTTAAAAGCTGTAAAATCTAAATGCGATTTCGGCTGTTGTTGAATTAAGTCATTAAAATCTCGCCTTTGGGAGATAATGGGCGCTGGGTGATTAGGGCCGCCCAGCGATAAGCAACACAAAATACTTTCTATTAAATGGGCTGTTTTTACAATCTTTAGAAGAATATTTTTAAATCAATTGAAACATAAAACTAAAAGAATTGAATTAATTATTGAATTGCTATGGAAATAAAAAATAAATACAAAAAATTTTATAAAAAATAAAATAAAACAAATAGTAAAAAAAAGAAATTAAAAACATAATAATTAAATATTGGTATGGAAATTAAAAAATTAATATCAAAAATATTAAATAAGAAAATAAAAAAAATATTAAAAACAATAAAAAATAAGTAAATATAATAATAAATAAAAAAAAGAAAAAAATATTGCTATTCAAAATAAGACAATAAATACAAAGAAATAATTTAAAAAAATTTTTTAAATCTTAAATATTTTAAATCAAAATAAAAAAAATAAATCTAAATAATAAATAAAAACTAAATAAATATTGCTAGTCAAATTAAAACAATACATATACAAAAATTAAATAAAAAGAACTTTAGAAAATATTAAAATCAATAAAAAAATAAATAAAACTAATAATAAATTAAAAAAATAAATGTAAAAAAATTAAATAAAAAAATAAATAACAAAATAGTAAAAAAATTAAAAAATAAATCAAAATAATACTAATTAAAAATAATAAATATGTAAATATTGCTATGCGAACTAACAAAAATTAATATAAAGAAATGAATTAAAAAAATTCATTAAAAAATATTAAAAAACTAAAAATAATAAATTAAAAAATAATAAATAATAAATAAATACAAAAAATAAACAAAAAATAAATAATTATTGGTACAGAAATTAAGACATAAATATAAAAATAAACAAAAAATAATATAATAAATAAATAAATAAAAAAATAAATAAAAATAAATAAATATATACAAAAAATAAATATAAAATACAAATAAATATAAAAAATAAGTTAAGATTTATACAAATCCCAAAAAAAAAATTTTATAAAATTTATTTTGTGCTCCAATTAAAAACAAAAAATTAACATACATTTATAAAAAATATTTGCTTTGCTTTTGTCATAAATTTTTCATTTCATTCACATCACATTAAAGCGAAATTTAATTGCAGTTGCTACCGCTTTCAGCTATTCGAGAGCGTTTGGAAGATAGAATCACATTTGTGTTCGATTGTATGTGTATTTGATAGATGTTGCATGTGCCATTTCCATTAGGGCAACAACAACAATAATAACAGCAACAACAAAAGCAATAACAACGGAAACAAAATTGCAAAAATTTTTTCGATTTCAATTTTTCCAGTACAGCAAAAAAAAATGTGATTTTCATTTTGAACAAACAAATGGGACAAAAGGATGTCTACTGTGGGGCTGGTAGTGTTTCCAACCGTATTGAAATTTCTCAATCTATATTTTTCTGTACTACGAGTATTATATAAAAATCCAATGTGACGTTGGTTTTTTTCAAACAATAAATAACTACTGAACCGATTTAGATGAAATGAGTACCAGACGATTTCTTATGTGGGTGTATAGGCTATATGAGACTGACCACGCCCACCTATTACGCCCACTATGGTACCCACACTTTTTTCATTCCTGGACCTACTTCACCTGCAACATTGGACTCACCGCGTGGTCCTGTGGTCTCTTCAAAATACAACGGAAGGGAGTTTCTTGATATTTCTTGATATTAAATATTTTGTATTTATATAATTTTATGTTTTTTATTTTTGAATTTCATACTTTCTTTGTTATATTTTTTAAGGTAACACTGTCGCTGAAGACAGAATAGCGTCTTTTAAAAAACATTGGTTGCCCATTTGGAGCATCAAACTGATGAAAGCAAATCAACTGGAGGCGTAAAGTTAGAGTTGTAAAAGTTAGAGGGGGAGGTGATGCATAGAGCGACAAAAATTGTAATGTAATAACTCTTACAGTAATTTTTCATATGATTTTTGTTAGTTGTGAATTGACTGCTGGCACAAAATATATAAAAAATCATATTATAATAAAAAAAAATATTTGTAATAATTATTTTCAAAAATAATAAAAACTACTAAGAAAAAATCCCTTAAGTGTTTGATGTGGTGCAGTTTTCAAGTAAAAGTTAGAGGGAAGTTGAACATTTTTATGTAATAATTCTTAAAGTTACAGTGATTTCTGTCATGATTTTTGTTGTGAATTGACTGCTGGCACAAAATATTAAAAAATCTTATTATTTATAATAAAAAAATATTTGTAATAGTTAATTTAAAAAATAATAAAAACTATTAAGAAAAACTTCCTTAAGTGTTTTATGTGGTACAGTTTTCAAGTAAAAGTTAGAGGGGAGGTGAACATTTTTATGTAATAATTCTTAAAGTTAGAGTGATTTCTGTCTGAAATTGTAATTAAAAAATATTAAAAATAATTAAATTAAAAAATATAAAAATAATTTTTGAATTAAAATATATTTTAATTGAATTAAAATGCATCAAAGTTTATTAATAGCTGTGCTGCTATGTATGTGCGAAGGTTTGTAAAGCAAAGTTTCCCCTTATTAAGAAAAAAAATGCCTTAAGTGTTTTGTGTGGTGCAGTTTTCAAAGTTCGCTTCAAATTAGCTGAAATTGCCGTCGCCGCGGCCGCAGTTGAATGTTTTGAAAATGCTGGTAACAGCTACTTGAAGTACAAATACGCATACACAACAACAACACACACACACAAACACAAACACATGCAACCAAACACTGAGGGCCAGACGATCGGCAAGTATATATACATATATACAGACAGACAGACAGGCTAATGCACTTGAGAGTGCCGTTTTGGCCCCGGCCGGAACGGCAGCGACTGTGGCTGCGGCGGCTGCTTCCTTTAATTTATTTGCAAGCGATTTATTGTTGTTATTGTTGTGTGCTGGTGTTGCACAGACATACAATATATTATATTGTATTATATGTGGTTGTTGTTGTTCAAATTTCGTCTTGAACGCCGCACAGCGCTTCCCTTTTGTGTTGTTTTGGTTTCTTGTTTTTTTGCTTCTTTTGCCGTTTGGTGTTTCATTTTTGCTTTGCCGTTTGCTTTTTTTTTGATGTTTTTGGTGTTTTTTTGGTGCGCATCGTGCGATTCAGCGTTTTTGTTCGTGTTGTTATTGTTATTGTTGTTGTATTTTTGGTCAATGCACGCCGGTCAATGACTTGACATCAGACACATTCGCCCCAACAAGAAATTTTCTGTGTGCATTATTAAATTTTGGTGTATGGATTTTTGTTGTTCGCCTTTTCCCTTATTTATTTCCCATTTTTATATTTCGTCTACCCTCGCGCCATCACACACACACACACATTGTATGTTTGTGTGCGTGTTGCTTGCGCCTTTCGGCCGTTCAGTGTTAGCTGTTGTTGCCATTTGTTTGATGTTTCTGCTGTTTTTTGTTGGCAACACCTTGTGTTGTTGTTGTTGTTTGAAATGAGTCAATGCGTCGTTGTTGTCGTTGTCGTCGTGTGCCGCGGACAAACTTATTTTCATTTAAGCTTTTTTTTCGTTTATAAATTTTAATTGGCTACATTGTTGCCAATTCGCTATATGTTTTTTCTTTTAGATTTGTTGTTATTGTTGTTGGATTTTTTGCATGCCCGAAAAGTTCAATGCGTGAGACAACTGTACGAGTGGTAAATTGATTTATAACGGTTTGTTTCGAAAAATTTTGAAACTCATCTGGCAGTTATGAAAATATAAATATGACAGTTATAGGTAATTTGTAACTTTTAAAATAGTTTTGTGAAAAACACTTAACTCTTTAATGAGCTAAGGAAACATACTATTAAATATACTTAAATAATAGATAGGATCAGATTTTTCTATTTCGATTTGCGATTTCATGATAATTTCTTTTTAATATCTGATAATTCAATAACTCTAAAAGCATTAAATATTTAAATTAAATTTTTTTCTGTGCAATATTTTCATGGCCATGACTTGTCCAATACTCCCAATTCTCCTACAAGAAAGCCTCGACTAACTACCAATCAAGCTGTTCGATCTATCTGTACCAAATTTTACTGCCCTCGTTTCATATTTGGCAAAACAATGTCTTATGGCCACTCTGCTTTAAAGTTAAATTAAAGTCTTTAATTTTCTTCTTTATTCTTAGTTAAAGGCATATTTAAATTTTATTGCTGGACATTGCAAACTTCATACTAAAGTGTAATCTTTCAGTTTTAGGCACAAAAAGTTAGGGAAGCACTGTTCTAAATTATATTAAATACTTTTTCTTTTTCTTCTTAATTCTTAGTTTAAGTCTTATTTAAACTTTTTTGATGGACGTTGCCAACTTCATACGAAGTCCTCTTTCAGTTTCAGGTACAAAAAGTTAGGGAAACACTGTTCTAAATTATATTAAACTTTTATTTTCTTCTTAGTTCTTCGTTAAAGTCTTATTTAAACTTTTTTGATGGACATTGCAAACTTCATACCAAAGTGTCATCATTCAGTTTCAGGTGCAAAAAGTTAGGGAAACAATGTTTTAAAGTATACTAAAGACTTTCATTTTCTTCTTAATTCTTAAAGGCTTATTTAAACTTTATTGCTGTACATTGCAAACTTCATACCAAAGTGTCATCATTCAGTTTCAGGTGCAAAAAGTTAGGGAAACACTGCTCTAAAAAATATTAAATACTTTTATTTTCTTCTTAATTCTTCGTTAAAGTCTTATTTAAACTTTATTGCTGTACATTGCAAACTTCATACCAAAGTGTCATCATTCAGTTTCAGGTGCAAAAAGTTAGGGAAACACTGTTCTAAAGTGTACTAAAGACTTTAATTTTCTTCTTAATTCTTAAAGGCTTATTTAAACTTTATTGCTGTACATTGCAAACTTCATACCAAAATGGCATCATTCAGTTTCAGGTACAAAAAGTTAGGGGAACACTGCTCTTTGAAGTGTTCGTTTAGTCGTTTTTCATGTGCGGGAAAAGTAAAAATTGCATGTTTGCGCTTCCTATTTCTGCACCAAGGTTCTTTCAATTATTGCCATTCTTGTTGTTGTTGTTGTTGGTATAGCAAAGTTTAAGTAAAGTTGTTGTTGCGGTTGATACACACCAAGTTTACAATGCACAACAATAATACAGAAGAAAAACCGCTCAAACACAAACAACAAGCAACAAATACA